>QXTE01000011.1:14081986-14544165 GCA_003942145.1 Platysternon megacephalum | reverse complement strand
ACCCCATCCTGCACCTCAGCCTACTGCCCCATCCCTGAGCCTCCTCCCGCAACCTGAACCCCTCATTTCTGGCTCCACCCTGGAGCCAGCAACCCCAGCCCAGAGTCCGCACCCCACCCACACTCTGAACCCCTTGTCCCCAGCCCAGAGCCCCCTCCTGTACCCCAGACCACTCACCCACAGCCCCACCTCAGAGCCCACACCTCCAGCCAGAGCCCTCACCCCCATCCCACACCCCAACCCCCTGCCCCAGCCCAGTGAAAATGAGCGAGTGAGTGGGGAGGGGGAAGACAGTGAGCAACAGAGGGCAGGGGTTTGGAGTGAGCAAGGGTGGGGCCTCAGAGAAGGGGTGGGGTAGGAGCGAGGCAAGGGTGTTGAGTTTTCTGTGATTAGAAAGTTGGCAACCCTAGAGCCAAGGTCTGGAATGCCTAAAAGGGACTGTGTTTGGCTTCTGCTTCACCAGTGTGGTACTTCAGAAACTCTTTTGTCACTGGCTTGGTGAATCTAATTATAGAATAAACACCAGCTTTGGGGATTGTCTGCCTTATTTCTTGTAGTCTACCCTGAGCGTGGCATTGTCAGTGTGGTCCATCCAGGCACCCAGTCACACATGGCTGCATTGGAGCTGCACAATCAAGGAATCCTGAAGAGCCATATGGGGCGGAGGCCAGAGTGGCATTTCTAGTACTGTGATGTGTATCTATCTAGTTACGATCAAGAAAGTAAAGGGATGGTGTGTGGGTATCGGTAGGATTACTGGTCATTACAGAGAACTAAATGCAAGGAATTAATTCTTAAAAAGTGTAAGTTCCTTCATCATGCTCCTTACACATTTGCACTGATGGTCAGGACAATGACTAGTAACTAAGGCTAAGATTGTGTCACGGGTATTTTTAGTAAAAGTCACAGACAGGTCACGGGCAAGAAACAAAAATTCACAGAAGCCCAAGCCCTGTCCCGGACTTTTATTAAAAATATCCTCGAGGTGGGGGAACAAACGGAGCACTGCTGGGGCTTGTGGCTGCTCCAGCCCTACTGCTGCTCCTGTGGCAGGGGCTGAGCACTGCTGCTCCAGCCCCGGGGCTGGCTGACCTAACCTCACCCGCTGCTCCGGCAGCCCCGGGGCCGAAAGTGCTCCAGCCCTGCCCCAGAAGTAGTCACGGAATCCATGACCTCCATGACAGAATCAGTCTTAATAGTAACTAATGATAATTAATAGTAAGTAATGATTAAATAAGTCTGTTAGAGTTGAGCTGAACAATAATTAACGTGGGCTGATCTAGTTAAAAGAGTAGGAGAATTAATCATATGGTCCAAATTCTGCTCCCAAGGACACTCGTAAAATTGTAGAGAAGCAGCTTTGACTTCAAGGGGGTTGCCCTATTCCAGATTTACACCACGGTAATGAGAACCAAATTTGTAACCAAACACAAGAAATGGTTTATTTGAAATTCTGAACATAGGAACCATATTGGAAATTCTACTGTATTTTCAATATTCCTGTATCTGGCAAGAGACTTGCCAAATTGTTAAGTGTAAAATATCTCATCATCGTATGACTCTTCATGAAGACTGAGCCTTAACAAAAAGAGGCCTGCAGAAACTCTTACAATTCTCCCCCAACTCCCAGCCACATTTGGAACTTGAATGATCTGTAACAGCTTTCATTTTCAGAGGGAATTCTGTTTAACCATTTCAAAAAAATAGAATTAGCAGAATTGAGCTCACAATTTAGATTACCTTGCCAGTACCCCTTTAAATTAACATGAACACCAAGAGGCATCCTTCACCAATCACCCTACAAGAGTTGATTTACACTTATGTAATGATAGAACAGCTGAAAAACTTATTTAAGCCTTTCATAAGCACCAAAAATTACTCTTAGGCCTGAAATCTTGTGAAATAAGTTCCAGTCCACTTACTAAATAGGATGTTCATAATAGAAGTGGTGACAGAACCCAATTGCTTTAGTTAAAAGCATGCCATGATAATCTGTCACTTGTCATAACTATTGCCTGAAGATGTTGTCCCCACATATTTGCTTTACATGCTAGGGAAGGGAAAAGAGGCACAAGCAAGAGTGGCCTTCCTTGTCTAACATCATTTGTTGAAAAATGCACTTTTGAAGTTAATCACATTACTTTCACCTCCATAACCAGTGTAGAACCTGAATGTTTAATTATGCTACTGGTTTTATACCTAATCAATCTTTTTCATTAAAATCCACTGAAGCAGACAACTGAGATAATTAGAAGCTAAAAATTTTAATTAAGATGATTCTGCTGTAATTAAGAGTCATTGTTTACCTCATCAGAAAGCTATTAGGATTCAGGAGAGGGTTGCCCTGTTGATTTTTTGTAAGCCTTTTTTGAGCTCTGGGCAAAATAAATCATATAGGTTTTATATATTTTAAAAAGCATTATAGTTGTATCCATCCTGCATGCAAGTCAGAGTCACAATCTGTCAGTGGCCTGATACGGTGGTTATGTCCTGAGTAATTACAGAATACTTTTGCATATTAATTATTGACCCTCTCTTGCTGCTTTAAGGTCCAACCATACGGGTAGCTCACCTGCAAATGATCTCTTATAACATTTGCTTATTGCTTTGATTTAAAATAGGGAATTTCAAAAATATTAACACTCTTCTGCAGCATTCAGTAATGTCTACCCATTGTAGAGTATTGCTTCATGCAAATACCTCACAGAGGTGAGACAAAGGATCTAGTTGGATTCTGAAAGAACAATCATTCTATTTGATTAAAGGATAGAAAATACATTCAGCTCTACCTATAATTATAGCAATCAATTGACATCGTTTGTGATGTGCAGCTTTACTACATTCACACTTACTGTATGGTACTGTAACCAACTGAAGAAGTGCTCACAGCAACACTATTACAAACCATAGAATTAACCATGGAAGAGACCTATTCAGTCATGACCCTCTAGGATTCTAAGACACAAAAGTGCATACAGCTGAATAGGGGAGACGCTCAGTTTTTCCCCAAGTAAATGCCGGCATTCAAAATTAAACTTTTACTTCAAAGGCCTTGTCTATGGACAGAGAGGAAACTGAGTTTGAAAACTGTAAAAATGCAAACTAAAATGGTTCCTAACAAGAACTGACCAGCCACTGTGGAGGGAAGCAATTCTTAAACAACAGACTATATTCTCAGAAGCAATAGTTTAAAAGCCACCAAAAATTAAAAAATTAAACAGGACTTAGCAAGGAAAAAAACATGGATCTTCTCATTCACACCTTCAGTCTGCCCCTCACTCCAATCCTGCAACAAACTTTCCATGGAGTCAGACCAGAACAATAGGATGGATGCCTTGAAACAGACGACTAGCCCTCCCCTACAGGGGCCAGGGAAGATCTATGCAGAAGGAACACCCCCATTTTAATAGGTAAAAACAACATAAAAGGTTGCCAAAGAGTTAATCTGAAGATGTTTCAGGTGTCACCTGAAGTTATTAATTTATGGAATAACTGCCCATCTCCATCCATAGGATGTATGTTTGATAATAATAGAATGTAGCCATTCTTGTGAGGCAGGAAAAGAATGTCTTGGGGAAAAATAGGAGAGAAAACAACAGCAGTTCCCAACTTTTTCCAGACTAAGCTCTTAGATGTGCTTGTCAGGGCCCACCACTGCTCAATCAGTCATGACTGGTCTAACCTGTAATAAAGCTGAACTCCACTTGCAAGTGTTGAGAGCAGCCCTTCTTCCACCACAGGTTATATGAACACAAACAATTGAATGGTAAGTGAGTAACAGTGATACGACAGAGCCCCAATAAGGAAGGCAAGTCACAGGAGCCTGACATACCAGTAGCAGAACTAGCATATCTAGGCCTGGGCTCCATGACTACAAAGGAAAGGTAGGGGAGACTGTTCACATATAAAGCCTGCATTGTAGATGCTAATGGAAAGCACATGCTAGAGTTGTTACTCATTGCAGCTGTATGAAAGCTAATGACATGAAACAGCCACAGTGCCTCTCCACTGACCCCCTGTGCAATTTTAGGCCTGCCTTTTTAATTGGCAGAACTAAATCAATTTATCTCTTAATTATGTGTCACATATGAGATGTGGCTTTTCATTTGCTTAAATTTCTAATGGTTGGAGCTGCAGTGACTGGTGACTCAGAGATTTAAGCATAAGGAAATAGCACTCTTACCTGCTCATCCATTTTAACAGTTCCTTTGACAAAAGGAGTGTTCATCTGCTTATTGAGAGATGCAATCCTAAAGCCTCTGAAATGCATTGGTAGTGAAGACTGGTTGTGAATGATCAGAGGGAAATATAAGGTTTCTCTAGATCAGGAAAATGAGCCCCGGTGGGTTATCTGACGCTGATCACCTTTCCTAGTCCTAGACAAAGGAGGGGCAGAGGGAGATAATCTCAATCACTGGGGTTCCTTAGACAGCTATAGCTCAAGAGCCTCATTTTCCACACATGCAATCTAAAGTTAGAGGGGGGCCTGCATATCAACTGGGCTCCATGACTACAAAGGAAAGGTAGGGGAGACTGTTCCCAAATAAAGCCTGCATTGTAGATGCTAATGGAAAGCACATGCTAGAGTTGTTACTCATTGCCTGCATATTGACGAGCACTTCCCATTATAGCCCCCCATTTCCACTCCTTTCACTTTACGTACTTCAAGCATTTGAGCTGAAATTTTCCACGCTTGTTGTCTTCTTCCAGCTGATTTTAAAGTTTCAGGAACAAGGGTTTAGCCCTTTATAAAAACAAGGGGAAATAGTGTGGTCTCTGTTATCCCATTTTTATGACTTTTTTTTTTTTTTAAATTAAGAGCTCTAACATCCCAGTAGTTTGGAGTAAAAACTTGTAATTTAGAAGAGGGATAAGTCCTGGGGTCAGGAACAACAGTGTTGCCAACACCCACTTGCTTAGAGCCCCTGTGAGTGTTACGCAAGCTGCTTGGGGTGGGTGAAGAGCTCAGAGGGTAACTGCCTATAACATAGCAGGGCCTGGTGGCCAATAAGAACTGATTGCTGTGGGTGGCAGCTAAGAGCAGGCTCTAGTTTGTGTGCCGTCAGGTGCATGCAGCATTATAAAGAAACTCATTTGCCACATTCATGCAAGGAGAACGGGTGCTAAACACCACATTCATGACAGTATTGCGAGTGGCATCACAATTTCCGGTCAATTTTGAGGTGGGGCCTACCAAGAAAATACAGGCAGCTCAGTAATTTTGTGAGTTCCCTGTAGTTTCCCGCTTCGGACACAGGCAACTGTGCCACTTGTTCTGCAGGCCATAGCAACTGCCTGCAGTACTGGGGCACAGTTTTTGGAGCAGGTGCAGCACAGCAGAGCTGGCCCCGGCTCACAGCACGGTAACAGTGCAGTGGACTCATGCACACACACCCCAGCCCCACACATGCACACACAGAGTAGTGCAGAAAGAAGAAGTTAAGCCTATGGGAAGCCGCCTCCTCCTCCTACTCTGCTAGCTGGACACATGGGGCAACTACTGGAGCCTGGCAGGGGATTGAGGGAGCAGGAGGCTGCAGGAGCCTCTTGGAGGAGCAGGAGGTTGCCAGTGGGGAGCGTGGAGGGCTCTGGGCATTGGTGGGGGAGAAGGTACCTGCATTTGTATGCACATTTTGTATGTGTTTAGGTTGCATTTTCCATACATATTGGGAGTGGGTGGATGGGATTGAAAAACAAAAACAGAAGATATCCCCAAAACGTGTTTGTAAAAGCTTGTGATGTTTTGATTTCCAACTGATTTTTATTTAAAAAAAACCAATTCTATTGTGTTTGACAATCCTGGAAATGTTCTATCATCTCCATGAAAATACATCCCGGTTTGACCAATTCATAAGCCACAGAAGTCACCATTCGCACTGTGCAGTAGAACTTAGACACTTGCTCTTAAAATCTCTGAATATTGCAGCTGCAGTGAGTATGGTTCCTGGCTCCACTGATTCTCCTACAGCAGAAGCAGCTACACAAGTCACACCAAAAATACCCTGAGGCCTAGGGTCCTGTAGACTCTGAGTTTAAGTCTAATTTGTATATTGACTGATGTTAAAATCTACATTTCACAACCCTTTTTGAGAAAGGTGTCATACCCCTTCTCTACCAGAGACACAAAACTCAGCCCGCTGCATTTTACAGATGCCGCAACAGAGGTTGCATAAGGTCACTTCTGGAAGAGCTGGAATAAAACTTTGGTTTTTAATATGTTAATTAAACCCAGTTCTCAGCCACACAGTCTCTTAAAAAGAGCCTGCAAAAGCTGTGTGCTTGGATAGGCTGTCTGTAAAGTGGGGCCACTCATGCATATGTATTGTACTGTTTCAGAGTGTTATGTGGAACTTTTTGTGCCTGATTGGGATAACAGCCTATTGCTGCTGCCTGTTGATGTCCTTCCATTAAAGGAGTAGAAGTCGGGTATTCAAACCGTGATGACCAATGTGCAATGGTAACACCTCACATAATAGAATTTTATTCTTTTTAAACAGAAAGTTACATATAAAAATAGGTACAATAGTAGAATACTAAGGTTGCAAAGTCAAGCACTAGCTAGAGAATACCAGAATTAAGTTTACTCATGCAACCTTAATTCTGCACCCTTGTGCATATGCATTATGAGAGTTTAATTACATGATCAAACACTATTTTTTCTGGCATGATCCCACCTCACTCTCTGAAAAACAGGCTTCAAAGTCACAAAAAGGCATAATCAGACCTCCAAAGAAGTTTCTGGCTCCTATGCTAAGCCTATGCTCAGTTACCGCTTGTATGTGGTAGCACCTAGGGGACCCAACTCGCTAGGCACTGTACAAACATGTAGCTGTGACACAGTTGCTGCTCCAAGGAGCTTACAATCTAAATAGACAGACCATTAGGACTGGAAGTCACAGAGAGGTCAAGTGAGTCACCCAAGGCTACCCAGCAGGCAGAGGCTAGAATATGGGTCTCCTGAGTTCCAGCCCAGTGCCCTATCCACTAACCCATGCTGCAGCTCATCAAAAATTAGAGATTTGTTATACTATATTATTCTAAAGTAATGGCCACATAAAAACATTACAGCTAACCATGAGGCTTCTGAAGTGATTTGGACCATTACTGCAAAATACTATTGTATTTACTGAGGTCTTTCCATTAAGGCCAGGATTCTTCCAAACCCAACGGTAAAGTGAGCCAGAACTGCTGGGGAGTTAAGAGAGCCTGGGTTCATATACATTTTATGTATCAATGGGTTTCAAATCCTTTAAAATGAGCATAACATCCTTTTTGAGCATCTAAATCACCCAAGAGGAGGAATGAGGGAGATTAAAAGAAACCCAACCCTGACAGGGATCAGTAGTGATACATTAGCACTGATACTCCAGCAGCAGTCTGAATAGGAGACACATTAAGAACACATCGCTAGAGATGATTTAGGAATGCTACATTATGGGATCCAGCTATCCATAAAGCACCATTTTCTGAAATATTAATATTTAATTACGGAGGTGGCAGCAAGCTGCAGGGTTTTTTATGTATGCCCTGAGCTATAGATAAAATATTGGAGATAATATGAAAGCTTGTACCTGTATAAACTAATAGTAATGTGGCAAAGTAGGGCAGGGGGGAGGGAAAAAAAGACAGACCTCAAACTGTGCATAGGGGTGCTGGTAATTGGAAGAGTCAATGGCTATATGATTCAAGAAAATAGCTTCCCTTGAGAAGGAGACTGATTGTCCTGCATTTATACAGCGGCTAACCAACACTAAGCAGGCTTTCCTTTGCATACTATTGGTGCCAGCCCAATGAGGCAGAAAATTGCATCATGTCATTTAATTTCCCAATCTTTGTTTTCATTGTATTAATCTTTTGGCTTTGCTTCACTTTATAATTTAAAGGCTCAGCAAGAAGCAAACCAAATGGAAATTCAGCTTACTTTCATGTCTAGCTGATTGTGTTCTGTGCAGTTTCGGAAAGTTTAATTCTTCATAATCCCACCCATGAATAATAATCATCTGTTTTTGTATGCAGACATATTAGTGTTTATTAAAGACTGCCTTAAAAATTCTTGGGAATGTGCCCAAAAGTCAGTCACCAAAACATGATTAACAAATAGGTTACAGGAAGAAAGCAGATAGTTTTAAAACAGAATTACATGCCCTGTTGTTAGAGGGGAAAGAGAGTTTCAGAACTCTGCAAACTGATAACCAGGCTAATTATTTTAAAGTTTTAAAATTCTAAAACTAAAATGGATAGACAGAGGGCTAAGGGTTATGGAGGAAATGGTTCTTTTGGAAGCAGCACCGCACATTCTAAAGCTGCCACTGAAAATCACACTTATGCTCTTGGTGTTGTTATTAACCAACTGAGATTGGGACCCCCTTGTGCTAGCCACCATTCAAACAGACAGTAAGGTCTGGCTACACTGCAGCTGGGAGATGTGATTTCCAGCTCAGGTAGATGTACAGATGTTAACTTTGATTAAGTGAACATGATAAAAATAGCAGAGTAGCTTTTGTGGCACAGATGGTGGCACAGAGTAGCGGCCCCAAGTACAGTCCCATCCAAGAATCATAGGACTGGAAGGGACCGCAAGAGGTCATCTAGTCCAGTCCCCTGCACTTAAGGCAGAACTAAGTATCTAGACCATCCCTGACAGGTGTTTGTCTAACCTGCTCTTAAAAATCCCCAATGATGGAGATTCCACAATCTCCCTAGGCAATTTATTCCAGTGCTTAACCACCCTGACAGGAAGTTTTTTCCTAATGTCCACCCTAAACCTCCCTTGCTGCAATTTAAGCCCATTGCTTCTTGTCCTATCCTCAGAGGTTAAGAACAACAATTTTTCTCCTTCCTCCTCCTAACAACCTTTTATGTACTTGAAAACTGTTATCATGTCCCCTCTCAGTCTTCTCTTCTCCAGACTAAACAAACCCAGTTTTTTCAATCTTCCCTCATAGGTCATGTTTTCTAGATCTTTAACCATTTGTGTTGCTCTCCTCTGGACTTTATCCAATTTGTTCACATCTTTCCTGAAATGTGGCACCCAGAACTGGACACAATACTCCAGTTGAGGCCTAATCTGCATGGGTTAGAGCAGAAGAATCACTTCTCGTGTCTTGCTTACAACACTCGTGCTAATACATCCCAGAATGATGTTGCTTTTTTTGCAACAGTGTTACACTGTTGACTCATATTAAGCTTGTGATTCCCTATAACCCCCAGATCTCTTTCCGCAGTACTCCTTCCTAAGCAGTCATTTCCCATTTTGTATATGTGCGTCTGATTGCTCCTTCCTAAGTGAAGTATTTTGCATTGGTCCTTATTGAATTTCATCCTATTTACTTCAGATCATTTCTCCAGTTTGTCCAGGTCATTTTGAATTTTAATCCTGTCCTCCAAAGCACTTGCAACCTCTCCCAGCTTGGTATTGTCTACTGACTTTATAAGTGTACTCTCTATGCCATTATCTAAATCATTAATGAAGATATTAAACAGAACTGGACCCAAAACTGATTCCTGTGGGATCCCACTCAATATGCCCTTCCAGCATGACTGTGGACCATGGATAAGTATTCTTTGGGGATGGTTTTCCAACTAGTTCTGCATGCACCTTATAGTAGGTTGTATTTCGCTAATTTGTTTATGAGAAGGTCATGTGAGATAGTATCAAAAGCCTTACTGAAGTCAAATACCAAAAATATAGGTAACTACTCAGTTTAAGTAAACTCAGGCTTAATCTGGTGGTTTAAATTTTAAACAGAAAAAAATGTTCCCCTCCTACTCTAGAATCTCTATGAGCCCATTTAAATCAGCCGGAAGGTGCTCTGGTGCTCTCATGTAACCCTTCTGCCAGGTGAAGCCAGCAGCGACCAGGGCAGGTTCAATATCTATGGGTTCCTTTTCAACAATACAACACAGAAACAGCTCAAGCCACCACCCAGTAACCTGGGAAAATTACACACCACTCCTGGGTGCCTCTGAGAGGTAATACTTCCCCACTCGCAAGCACAGAGTCTGAGTGTAGAAAAGAAACGTTTAATGAAAGGAGGGAAGTCACCCAACATTAATTAGGGGAAATGCCAAAAGCAGGACTCATAATCATAAAACTGTGAGCGGGGCAGTGTCTTCTGCCTCATGTTCTTGAGTTCTACAACCAAAAGTTCCTTTTGCCCTTCTCTGCTCCTCACCATACCCCACTCACTGTGGTCATCCTTGGTCAGTGAGGACCCAGGGTTCAGAGGTGCATCTCTGTGAGTTCACCTCCCACACATGGAAGAAGGCATCTTGCTTGCTCTGCCATCTGAGCATTTGCTCTGGCTGGCTGGCCCACCAGACACTGTTCCTCTCCACTGGCCGCCCTGGCAGCCACAATTCTGTTATGTTCGCAGCCTCACCAGCCACCTGCTCACCGCTCTGCCAGCTGCCCTTGCCAGCCATTTGTCAGTCACCTTCTGCTGCCATCTGCCCCTCTGCTGTGACCGCTGCCGGTCAGTCTCTTGAGGTTCCACCCAGCTCTTAGTGATTGTCAGCTATTAGTGAGCACTTAACAAAAGACTCCTAATGGAGCCTACTTAGCTCTATCTTTGAACAATGGGGAGGGCCAGCTTAAACCAGATGGGGCACCCTTAGGCAGAGTCCACACTTCTGGCAGGGACACCTGCCCCACCCCCACTTACTTTCACGGGGGTCTGGCATTCGAGCCCCTGGCTTGGCAAGTTCCTTTTTGCTGAGGGTGACCCCCTCAATCAGGCTAGGTTAAGCTCAGTTCTGCTCCCCTTTACTTGTACAATAAAGATAACAACATTGATAACAACGTTTCACTACCCCTGCATTCAGTACCAAAGTGATTTGTAACCTAACACCAGCCAAAGCTGATCACTGTGAGCAACACAGCTTCTGTCTGCTGGATACCTAGGCAGAGTAGGTGTATTCATGTAAATACAATTTGCTTCTGAAGTCTCTTCCTCTCCCTAGCTAGCTGTCAAGGGAGAGCTCATTCAGACCCTGCTTACACTCAAAAAACCTGAAACCCTTCATCATAAATTCAAACATCCCAGGGGCTCATTCAAACCAACAAACTGCTCAAAGCTTTTGAGCCCTCTAACTTTGGTAAATCTGCCAAGTCTGCTTCCATACATCAAGCATGAAGTGAGTTATAATAATATAAAGAATTGGAATTAAATACATTTTAGATTTGGGCTACTCACATATGTCAGGAATCTCAACCTCTTTCTACCAGCTTGTAAATTCATACAATAGATGAGGGGTCAGCAACCTTTCAGAAGTGGTATGCCAATTCTTCATTTATTCACTGTAATTTAAGGTTTTGCATGCCAGTAATACATTTTACAGTTACAGGGGCCGGCGGATGGAACCCCAGACTGGCAGCCGGTCTGGGGTTCTGTCCGCCAGCCCCTGCCAGCTGGGCTCCCGGCCGCCAGCCCCACTCAGTCCGCTGCTGGCCCGGGGTTCCATCCATCCAGGCTGGCAGCGGGCTGAGCAGGGCTGGCGGCTGGGACCCTAGGCTGGCAGCAGCATGCCACTGTAAATCAGCTTGCGTGCCGCCTTTGGCATGCGTGCCATATGTTGCCAACCCCTTTTGTCATAAGGGTAGAGGTGTCTCTGGAAGTTAATTACTTGTATTTTGTGCAAACTGACACGCAGTCTTCTTAGCCAGTAGCTGGCATGAATACTCTTCTGATATTTAATCACAGAGCTAATAGAGATAATTGGGAATATGCATCAAGGCAACCAAATTATAAATGACAGTTATGAGTCCTGAAGTTAGTATTTAAGTTTGCTGTTTTAGGAAATTTGCCAATTTTTTTAATGGACATTAAGTTCACTGCAAGGATTTTTTGCAAGTTCAATTTCTTTTTCCTAAATTAATAGCACTTGCCTCTAATACTGTGATTTACCACCTTATGGTGATGTGGCAAAGATATGGAACTTACTTTAAAAAGCAAGGTCTATATCTTTGAGAAGAAAAGAAAGATTTCAATGAAAACACCAAAGCCAAGAGAGTAATTTGGCAATCAGTATATGGGATCAAATTTACTATTTTTTTTTTTTTTAAATCAGGGCTCATTTTTATAACTTTATTTGATACCATCCAACTAGTGATGGTTCTTCTTTTGTACTTGTAAATCAGGATGGGTAATAGACACACCCCTTTACTGCCTGAAGAACATGGATTCACTATTGAATACATTGGCAAATATAGATAAGAGTATTAATGATTTGGAGTGGGCTGTTCAGAGAACTTTTGTCTTCATTATTGTCATCCTAAGAGAAGGAGCAAAACATACAGTTTCAGGATCCTATTCCTATTGACTCCTATTCCCTATGGGAAGACGCAACCATCTTTTAGTATTGCCCCACTCTTTGACATTAATTTGATCAACAGGATATCTCATCTTAGGTGCAGAAAAAGCTTGGACACTTTTAAGAGGATGAGCCACGGGATCGGGGTGGGGAGAAATAATGGCCAGTAAGCTTCTCTGTTCTTTCTGCTATACTTCTGAATAATCAAGAATTAATCCCAAATTCCTTGCCCACTTGTTCTACTACTAAACCTGAAGAGATTCCTTGTTTTGTTTTTGCACGTGTTGCTGATAAACACTGCCAGAATGACAACAATATTTTCAAATATAGTACATTATTGAAAGTAAAGCACAAGAATTAACATAGTAGATGGGATCCATTGTCCATCTAATATGGCATCCCATCTCAGATAATAGCCATGAGTCGATTTTTAGGAAGAAGGTGCAAGAAATCCCATAGCAGGGAATTATGGAATAACCTCCCATGGGGAAGTCCCTCTTCCTAAACTCATCAGTTAGTGGTTGGCTTATACCCTGAAGCACAAAAATGGCTAGATGATCAACAGTTGAATGTAACCATTGATGTTTCATTATCCAGAAAATGTCCTTGTTAGAATCCTGCTAGGATCAGGGTTTCTTGTGTCAATGGGCCCCACATTGCGTAAACAACAGACTATGTTAATGTGAACTAGGTACCTTTTAGAGCATGCCAGCAGGGTCTGCATGGGGCAGTTAAAGCACAACACATTAGATCACTCTGCAAATCACACATCTCTAAAGTGCTTTGCTGTGCTGTGTAGACAAGCCTTTAGTATCTTTTTGTTCTTGAATCATCATCAGAAAAGGTTTACCACCTTCTCTGTACCATTCGTATTGTGCATACCTCCAGTATGCCCTCTCTTAAGTTCTGATCCTGCAAAGATTTACAGTAGGTAAGCATGTGTCAGTAGTCTCATTCAGCTCACTTGGGCTCTATACAGGTATCAGGATCCATCTGCAGAGATCCAATTGCAGAATCTGAGCTCAAGTGATTAGCAATCATAGTTCAGAGGAACATTAACTTCCTGGATTGCTCAGAAATGAGTTACACAAATAAATAATTTAATGCATTTGGAACATGATAGAAGATATTTTGTAGAATTTTGGCAATACATACTATATATGATAAATGGATTATCATAGGAGCCATTATAAAATATTTACCATGCACTTTGGCTGTTCCATTTAACTGGAAAAAGTCATAAAGTATGCAGAAGTCTTCAATAAGTATATATAAAAAAAGATGTGCACAATTTTAAAATAAATAAAATACTATACAATATATTAACCCCATCCATTATAAACTACATGTAGGTATAAATATCATAGAATAGTTTAATAGTCTGTTTATTATAAAAAGCACAACACATGGAAGGATGCTGTTAGCAAAACTTTTTTAAGTTCTTTTAAACTTCTCATTAACACAATTACAACTGGAAATAACTAATATATTTTTCACCATTTACACTTTGCTGATAGTTTATTTTTTTTCATTCAACACAGCTTGGACAACGAAAATTGTCTACTTGGACTACTCAGTTTCACCTTTGTCTGTACAATAGTCAGTTTTCCTGAATTAGCAAAGTTGTAAGGGAGTGTTGATATTAGCAGAAAAAGATTTCCAGGGACCTAAAATCATGAAAACATTTGTAATTTATAAAATTGTAGTAGATTTTCTCTTTCCAATTCTACAAAGCCAACAGATTTAGAGAGAGATAAGAAATTCCATCTCTCACTTGGACTACAATTGAGTTTCTTTATTTATTTGTTTGGGTTGCTTTGTTTTGCTTTTGTTTTTCCAACTAAAAAAGTTGGAAAGAAATTGAGGATTTCTTAATCTAATTAATTTTCCTACTACCTCCTGGATTAACAACAAGAAATAGATCTTAAAGCTAATAGCACTCAGAATAGTGTTTTGGCATTTTCTATACTTTCACCCATGGGGGATACATATTTGGACTTGAGAGATTTTGATTGTTTCGTTTCTAAAATGTTTGCAAAACTCTTGGAATTCTTTTGGGTTTTTTTGTACTTCTCTTCCTTAAATATAAAACAGGATAAAATATTGTCCAGATACAAAATATAAAATAAATTAATAGAAGAACAGTTATTAATTCAGGGCAGCAGCAACTGTATTTCCCCTCAGTGGTCCAAAAAGGGCACCCACTCTCAGGCTTCCAGCTCCCCAGCCATTGCCTTTCTTCGGTGGAGACCCATGTCTCTGACTTGGGTATTTCCAGGCTGCACAGCTCCCTGCCTTTACTATGTTATTCCCAGCAAAGACAGACTGCCCAACTGTACCTCATTGTTTTCTTTTTATAGATGGTTGACAGGTGTGATTGCTAGTTATAGGTTCCTGCACAGCTCTTCTTATGCAAGCCTATTTTATTCTTAAGGTAAAAACACTACAGAGAAAACATATCCAAAACAATAAAAGAACCATTATGCATGCAACTGAGTTTACCAGAGAACCCCCTCAATCCTAACATGGACTCTGGGAGGAGCAGTCCTTCAACACCCCGTCCACAGGGTTTCCTTTGTGGTCACAATTTCATCACAGCCTCAGCTCAGAACAAACACCCTCAAGCATGTTTAGTCCATCCTTCATGCAGTTCAGGGGTCTTTAACCTGGAGTTTTCTGGAGCAGGTAATTAGTACACAAAAATGGTCTCCCTTCCTAGAGTGTAGCTTCAACAGATTGGCTTTGGGGGAGAGAATTTGAATTCCTCTCACCCCCCTCACCCCACAGGTGTTTTCTAGGGAATCTACTTCACATGTATTGTTCCAAAAAACCCTTAAAGTTCCTAATGCCTTCCAAAGATTGCATTAATCTTGTCTTCCTGCTAAAGAAGTTCCCTTTAATCTCAGAATAGTACAAAACCATTTAATTTTTAATACAATGAACTCCAAAGATGCTACACTTAATTCAATAAAGTTTAAGTTAATTCAAGGAAGTTCATTCAGGATATTGCAGGTTACTGTCCATCTGTCACAGGGTGTTCAACTATGTTCCTTCTAGTAAAATATAAAAGCCTGACCCAAAACCCATTGACTTTGATGAGCTTTGGGTCAGGCCTTGAAGGTATCAGATTTACTGGTTCAGATAAAGCAATTGATCTGTGACAGATCCATGTGGAGGTGCATGGAGGTCAGGGTATCTGCATACTCCTGCAGTGGCTCTGGCTCCTGGCAGTGCCTTGGTAGAATGGTTACCATGGAGCCATGTTGCCAGGGTCCCCCACTGACTGTGGCTTGCCTCAGGAATGAGAAGAGGATGCATACACAAAGAAATGAACACAGCCTAGCATTATATTACCTTTTACTGATATCTTCGGCAGGGCTGGATGGGAGACTGTCTACCCCTAATTTCTCCCCCAAGAGTGGAGTCTTCACTGCACAGATAAGGCTCTACAAGACTGGGGGAGAGGGAGAGGAATGTCATGGATATGTCAGAGCTCCTCTTCCACACAGAAGTGCGTTGATTTATGCCTAACTCAAAGAGGGCATGATTTGGGTCCGTATTTTTAATTCTACACTGTGGTGGGGCGGCTGCCCCACCCCTATAAGAGATTGGGCTAGGGTAGGCCAGAGCGGCTTCGCCGAGAGGCAGCCAATCAGGGAGCCCTGTGGGAGAGCCAATGAGGGCTGAGCAAGTGGCGGCCAATCAGGGCCAGGATCAGCCCTATTTAAAGGCGGCCCAGGAAAGGAGCAGGCAGTCTCTCCCAGACCTCCAACAGGGAAGGTCTGTCTCCTGAGTTAGGAGACCAGCATCAGTGCTGGGTAGGCTCGGGGGAGCCGAAGGGAATTCCAGCCCGCTACCTGCCAGGCTGCAGGCCCTGGGGGAAGGGCCTAAAGTGTGCAAAGGGGTCAGAGGGGAAGTGACCCAGGAAGAGCGGACAGCAAGCGAGGGGAGAGAAGGAGGGCAGGGAGGCTGCTGCTAGAGGGTCCCTGGGTTGGGACCCAGAGTAGCGGGGGGGGCTGGGTCCCCCCCTTCCTCCTTATATTGCAACTGGCCGTGGGAAGTGGCCATATTGGACTGCACCATACCCCTGAAGGAAAGGGTTAGACTTTGGGAGCGGCTGCCCACTGCGGCAGGTGAAAGACTGCTGTTAGCACACACACACACGCGCACACACACACGGAAAGGGGTGAGAATGGACTAGGGGGCACCAGGAGAGGGCACTCCCCATGGACTGAGCTAATTCCCGGACAAACCAGCGGGAGGCGCCGCAGGGGTGAGTCCCAACCCTGTCACATTCACATATACTGAGATTTTATTAACTGGTCTGAGATTTTCAACAGTTAGCCTTTTAGTAATCTTAAAAGGTCATTTATTCACCTTTAATGAACACAGCAAGCTGATAATTCTCTGAAAGTATTGGGGGAGATACAGGGACACACTCTACCCTCAGTCTTTGTAGAAAATGATCATGTATGTCGAGGGAGGTGGGCAATAGCACCAAAACTAAGGAAATTCTGTAGAAAAAAAGTCATTCAATTAAAGTAATCATAGTGAGTATTCAGGACAAGACGGTCATATGCTTGACTACCCTGCTGGAACGCTTGGTTAATACTTCTAGCATAGAACAGTATGCATTACAAACATGCAATACAAATCCTGTGCCCACACTGCTCCACCAGGAGCTCTGTGACCAGCCAGAGATCTGTAACTATTGTCATTGTTTGTATTAAAGTAGCACCTAACAGGATGAGCTGAAATTGGGGCATTATTGTGCTAGTCACTGTATAGACATAGGGTATGTCTGCACTTAGAGCTGGGGGTGTGATTCCCAGCTTGAGGAAACAGACCTACAAGCAGCTGTGATCGTGCTAATGCACTGAAAAGAGAGTGTAGCCATAGTGGCACAAGCAGCAGCAGGGGTTGGCTGCCCTGAGTACATATCTAGCATCTTGGACAGGATCATCCATTAGGCCCTCCCACATGGCTACACTACTTCAATCAGAGCTAATGTGGGTATGTCTCCTCGAGCTGGGAACCACACCCCCATCTCCAAGTGTAGATATGCCTACTGTGAGAGAGCATCCCTACCTGAAAGCCTTACAACCTAAATAGACCAGACAGTGGGAGAAATTAACTATTATAATCCCCATTTTACAGAAGGGAAACTGAGGCAGAGAGATTCAGTGTCTTGCCCAAGGTCACACAAATAGTCTGTGCCAGAGCCGGGAATTGGACTCAGAACTTGAGTCTCAGTTCAGTGCCTTAACCACAACCAACTTCCTCTCTAGGTTACATGGATCCTGCTGAAGTGCGCTCACGCAATCACCTAACTCCCCCACCCTTTCTGGGGCAGAGTCTCTGTGTAAAGATGTCACAGAAGGCACAACTTGCACTAAAGGGAGTGATCAGGTGAAAGATCCTCCACCCATGACAATCAACGAGGGTGCATCTATCTTCTCTGAAGGGTGTATCATCCTTCCCAGCAGTTTGGGAATTTAAGTTTGGGATTTGGGAGGGCCAGATGTTGTATTTCATCCTTGTATTGCACTTCCATTGATATCTGAATGTGCACCAATGAAGTGCACTGCCTTTAGATTTTCCAGCATATTTCACCAGGTGCCAGGCCAGAAGATCACGTCTATCTTGCAATCAAGGAAGAAGCAGAAAGTGGTACATTGGACTGAAAGGAAATGAACATGTCAAGTTTGCATTTAAAGTTAAATTGGTAGAGACAGAAAATAATAAACAATGCAGTCAGATAAAGAAGATCTTAGTGTAGATATTTTAAATACTAACACAGCTAATAAATGCAAATGAAGGTCAGTGTAGATAAGCCCAGAATTAAGAGTCTGAAAGCAAAGAATAAAAAGGAGGGACTACCTGCTTAGTGAAAATCAACTGCGCTAAAATGACCAAGGATGAGATCTGGGAATTATGATAGAAGAAATCCCTAAAGCCTTCCGCTTCAGTGAGAACCTGATGGAAATAACAAGAGGATAGACTATTGGAAACCACAAGAATATATTGTTCGATGTGTATCTCAACCCCTACATGCCCCAAGGGGCGACAACAGTGGTTCCCTTAACTCACCCAACAATATTGTTAATCTATCCAGCTATACTCTTAGCCCGACAGAAGAGTCTGTCCTATCTCGGAGCCTCTCCTTCTGCCCCACCACCCCCACAAACATGATACAGTTCTGCAGTGACCTAGAATCCTACTTTCGACGTCTCCAAGTCAAGGAATATTTCCAACACAACACTGAACAGCACACTATCCCACAGGAAGCTTCCTACCAACACTACAAAAAGAAGGATTCTGCGTGGACTCCTCCTGAAGGTCGAAACAACAGATTGGACTTCTCTATAGAGTGCTTCCACCGACGTGCATGATCTGAAATTGTGGAAAAGCAGCATCACTTGCCCCATAACCTCAGCCGTGCAGAACACAACGCAATCTACAGCCTCAGAAACAACTCTGACATCATAATAAAAAAGGCTGACAAAGGAGGTGCTGTAGTCATCATGAATAGGTCGGAATATGAACCAGAGGCTGCTAGACAACTCTCTGACACCACATTTTACGGGCCATTACCTTTTGACCCCACTGAGGATTACCAAAAGAAACTACACCATCTGCTCAAGAAATTCCCTAAAGCAGCACAGGAACAAAACTACACTGACACACCCCTAGAGCCCCGACTAGGGGGTATTCTATCTGCTACCCAAAATCCATAAACCTGGGAATCCTAGACACCTCATCATCTCAGGCATTGGCACCCTGACAGCAGGATTATCTGGCTATGTAGAATCTCTCCTCAGGCCTTACGCTACCCGCACTCCCAGCTATCTTTGAGACAGCACTGACTTCCTGAGGAAACTACAATCCTTTGGTGGTCTTCCAGAAAACACCATCCTAGCCACTATGGATGTAGAAGCTCTCTACACGAACATTCCACACAAAGATGGACTACAAGCCATCAGGAATAGCATCTCCAATACCATCATGGCAAACCTGGTGGCTGAACTTTGTGACTTTGTCCTCACCCACAACTGTTTTAGATTTGGGGACAATTTATACCTTCAAGCCAGCGGGATTGCTATGGGTACCCGCATTGCCCCACAGTATGCCAACATTTTTATGGCTGACTTAGAACAACGCTTCCTCAGCTCTTGTTCCCTTACACCCCTACTCTACTTGCGCTACATTGATGACATCTTCAACCCATGGGAAGGAGGCCCTTGAGGAATTCCACCAAGATTTCAACAATTTCCACCCCACCATCAACCTCAGCCTGGACCAGTCCACAGAAGAGATCCACTTCCTAGACACTACAGTGCTAATAAGTGATGGTCACATAAACACCACCCTATACCGGAAACCTACTGACCCGCTATACTTACCTACATGCCTCCAGCTTTCATCCAGACCACATCACACGATCCATTGTCTACAGCCAAGCTCCAAGATACAACCGCATTTGCTCTGATCCCTCAGACAGAGACAAACACCTACAGGATCTCTATCAAGCTTTCTTAAAACTACAATACCCACCTGGTGAAGTGAAGAAACAGATTGACAGAGCCAGAATGCTACCCAGAAGTCACCTACTACAAGACAGGCCCAACAAAGAAAGTAACAGAACGCCACTAGCCGTCACCTACAGCCCCCAACTAAAACCTCTCCAGCGCATCATCAAGGATCTACACCCTATCCTGAAGGACGATCCCTCACTCTCACAGACCTTGGGAGACAGGCTAGTCCTCACTTACAGACAGCCCCCCCAACCTGAAGCAAATACTCACCAGCAACTACACACCACACAACAAAAACACCAACCCAGGAACCAAACCCTGCAACAAACCCCGGTGCCAACTCTGTCCCCATATCTATTCAAGGGACATCATCATAGGACCTAACCATATCAGCCACACCATCAGGGGCTCGTTCACCTGCACATCTACCAATGTTATATATGCCATCATGTGCCAACAATGCCCCTCTGCCATGCACATTGGCCAAACCAGACAGTCTCTACGCAAAAGAATAAATGGACACAAATCTGACATCAGGAATCATAACATTCAAAAACCAGTAAGAGAACACTTCAATCTCTCTGGTCACTCAATAACAGACCTAAAAGTGGCAATTCTTCAACAAAAAACTTCAAAACCAGACTCCAACGTGAAACTGCAGAACTGGAATTAATTTGCAAACTGGACACCATCAGATTAGGCATGAATAAAGACTGGGAGTGGTTGGGTCATTACAAAACCTAAACCTAATTTCCCCAATACTAATTTTCCCCTACTGTTCCTCACACCTTCTTGTCTACTGTCTGAAATGGGCCACTCTCATTACCACTTCAAAGTTATTTTTCCTCCCTTGGTATCCTGCTGTTAATTGAATTGTCTCGTTAGACTGACCTCACACTTGGTAAGGCAACTCCCATCCTTTCATTTATACCTACTCCTGTATTTTCCACTCCATGCATTTGATGAAGTGGGTTCTAACCCATGAAAGCTTATGCCCAAATAAATTTGTTAGTCTCTAAGGTGCCACAAGGACTCCTCATTGTTTTTGCTGATACAGACTAATACGGCTACCACTCTGAAACCTGTATATATGTTAACTATATATCCAATAAAGGCAGTTGTTAAGTTACTAGCAATGAATTATAATGAAGACTAGTAGATTACTTTAATATAAAACAACACATGGTACCAGGAATGAAGGAAGTGATAAAAAGAACTGGAAGAAGTATACAAACCAAAACAAGGTAAAAGTTGCTCAGAAGTGGAAAACAAGTTACAATGAAATTAAATGGATCAATTAAGAGTTCCCACATATCTAAAAATGTTGGGAAATGCTGCCAAAAATTGGCAAAGATTTAAACAACACTTTGATTTGTTTTGGAGGACATTGGGATCTATCTAATCATAAGGAAGATGAACAAAAGAGTGCCATCTTTTTGAATATTGCAGGCACTGAAGCAATTTCGTTATATAATTTATTTGAGCTTAATATTAGAGAATGAGCTGACTATGAGTTTGTCTTTAAAAAATTTGAGGAATATTGTGTACCAAAAAGAAATGAAACATTTGAAATGTTTCATTTTCACTAAAGAAATTAAATGGAGGAAGAGAATTTTGAATCATTTTAACAGATCTAAAGACAAGAAGTCATATATGTAATTTCCAGTATCTATCCAAGTCAATGATAAGAGATCAATTTGTGATGAGAATAAATGCTTTCAGTGTAAGAAAAAGACTGTTAGAAGAGCCAGATCTAAATCTGGAAAAAGCAGTGAGAATTTGCCAAACTGCTCAACTTAATCAGCAATGATTGCTTCTTTTGGAAAGAAGACAAACTGATATGAATATAGACTGTATAAGAAAAAGTAAAAAAAGCAAGTTTATGGAGAAAAACAGAGTGAAAGTATTAAAGTTAAAACATATCAGCATATGAAAGAATGTTCTAGGTGTGGAAGTAGACACCAACCTAGACAATGTCCAGCATCCAGTCAAACCTGTTATAACGGCAAGAAACAACAACTTTGCAAAAGCTTGTAAACTGAGAAGTCTAGGAAAAACTTGGAAATATCACTTAGCTTAAAATTCAAAAGTCTCAGAGAATATGCCAAATAAGGAATACAGAGTTAACATTACACATGAAGAAAATTTGTTTGAGTATTTTGAAACAATCACTCTACGAACTACAAGGAGGATTAAACAGAGGCACTATCTACTAATGGAACATTTACTTCATATGTGGCAGATAAAAGGCACAAGCTAATTAATTTCAGAAGAAATTATAAAATGTATAAAAGTAAAACCTGTAGTAATAGAACAAATGTGTATTAATTTACAATCTTATAGTGGTAAAAAAAATATCTGTTATGGGTATTTGTGAATTACAGGTTGAGGTTAAAGATAATTTAGAAAACATAAGATTTTTAGTAGTTAAGGGACAAGATATTTCTATTATAGGTGTAGAAACATGTTTAGCACTAAATCTAATCCGTACAATTCAAACTATTCAGGATTCTGAAACACTAGGAAAAGAACATCCATTTACAGTTATTCACTGGCACTGGTAAATTGGATACAATGTATAAAATAAAGTTAAATGAAACAAAGAAGCCAGTAATACTTGCAACTAGAAAAACACTCAGCTTTAAGAAATAGAGTACAAAAGGAATTGGAAAGGTTAGTTAATTTAGATATAATTAAAAGTGTGGAAGAGTCATCTATATGGGTGAATTCATTAGTACTAGAAAAGAAAGATGGGTTCCTACTGTTATTTTTAGATCCAAAAGACTTAAATAAGTATGTTAAAAAGGAACATTTTAAAATACCTATCAGGGAAGAAATATTTGTACAAATGTCAGGAGCAAAATACTTTTCTTTAGATTCTTCAATGCATTTTGGCAAATACCATTGGAGCAAGAAAGTCAATTGCTATGTATATTTAACACACCTTTTGAATGTTACTGTTTTAAAAGATTACCTTTTGGATTATGTTCAGCTCCAGAGGTATTTTATAGAGCCATTCAAAAGATTTTTGATAATACAGATGGCACACAAGTGTACATAGATATAATGATATGGAGAATAACATGATATAAGAAAAAAAGTATTATCTAGAGCAAAAAAAGAAGGGTTAGAACTTAACAAAAAATAAATGTAAATGTAGAGGGCAAGAATTAATGTTTCTAGGAGAAAAACGGACCAGTCAGGTATTACAGATTGATCCGCACTGGATACAAGCTATTGGTAATATTCCTTACCGAGCAGATAAGGAGTCATTACAGAAATTTTGAGGGATGGTTAATTTTGTAGGAAAATACATACCAAACCTAGCAGAAAACACAACAAATTTAAGGGCTTTACTTTGTAAAAATAATCAATGGAAATGGGACTGTCAACATCAACAAGAATTAAATCAGCCTAAGCAGCTAATCAAGACTGCTCCAGTAAAAGTAACAGACTTACAACATTGACTTCAGATGCACCCAAACAAGGCTTAGGAGCAGTTCTCTTACAAAAGTATGGCGTTCTATGGAAACCAATTGTTTATACATCTAGAGCTGTGTCAAAAAAACAGAAAGTCCATGTATTCAAATAGAAAAGAAAAAGCTTTGGCATTGGTTTGTACATGCAAAAAATGTCACATATTTATATCTGGTAGATCGGTACTGGCAGAAACAGATCATCAACTATTAGTTAATATTTCAAAAAGGAACATGACAGACACACTGCCTTGGTTACAAAGATTTTTTTTCATTTGTATTTATAAGTTTTAAAATTGGATGCTCTTATGATGTAACCAATGTAATTGAAGATGATGATGATGATGATGATGTGGTACATACAGATGTACTTAAAAATCTTTTCTATATCAGAAAGAGTATGGGAAGAAATTGTATATGCAACTAGGCAGGATGAAAATTTACAAAGAATTTCACCTACTGAAAAAAGGGATATGATAAAAGAAAGATACTGAAGCCATAAAATCAATTTATTCAAAACTTATCAGTAATAGAACAAATTCTGTTTAAAGGTTAGAGTAGTAATTCCTTTAGGGTTAACAGCAGAGATGTTGAAATATGTACATGAAGGACCTTTTAGGCATATAAAAACAAAAACATTGAGCAAAAGAGGTTCTGTTTTGGCCACAAATTAAGCAAAATATAGAGGATTACATAAAAGAATGTGACATGTCAAAAACAGAAATGCTCGGTTTATTATGACATTTATTCAAGAAAACTTAAGACCGTGGTATAAAGTAGATTTAGATCTATTTGAATATAAAGTATGTGCATACGTTATAGATCTTGATTATTTTTCTCATTTTCCTGAAATATCTATGTGACGTTGTGCAGTCTATATGATTTTGTAAAAACATGATAATAAGTGAATATAATGTAATTGGAATAGTTTTATAAAAACATGATAATAAGTGAGTATAATGTAACTGAAATATGCTTCATGCAAAAGGTATCATCACAAAGCTTATAATCTACTGAGAGTGATCATCCTATTTGTATAAATGTACCACTCTTGTATCTAAAACTAGAAATATAAAATATAACTCTGAGGGCCTATTGTAATTATGCAAAGTGTGGGCCATTAATGGTGGTTTGGAATCTTGATGACTCCCATTAACCAGAGCCATTGTCTGCAGATGGCTGTATTTACCTGTGAGTCTTCCTGTATATGTGTGTGCTGGCAAGTGAGTAATGAAGCCTTGCAGTGACATGTGATCATGTCACCTGAACTGGAATCCATCTTTAACCTGGTGCTTTTCCAGTGAGGGGTGGGGGAACCCAGAGGGACAAAGGATTCCCGCCTTATGCAAAAGATATATAAAGGGGTGGAAGAGAACAGAGAGGGAGAGGAGCCATCATGAAGAATCCCCTAGCTATCACCTGAGCTGGAACAAGAGCTGTACCAGGGGAAAGAATTGTGCCCAGGCCTGGAAGGTGTCCAGTCTGAGAAAAAACTTACTGAAGCATCTCTGAGGGTGAGATTATTTGTATTCAGTTTGATTAGACATAGATTTGCGCATTTTATTTTATTTTGCTGGGTAACTTACTTTGTTCTGTCTGTTACTACTTGGAATCACTTAAATCCTACTATCTGTATTTAATAAAATCACTTTCTACTTATTAATTAACTCAGAATATGTATTAATACCTGGGGGAGCAAACAGCTGTGCACATCTCTCTATCAGTGTTATAGAGGGCGAACAATTTATGAGTTTACATATTTATGAGTTTTATAAGTATAAAGCTTATACAGGGTAAAACGGATTTATTTGGGTTTAGACCCCATTGGGAATTGGGCATCTGAGTGCTAAGGGCAAGCAGACTTCTGTGAGCTGTTTTCAGGGAAACCTGCAGCTTTGGGGGCAGGTAATTCAGACCCTGGGTCTGTGTCTGGAGCAGACGGGTGTGTCTGGCTTCACCAAGACAGGGAGCTGAAGCCACCGAGCTGGCAGGGAGAACAGGAACAGAGGTAGCCTTTGCACATCAGTCTGGCAGCTCCCAAGGGGGTTTCTGTGATCCAACCCGTCACAATCTATACTAGAAAATATGGGTGCCAAACAAGTCATTAATAAAGTTAAATCAATTTTTGCAAGGCATGGCATTCCCAATATGGTGGTGACTGATAATGGACTTCAATTTCACAGTCAAGAATTTGAAAGTTTTGCAATAGCTTATGATTTCAAATATATTACATCAAGTCCAGGTTACCCACATCTAATGAGCTAGTTGAAAATGGTGTTAAAATAGGGAAAGGATTACTAACAGAAGTGGTAGAAACCAATACTGATTTATATTTGGCATTATTAAATTTTAGAACATTGCCATTACAACAAGGTTTATCATCTGCACAGTTGTTATTTAATAGAAAACTTAGAAACAGATTACCTATGTTTTTTCAAGAAGGATATAAGGAAAAGAATAATATACGTATCAGTTGAGTTTGTATCAAAAGAATTATTATGATAGAGGATCACACGCACTACCTTATTTGAAACCAAATGATAGAGTACATATCTATAATGATAGAAAATGGGCTCAGAAAGCCACTATAACAAAAGAGATAGCACCTCAATCTTATGATGTCATGCCCAATAATGGTCAAGTGTGTAGATGAAATCTGAGATATTTGCAATTGTTACCTGCAAGACCAGACTCAGCTGAAAGAAGAAATGCTATAATACAGCGACACAAGCAGCAGAAAAAAAAATGACATTGTTTCTCTGAGTAATAAGAACCACTTCAATAATACAGCAAATACAGATGTTAGAGGGTTATTGCGTCAAAGACCAGTTAAAAGATTTATAGAAAACTGTTAAGATCATTCTGATATATATACACACACACACACAAAATTTGTGCTACAAAAAAAATGAAAAGAAAGGAGATGTGGCTTTAAGAGAATCTCTAGGGTTTGGGAGCTGACACTTGGAAGAGGCAGTTGGTTTTAGGTTAGAGCAGGGATCGGCAACCTTTGGCACGCAGCCCCTGGCGGGCCAGGCCGGTTTGTTTACCTGCCGCATCAGCAGGTTCGGCCAATCGCAGCTCACACTGGCCACGGTTCGCTGCTCCAGGCCAATGGGGCCTGAGGGAAGCGGCGGCCAGCACATCCCTCAGCCCGCACTGCTTCCCGCAGCCATGGTGCTTACCCTGGCGGGCCGCATGTCAAAGGTTGCTGATCCCTGGGTTAGAGGGAGACATTGACCTGAGTTAAGATGCTCTGTATATATGTTAACTATGTTAACTATGTACCAAGGCAGATGTTGTTAATAGCAATGAATTATTATGAAGACCAGTGTATTATACATATAAATGACACAGTGTTCAATCTCTGTGAAAGGTTTAAGCAAAATGCACCAAAGCAAGGAAATTAAAAGACAAAATGTAAAAAGCCAAAAACAAGCTGTGGTCTCCCGGTGAAGTGTGAATTTTCATCCCTGATTTTAGCCTGGGCTCTGAATCCTCTTGATTAGTCCTGTGTATTGTTACTCTAAGGTCCTTTTTATGGGTTCATTCTCTTTTATTGTTTTTTAATATCTGACAAGTAACTTTTATGAGCATTTACACAAAAGAAGACAACAGCTCCTTCACAATCATTACAATCTACCATGCAAGACAGTCAAAATCTTAGACCACTTAAAGCCAAGTTCTGCCTTTGGATGTCCAACCAGGGCTCCAGATGACCCCAGAGTCATGTACACGTATCCAGGAGCAGATTTGCACTGTTACTATATTTTGGCAGTCCCCAAGGTGTGTGTGTTGCTGAACAAACACATCAGAAGACAGTCCTTGCCCTAAAAACCTTTCAAACTAAAGAACGGGCACCAGGTGAAAGCAGGAAAGGGATACAACACATAAGCAGAATGCTCTGGGTATGATGGTTTGTCATTTTCTTTCGAATAAAGAAACAGTTACATAAATACTCATTTCTTATAGGCATCCCAGTAGAAGTAGGTCTTCAGGAGGGATTTCAATGAGGAGCATCAGCTCAAAATATTTTTTCTCCTGTACTTGTGGCTTATTTTAAACAAGTATTTCATTATTATTAATTAAATTATCTTATCTTAAACATACGTTGTCACCATTACAAAGTTGACAGTTGCCATTTGCAGGTAAAATGAGCTCTTCTGAGATGTGGCATTCCACATTAGTATACGAAAGCATTGTGAATACCACAGTAAAGTTAGCTATGCCTGCCAATAGCAATTGCCAAATTATATATTGATACCACTCTAAGGCCTAATTTTGGACTCCATGGCATGTTATTTTTTCAGTAAATACTGTGTAATACTTCTGGTCAATCTAATGTGAGGGAGCTTAATCTAACATTTTCACACACTCAGAAAAGGTACACTCCTACTGTGAAGACACTTTAGTTTGTGGTGGAATCCAAGCTCTTCAGGACAGAGACTGTGTCCTCTGTTTGTATAGCATCTAGCACAACAGGACCCCAATCTTCATTAGGGCCTCTGAGCACAGCCATAATGCAGTACTAAAAATGATAATAAGCTCTTGTGGCCAGATCCTTTGCCCCCAACAAGGCTGGTTTGCACTGCTCCATCATCACAAAGCAGCCATAAAACTGGTATAAGTAGCTGGATGGGGAGTCCCAGGTGACATTAAGCGGATATAGCCAATTTTATTCCAGCCCCTCATCATAAAGAGCATGCTGGGAGGACGTACCTAGGGTGGACTTGGCAGTCCTTGTTTGTTACAATGGCATCTTAGGAGCTGTTACAAGGTGGTATAACTTAGAGCAGTCCTAAGGCTACTCTAACTTACTCTGTGGGACAAGCTGTCCCTCAGACATCCCAAATATCATAATAGAGCAAAGGTGGTGAGGAACTACCTTTGCCCTTCCTTGGGTCCTCTGCTGAAATCAAAGATCAGGGCCTTAGGGCCTAGTTTTACCATCAAAATGTGCTCCTGGGCCACATTCTGGTCACTTAATGCTCCTCAACTGGTGTAAGGAAGTCCTCAACCTGGTAGATTTGGCCCCTGGATGATCTCGTCTATGTAGAAGGGCTTCTCAGATGTCAGAGAGCTACCATAGTAACTCCTACGTTACTTTTCCTGCTGTCAGCATAGTGTGCATGGGTAGTGCTCTCCTGCACCCCAGCAATCTCCAACAGCCTCGGGTCATTGATAGCCAGCAAAGGTTAGAGCAACTCCAGAGTCAAAGGAGCACAAAGGGATCTTGTTTTACTCCCCATCTCAGCTGCAGTTTAGCAATCCTCAGCTGCAGCTCAGCCTTTTCCCCATTGACTTTGTGGCTTTTTTCAAACTGCAAGGAAACAGAGTTATGGTGAAAAATAACTATGAAAATATTCCTTCAGTTGCATCTGCTAGTGGATAAATTGAACTCTGATTCAGAAACCTCTTTTGCCAAGGTGTCAGAAGGTCTAGTTTTATCTAATCTCCCTAGATTTATTACAGGGATGTCTTCTCACCTCTAGAGCTAGTACTTTGTCAGCATGTCTATTATAAACCTGTGACGGAACACATCCCTGTATGCACACCCTACACACCATTGTAATAATCTTTGTACAAAATATGCCTTGTAAGGTATCATTTGAAAACTAATAACTTGCTGGGCAATGTCATCATGGTGAAATTTAGGTGGCAATATTATATGTAAAGTTATGAACATAAGCTGAAATCATGACTGAAGTGTGTTTGCCAGACAAGTCTGGGGAGAGGGTAAACCTGTTTCTCAAAGACAAAGGACAAGTTGATGCCCCAGCCAGGTGTCATCAAAGCTGATGGGTCATCACCTGTGAAGTGGTCATTCTTTGGCAAGGAAGCGGGGCAGGAATAAAATGCCGACCTGCATCTTAGCAAACCTCTTCCCCACCATGTCTCCTTGCTCTCAGCCGGAAAGAACTTTATCTAGGGGTCACTCTCTGGAAAAAGCATCTCACAGGGGGACTGGATTATAAAGGTGAGGGGCAAAACACCTCAGTTTCTCCCTCCCTACCATCTCTCTCTTTTCATCTAGGATGTCAAAAGAAATATATGTTGGATTTTGGGAGCAGATCCTTTCCTGAGGGTTTGGTCAGCAATGTACTGAAAACATGTGGTAAGGAACTTCACCTTCAACCAAGACTAATTTGTTAAGTTTAGGAAGCTTTTTTTCTTTATTTCTCATCGCCATTTCTGACTTTAATTCCTTGTTACTAGAATAATAGAATCATAGAACTGGAAGGGACCTCAAGAGGTCATCCAGTCCAGTCCCCTGCTCTGAAGGCAGGACTAAGTATTATCTAGACCATCCCTGACAGGTGTTTGTCCAACCTGCTCTGAAAAATCCCCAATGATGGAGATTCCACAATCTCCCTAGGCAATTTATTCCAGTGCTTAACCACTCTGACAGGAAGATTTTTCCTAATGTCCAACCTAAACCTCCCTTGCTGCAATTTAAGCCCATTGCTTCTTGTCCTATCCTCAAAGGTTAAGAAGAACAATTTTTCTCCCTCCTCCTTGTAACAACCTTTTATGTACTTGAAAACTGTTATCATGTCCCCTCTCTGTCGTCTCTTCTCCAGATTAAACAGACCCAATTTTTTCAATCTTCCCTTATAGGTCATTTTTCTAGACCATTAATCGTTTTTGTTCCTCTTCTCTGGACTTTCTCCAATTTGTCCACATCTTTCCTGAAATGTGGCACCCAGAACTGGACACAATACTCCAGTTGAGGCCTAATCAGCGTGGAGTAGTAGTACTAGCACTAGAACTCACTTAAAATCTCTCTCTTTGTAGTTAAATAAACTTGTTTTATTCTTTAATCAAAACTAAACCAGTGTTGTGAACTGTGTGGGTAACTCCATTTAAAATGGCAAATTGTTTTATATTGGTCCCCTTAGAGGAGCTATAGACCTAATATATCTGGACTGTCCAGCAAAGGGTTGGACAATGCAGAACACTTATTTTGGAGGGAAAATCTGGGACTAGAAGTCAACCTGCATGTAGGAACTAAGGCTTCTAGAAGCCAGAGCCCGGCTGGCATATGCTGACAGGTTGTTGAGTCAGAGCTGTTGGACCAGGGCTGTGGCTATACACAGTATATAGCAAGGTGTGACCTGCAAGCTATCTGGCTGTTTGTGTGAAGCTCGGGTTGGGATCTACAGAAGAAAAGCATTGTGAGGCACTCCGAGTTACAAGACACAGTCCCTCGCTAGTCTGGATTGCACCCTGGAATGTCATAAGCCCGGCCATACTGGGTCAGACCAAAGGTCCATCTAGCCCAGTATCCTGTCTTCTGACAGTGGCCAATGCCACGTGCCCCAAAGGGAATGAAGAGAACAGCTAATCATCAAGTGATCCATCCCCTGTCACTCATTCCCAGCTTCTGGCAAACAGAGGCTAGGGACACCATCCCTGTTCATCCTGGCTAATAGCCATTGATGGACCTATCCTCCGTGAACTTATCTAGTTCTTTTTTGAATCATGTTAGTGTCTTGGCCTTCACAACATCCTCTGGCGAAAATGTCATAAAATCTCTTTCCTTTGTTTTTAAAGGTGATTTTAACTCATCTTCTAATCTGTATGAGGCTGAAACTTAGCACACAAGTCCTTAACCCAGCTGTGAATTTTTTTTAAAAAATTAGCTAAAATCATTTTTGCCATCTTTGATTTAGAGATTCATAAAAAACTATCAAATGCATGTTTTACAGATACTTTTTCCAGCCTTTTAATGCACAAGCGATTGAAGTTGCAAACTAAAACTTTCTGGGATTTTAGCCTTGGATGTTAGTTTTCTATTTGTTTGGAAGGCTGCGAATTTTACCTCAGGGTGCATTTACTGGACACGAACAATTTTTAAATTTACTGGGGGCTAAATCAGTCTCACTTGGAAAAAAAAAGGGAGGAGAGCACTGAGACTAAAGAAGCATTGCATGTGATATGGGGAGTCAGGAAGCAGACAGACCCCTGCTATGGAGCATAAGAAGAATGGTGGTACCTGCACGTGTGATATGAACAGTGAAGAGAACACTTTGGCCACGGAAGCATGATTAGGCCTGGACTCCAAAAAAATCAGGCATAAAATGTCACCATCAGCAATTGTCTAGTGGGATAAGGTGCACAAAGGGATGGCCTTAGACACTTTGGTGCCCTAGGTTGCTGCTACCTAAAGGTATGTGTATGGGGTTAGGGAGAAGGATGTCATAGGTTCCCTTAAAGGGGCACACTCCTCTGCAACGGTCTCATCTGAGACAGAGGAATCAGTCATGTAGGAGCTGCCCTTACAAAGTTGGTAGACTAGAGTGCCACCCATGTGGCCAATGCTTCATGCTGACCCCAGTGCACGATTTAAAAAACCCAAAATACATACAGCCCACAATATTATAGAGTATTAAACTGTGATCTCAGAGAGCCCTAGACACGCCACATGGAAATGTTCTCTGACTAAGACTAAACTAACTAAGTTTAACTTAGTTAAAACTGAGCTTCCTAAAAAGCCCATGAATTTGTCTGTGTGTTACACTGCATTACACAGGGCTCCAAAAGTTACTGTACACATTGCTGAGCAAAAGAGATGCCAAGTCACTGCTTTTCCTCTGCACTGCTAAAGTTTGCATTACCTCTTCAAATAAGCAGACATGTCAATTAATAAATTAGTTTACAGTGAGAAGACAGTGGTGAAACTAGACCCTCAGTTCAGCCTCCAGGGATAGGGGGCTCTGTTAAAAGGTTAGTGATCCTGGTTTAGTGTTAGGCAGTCGGCTTTTTGAGATGTTCACCATGTCTTACATATTTTTTGTTCAGAGATGGCTCTTTCTATGTTCAGTAAGTTACATTTGTAGCCTATCGTCTGCCAACAAGTGTACCGGTAGTGGTAGCATAATGTGCTGTTCAGAGGTACTAGATCTCACAGTATCTGTCACTAGCTCCTGGTGGGGGCTTTTGAGGGGTCTCTGCTGCTCCCAACTAGCCCTCCATAGTTTGGCCCCAGTCAGAACAGTTCTTGGACCCTCACCTCTAATTAAGTCTAGCAGTCTGCTTCAGTCTCTTGGCTGTGTTCATGGATGCAGCCTAGCACAGGGGTATTACCCCTTTGTTGTCCCAGGCCTTTCTGTCTCCCCTTCCTTCTCTGTATTCTCCCCTTTATAGCAGGCCTTGTGTCCTCTGTTGGTTGCAGTTGTAGGTGCCTGCTTCAATGAATATGTTTGTAGCTAAATGTATGAGAATGAAAAGTGGTTGTGGATGGCAAGAGGAGCAGAGGCTGCTGCAGCTTGGGCAAAGAAGAGAAGCTGAGGTAGTGGGATATGTGTGGTGAATGGAAGTGGAGAATAAATTTGTTGTGCTAGAAGTGCTGTTTTCCAAGCAAAAGCATTGGTTGTGTATTAGGGGCTTGGCAGAGGAGGGATTCCTGGATTTCTGTTGTTAGCAGGAGATGGGTTGTGTTGACTGTTTTATGGACTGGAATCAAGAAGTTTGGGGGTGGGGGGCGGGAGAAGATAGGAAAGGGAGTTAGAGCTATATTGAAAGGAGAGTCCCCTTACAAGTTTTGTTAATACACCTACTGATGTAATCAACTTGTGCTGTGATCTCATCAGGATCTGACTGAGCAGATGCCATACTTGGATAGATGGTCTTTCAGGCCATGTTGTGAGAAATTCAACCCATGTCTTCTCTCTGACTCTGTACTGAAACGCATTAGTAAAGATGATTTTTTTTTGGATAAGATAAAACTAATTTCCCATATCATTTTATGAAATATGAATCACTGCCCCAGTGTTCTGCCTTAATTCCATCTCTGGTGATTATATCCTCTCCACCCAAAGTCCCCTAGTAATTTTGGCTGGATACAGTATTCTTCACTTCCTTTCCTAAACAGTTGTGTAGGGTTGCAGTGTACTGTTTTCAATTATGTGGTGGGTTGTGGTCCCTATATACCTCTCATAGGTGAGGCTTAATTAGATCACATTAAAGTGCGTTGAGATCCCTGGATGAAAAGCACTATAAAAGTGCTTAAGTGGTAGTTTTTACTATGCAATTTAAATTTTAAAGATATATGAATCATAGCATCTGAAAAGTAGAACCATTTAAAACCTAGTTCAGATGTTGGACATTTTCTGCTGCATTAATCATTTAGTTCCACAGAGAACTTGTATAAGCAGGTACTTTCCCCCAGCAACAAATACTGCAATGACACATAACTGAACTACATTTACTTTTTCTCAGACTGTCACAGATGAAAACATTCTAAAGCATTTCTATATTCTCTTTATCAAAATCAACTATATAAAAATAGAATACAGGTTCAAAGAGGACCTCAAATAATACATTGCAATCTCACTATAAAACAGTCTAACTCTGGATGATGGGACTAGAGCTAAACTACATTGATATTGTTACCAAGTGTTACAGCTTTAGAGACCTGCAATGCAGTAAATGTTTGATAGTAAAATGAAATAGATAGGAAGATTTCCTTTCCATGTACTCACAGCATTTCATATTTCAATGTATTTATCAATATGGCCTTGTTTTAAAAGTTTAGAAAAACAAGCATAGTTTACTACTAACTTCCTCCTATCTACAAGTGGCAATTGCAGCTAGCAGCCTGTAATTTGTCAGTGACAGATAACAGAATGCTGTTATACTGTATCTGGTTAATCCAAGCTCAGTTTATCTTGCGTGTTTGTCTGGGTAGCCCAGAGATATAAGTGCTAACAAATCTCCTGGCACACGCAAGTACACTGTTGCCTTGTTCATCTGATTTTTTTTTTAATCCATATAAAATGTTCTTCCAAGGCCTGATAACTATAAAATGTACCTTTTGAACTCTGGGAAAACTGAAACTTAATGGAAAACTCCACTTTCATTCAGCATTTTGGAGAGAGGTAATGAGAGGGGGAGAAAGATTTTTCTAAACAAACGAGTTTTCACATCATAAACAATTTTCTTTATGTTGTACTGTTTCACGATGGAACATTAGAGTCTGTATTGTGCAATCTTTTTAAAAGGAGAGAATATTACTGTTTGTGGTTAGTTACCATTTTTAGCCTATTATTTGGAGAAAATATTATCCACTAATGGCAGCACATAGGAAATTGCTCCCTGAACAGAAATGGCCTACAGCAACCAGGAAACATCTTTGGGAATGGGGATTCACTAATAGCTTTACCTCTTTGAAAGTTTTTATATTATTCTTTGTTTTACTGCAAAGTTGGCTATAGAAGAGGATTTTCCCTTTACCAGAGGCTATTAGTCACTAAACATAGTTTATGCTGTACATGGGAGGAATAAATCACTACAAATGGAAATTGTTTCTTAAAGACCAACCAAAGCATCCTTTTATAAATTGGGCCATTAGATACAATTATTTTACTTACGTCTAGGTGTACATTTTCCAATTTGTATTTTGTTCACTTTGCCTACGAACTTAATTTGCACTTTGTCTTTTCAGTATGAGCAAGCATACTCTAAGGTTAAATTTATAGAAAAACAACTGATACTGATAGTTCATTTTGTAGTAAATATGAGATAAGTACAGTGTGCCCAGACTACTAAACTATCAGACAAGTATAGCACAGACTAACATTAATCCAGCCTTAAATCTAAATACTACATATATTACTCTATCAGTGGACATTACAGAATACAGAGGCTTCAGTAAACCTCTTCTTTAGACTCCAATTTAGCCGTATAGCTCAATTTTTAACATAGTGGTATTAATATTTTGCATTTCTATAGTAGCTTTCATCTGAGGAAAATCTCAAATATCTTTACCAGTGTTAATGCAGTGTGGTTGTAGCAAAAAAATGATATAATGCCACAGAAAAATGATGAAAGACAAAAACACCATATCACCTGAGCGTGAACACTTTTCACAAAATGATCACTTCATATCTAACCTCTCAGTCCTCATTCTCAAAGGAAATCTGCCCAACATCGTCAAAAAACAAGCTTTGATTTATAACTTTGCTAGACACTAAAAATCATGGACTGAACAGAGACACTGGATTTATGGTTTATCACAACAATCTGTAACCCACCAATAACCTGCTCCCAGCTGCCTTTTCCTCCCCTGCCTACCTGTCCTCCCTATGACTGGAGGGGTGTTAACAGGCCACTCAGGGTCCCTTGAAATATGCATTAACTGCTTATGCTAAACAATGTTCCACCTTGTATTTACCTGTGACACTCTGAGTATAGCTACACTGCAATTAAAAATCCACAGCTGGCCTGTGCCAGCTGACTTGGGCTAAGTTAGTTAGTTACGGCTGGCGTTTAGGGCAGAGACAAAGCTCCTCCAGTCCTGTCTGTTTCTGGCATGTCTTTCAATGGTTTCTGGTTCCTCAGCTGTGCCCCAGATTTTTCAGCTCAGCTTCCACAGCTCTTCACCATGTTGTTTTCAGGCAGCCTCGTTTTCGCTTGCCTTCAGGTGCCCATCTTATTGCTATTCTGGTGATGGAATCAGTTTCCATCCAAAGTGCATTGCCAATCCATCTCCAACCCCTCCTGGTAATGATGGTGCTCATATCCTCTTGGCTAGACTGTGTCAATAGGTCTTGGTTTGAGATTATTCTGGGCCAAAAGATATGGAGGATTTTTCTGAGGCAGGTTGTATGGAATGAAGACAGTTTGGACTTGTCGTACTTGGGCTAAGGGGGTGTTTAATTGTGGTGTAGCTGTTCAGGCTTGGGCTGGAGCCCAGGATCTGGGACCATGTGAGGTGGGAGGTGGGAGGGTCTCAGAGCTCAGGATACAGCTCAAGCCCAAATGTCTACACTGCAATTAAACAGCTCCTTAGCCCAACTCACCTGGCACAGGCCAGCTGTGGGTGTCTAATTGCAGTGTAGACATACCTTCTGAGTATGTTTCCCAAACCTGAAGAAGGGCTCTGTGTAAGCTCGAAAGCTTGTCTCTCTCACCAACAACAGAGGTTGGTCCAAGAAAAGATATTACCTCACCCACCTTGTCTCTTTTATAAGTGTTAAGGCAGGCTCACAATGATTCTCTGACGTAAAATAGGTAAAGGATATACAAGCAAACTTAACTCATCCCAGAAGTGCACCCACTTTTAAGATGGAATGTAGTGGCAGACCATAGCCACACCACACAACATTGGAGAACAGGAAGTGAAGAAGAATACTAGCTGAAACTGTAGGTGGTATTTAGGGATGCAGAATGCAATTATCAGAGATGAAATTCAGCCAAGACAATGAAGTTAACATTCTTCTTCTTACAAAAAAAAGTCAAATGGGATTTTTAGTGAAGGTGGACAGGGACTCTGTTTGTGAGAGTCTTCCAAACAGCAGCCACCCCAGTAGCACAAGTGCCCCAGGACACCATACTGGAGTACTGGTTCAGGACAAATTGCCACCTACTGAATCACCACCCCCATTTCTTGGCGCTCTCAGATGTTCTGTGGAAGTCCTTTATCCAAAGACTGGCCCGGCTCAACTGTACTTAGCTTTTGAGCTCTGACGGCATCACAGCACAAGATGGCACAGTTCATGGGTAGTTTAAATTTAAACATAATTCTAACTGTTATGAATATCAGAATGACTGCACCAGGCAGTTTTCAGAAAAAGCAGGTTGTTTGTAGTACGCCCCGTAAAAAACTCCACCAACTTAATGAACCTGGAATTAAGAAATTATTTTAAATTGCTTTCTTCAGCCAAAACAGTCTAGTTTTCTTACAAATAAAGCTTAGAAATCCTGACAATTCCAAGTTAAGGTTCCACTTTACAAAACAACCCAGAATATTTAAGAGTATGTAGATACACAGTAAAGATCACCAAATAACTTTAATTCTGCTCCTGTAACATCATTAACCTTTCATCAGCCATTCTAACCACACATGTGGAGAAGACACTACTTCTCCAGGTTGTGGGTAGAGTACTGAAAACGTGAACTGAACAGTAGTTTTGTAATTGATTTGGATTTGTCTCCAATATGAAGACAGATACTTTGCTCCTCAGGAAACAAGGGGAATTTTCAAAGCAGAATGTGGGGCAATGATGATTCTTTGAGAATATACTCTCCATACTGGGCTCCATACAAGCTGTCCAGGTACTCACCCTCTCCTCTGGGATTTTCAGAACCTTACAATGATGAGATACTATGCTCTTTTGGACAATGCTGTTGTCCCTGTTTCTTAATATCACTGGCTCTTGGCCATCTCCCAGGCCACACCACTCCCCTGCCTCCCCATCCTCTTGGAATACTCTAGCCACTGAGTACTCAGATAACTGGAGCATAGGCTAATAACACCTAGTTTGAAATCACATAGTTTTCCAGCTGTCACTTGAGCTCCTAGATGGGAGTCCAAATGATTATACCCGTCCAAGCATCTAGACCAGGGGTCTCAAACACGCGGCACCTGGGGTTATTTTCTGCAGCCCGCAAGCTCCTCACGCTGCCCTCCCCCCCCCCTGCCCTCCCCCAGCGTTTACCTAGAGCGGCTCCCGCCCGACGCACACTGGGGGCAAGGCTTTTGGGGAAGGGGTTGGAATGGGAGCAGGGAAGGGGTGGGAAGAGGCGGGGCAGGAGTGAGGCCTCATGGAAGGGGTGGAGTGGGGTGGGGCTGAGGGCGGCAGGGGGGGAGGTGTCAGTAATGCAGCCCTCGGGCCAATGTACTAGTCCTCATGTTGCCCTCGTGGTCATTTGAGTTTGAGACCCCTGATCTAGACCAAGTGACCAGGAAGTCTGTGGTGAATTAAAGATAATTATACCATTAGGCAGATAAATAGGGTTATCCCCATTTCATAAAAGTGGAAACTGAGGCTCAAATTTTGTTCCTTGCCCAGCTTCACACAGTGACAGTGCCACAGATAAAACTCAGAACTCCTGACTCCCAGTCCTGAGCACTAACCTTTAAATTATTCTCCTTTCACACCCCAAAAGAGCCATTCCCAAGGTAGAGACTCACAATGTAAAGAGACAGTTCTTCATTTCCCCAGATACCAGATATTCCGCAACCTCTCAGAACCGGCAGGGAGGAAGGGCAGGGAATGGAAGCCACATAAGGCTTCACTCTATATGCAAATGCCAACCCATCAGGAAGATCATTATACATGATAGAACCACACCGCTTAATTTTCTCTACAGGAGATAAATAAGGGCTCACATTCATTTGACATGCTGTACTTGCATGGCTAAAAGAACAATAACAACATTTGCCTCTGGCTATATATGCCATGAACATCAACTTACAGATGACTGGATAAATAATAAAGAGGAAGGTCTGATCTGATTGGGTGGGGACCGTATTTGTCACTTTTCTTTCAGTTAAGAGGTCGGTTGACAATGGAGAGAGAAAGAATAGAAAAAGATGAAGCCAGCAGAAAGAAAGATAAGAAATTAATAAAATAAAAGTTTCCCCTTTTCACTATTACTTCAGTATCCACGTCCTATAGGGCCCATTTCAGTAAGGAGCTGATCAGTCTCAGCTCCACTAAGATCAGTGGGGGTTGAGGTTGCAATCAGCACCTTGCAGGATTGGGCCCATGTTCATCACCTATATTAGATATCCCTCTGCAGATTTTTAGAGCAATCAACTTTACAAGTCACAAAGCTTCCGCACCCAGCTATACAAAAACAAACCGAGAATGATGCAGTGTTCTTCTATGTCAAACAGCATGGACAGGAAAGATGGTATAGTGGTGAGGGTGCTAGGGTGAGACTCTGGAGGACGCAAGTTACCTGCTCTACCATAGGCTTCCTGCGTGACCTTGAACAAGTCATTTTGTCTGTTTGTACCTCCATCCTCTATCTGTGAAATAGGGAGTGTTGTGAGGATGCATTAAAAGTTGTAAGGTACCATATAAGCACCTTGAGTACCAGACAGAATGGTAGTCAGGAGGTACTTTGTAAAAGGATGATGAATGTCCTTGTGGGCTGCCTGAACTTAGATATTGCTTTGGCAGAGAACATCTTTGTTCTGTGTTTGTACAGTGTCTAGCACAATGGGGTCCTGGTTCATGACTGGGAGCTTTTAGGTGTTACCCCAATACAAATACATAACACAAAGTAAGACCTCTGGAAGCTTCAAGTTGAGATGAAATTGTCTGCTGAATAGTGTTACCTGTTCCTGGAACCATCCAGGAAATAACCACAGACAAAGGGTGAACTCGAGCAGCACTGAGGCTTGATTTATTGCTTTCCTTACTGCTTCTCTTATTTGCGCAGTTATACTCACACACACAACTTAGCCATACTGGCAGGCTGCAGGCACGGATGTTGGTTTTGATTTCGGTGGCTGAGGCTGGCCAGGCCACAGCTGCCCAGAGATCGAACGCAGGACGACGAGAGTCCCTGAAGTCCCTTCGGATCCGCGGGAGGGCTCTACTGCTTCCGGTCCAGTCCTGAGTTTAGCGTGCTGTTACATTTCCTTGTTGTTAACCCCACCTGGCCACCCATCTCAAGATTTATATCTCCATCAAGATAATACCATGGTTCCATAAAAGGCAATATTTGCTTCTTTGCTTTGCCATTGACTGTCACTCACACTATCTCACTCATTCCTTACATTAATTGATTACATATTCATAAGCATGAATACAATTGGTAATATAGAGCAATACAGCTTTAAGCAAGCATCTAACTTTCCATCACTGCTTGTGGTTTTGTAACAGCATAACAGGAAACTGTGCAAACTGCACTTGAAAGAGGAAGGGGCAAATCTGGCTACAAATAGTAGAACTTCCTCTTCAGTTCAGGGATTAAACTGCAGGCCTCCGGAGCTAAAAGCATGAGCTAGAGGCTGTAACAGATTCACGCCCTTTATGGCTCAAGCACAGAGGGGAACATGTAACATATGGCGACCAAGATGTCACACATGAACTACATAGCCCACAATTTGATAGGCCATTTATTAGTTGGAATGCTGTTAGCCTCAGAATAGAAATCTACCACCATTTTAACTGCTAAGAGGAACTGGTGCAAAAGAGGACAAAATGGATCAGTATTTTGGGCATGTTGTGGTTTGTGGATTAATTTGGTGTTATTCTGTGCACCCCACAGCGAATGCTAAAATTTCTGTGTTCTCTCTCATGATCTAGGGCTTTAACCCCTTAACCTTACATGATGTTAAACCTTCTCTCTTTGACTGTCCTAAACAATGGCAAAAAGGCGAGCTAGAACAGTGGTTGTCAACCAGGGGTCCAGGGCCCCCTAGGGGGCCTCAAACAGGTTTCAGGGAAGCCTCCAAGCAAGGCCAGCATTAGACTCGCTGCAGCCCAGGACAGGAAGCCGAATCCCCATTGCCTGGGGCTGAAGGCCAGGTCCCTGAGCCCCACCACCCAGGGCTGAAGCTGGAGCCTGAGCAATGTAGCTTCGTAGGGGCCCCTGTGGCATGGGGCCCCAGGCAATTGCCCTGCTTGCTACCCCCTAATACTGGCTCTGGCTTTTATATGCAGAAAACCAGTTATTGTGGCACAGGTGGACCATGGAGTTTTTATAGCATGTTGGGGGGGCCTCAGAAAGAAAAAGGTTGAGAACCTCTGAGCTACACCACAAGCATTTCACCCTCCTTAAAGGATGGAAACACCAAACAATTGTCTACTCTCTCACAATACTGTTACTGTGATTGTGTAATTGAGTAAGATGTGTAAATGGATGTTTTATGGATGTATTTATGAATGCTAGAGCAGAATTGATTTTGATATTGAAAATTGTGTGTTTATATATATACAAATATATATATATATACATATACACACACACACACACACACACTCAGCCACCAATAAGATAACTAGCTCATCTAAACCACTTTGTGAGCAGATTTCCAAGCACTTTACAAAGGAGGTCAGTATCATTATCCCCATTTTATACATAGGTAAACTGAGGCACAGGGCAGCAGTGGCTTGCCCAAGGTCACCCAGCAGAGTCAGGAACAGAACCTAGGTCCCCTGAGGCCCAGTCTAGTTCTCTGTCCACTAGCCTCCTATCAACATAGTTACCAACTGTTCTAGAACCGTTAGAAGGCAACAGTGAATAAATATTACATATTGCCCATTTGGTATCATTATCACTGGGAACAGTGTATGCTGTCTCATTTGGGCCCCAATCCTGCACTTGCCTGCACATAGCCCCGTGCCTGCATGCAACCACATTAACTTCAATGAGATGCTGCCTGCACACGATCAGTTATGGATCAGAGCCTCAGGAGTAATACTGTAATGGGGTAAGCACCCTTGTGAGCAGCTGAGCACCCTTATCTCCCATTGAAGACAGTAGGAGTGAGGTATTGAGTGCTCCCTACAAGTCCTAACTACCTCCCAGGATAGTTAGCTATCCACTCAATCCATTCAGCAAGGAGAGTCCACCTATCCCGACTTCCCTTCCTTAATATATTGTAATAGTAGAATATAATTCAGTTGATGGAGATTGAATCTGTAATTCAGATGCCCAAGTACTTCATAGGTGAATTAGACTTATGTTGTTTGAATTTTGTCTAAAAGCATTTTCAGCTCGGAGATTGAAAAAAGTCAGTTATGTATTATTTAACATTTTCTTTGGATCTCAATAACCTACTTTACCTCAGATTAATTTCCATTAGATACATCAGTGGACCGGAGTTTATCAAAAGCCTGTGTCAAATAGTTTTACAATGATGTGGATGCAGTAAAAAGATTTTGTAAAAGCACGGTCTTTTTGTACAGTGGATGTTACTTGACCTTTCAAAGTTATTTGATAAGTTTTCACCTTATGTATATAAATTGCTAAGGAGCAAGGTCAGTTCTTTTAAGGCAGTTCTATGCCTTAATTTTTCCCCATTCTGGTTTATGTCACTCCTTGAGCCTGGGAAATCAGATTCACGCAGCAACTAATCATATGGTCAGCAGTGAAGTGCACCATTACAAGCAGCACCAAAGAATGGAGCATATTTTATCTTTATTTGAAACATCTTCATTATAAGGGTATGCATCACATACTAATTCTCATGCTCTACTACAGATAGTTATAGGTCTGGTCACTTGTGTATTAGTACGGTATTGTGTTTAATAAGTGGTTTCACATCATCTGTCCTCAATTTATCTCAGGGGAAAGTGCTTAAAAATATGCATGGATCCCAGTTCACCCTTTCCCTCTACAGCAGGGGTAGCCAACCTGTGGCTCCGGAGCCACATGCGGCTCTTCAGAAGTTAATATGCAGCTCCTTGTATAGGCACCGACTCTGGGGCTGGAGCTACAGGCGCCAACTTTCCAATGTGCCGGGGGGTGCTCGCTGCTCAACCACTGGCTCTCCCCCGGCCCTGCCCCCACTCCACCCCTTCCTGCCTCCTCCCCTCAGCCTGCCATGCCCTCGCTCCTCCCGCTCCCCCCTAGAGCCTCCTGCATGCCATGAAACAGCTGATCAGGAGGTGCGGGCAGGGAGCGGGAGGTGCTGATCAGCGGAGCTGCTGGTGGATAGGAGGCACTGGGAGCGGGGTGGGGGAGCTGATGGTGGGCTGCTGACGTATTACTGTGGCTCTTTGGCAATGTACATTGGTAAATTCTGGCTCCTTCTCAGGCTGAGGTTGGCCACCCCTGCTCTACAGTTTGCAGAGTGGTTTCCACACCCATTCTGCCTTGGTAGCATTCTACACCCACTTTTACAGTGGTGTATGTACAACTCACCTGTCAATGTGTATTACATGCTCCTCTCTGTATCCAGCCCAAGTATATAGGGCTGTTCCAACTGCCCACTTGAGTGCCTGGCTGCTTTCAGCTCTGGTCCCTCGTGTGTTGGCCAAGATGGTGGCCATCACAAAAGGCAATGGGGAATCATGCCCACGGTTTGCTAAGCAGAACCATGTAACAGTAGAATTATTCCCTTACTCAATATTTCTCATCCTTCTTTTATTTAATATTAATTTCCTTAGATATTAACACACACACACAAACAGATTGTTAATTAACTCTGATAAAGCCTATTATTTTAATATTTCAAATACAAAGCATAGAAGCAAGAGAGCATCAGAGTGGAATTAATGTTATTTCAACACTTTTTCTGTCTTCAGCCATCTAGCTTAGCACTTCACACATCAGGTGTTGCCAGCATGTTGTATGAGGCCAACTTGTTCTGTGTCATGTAAAGTTCAGCAATGACAGGCCAGCTGTTTGACAGAGAAAGGGAACCAGCTACTCTAATCACCGGTTTAGAGTTCCATTAAGAAGTACTGGATGACTGGGAAGCAACAGAGAGCTAGAAATAGAGAGCTACGGACTGGAGAGCAATTGAAGGACCCTGTGGGCTAGTATTGGTAGTAATAGTGGAGATCATGAGATGAAGTGGGGAAGCAGCAAAGAGGAGCAACATTCATGTCCAAATAACCCTCTAATTCTTGTCTAATACTTAAGGGAGCTGCAGAAGGAGCAATATAACCACTAGTAATGATTATTGTATCACCTTCCATCCCAAAGGATCCCAACTAACCTTACAGATTACAGAATTGTTCATCCACTATTGAATTACAACCAGAGTGGAACACAGCAGCCATTGGGCAGCACCATACAATGGCTATTAATAGGAAATTAAGAATAACATCTCCTATTGAGCCAGCAAGAGGAATTTTCAGTAGGCAGAATATAATTGCCTACACTCAAGCATTGGAAGGCTGTGGAGAGAAAGAATGTGCCCAAAGAGTACCAGTAAAGTTGCAGAATTTTTTTAATTGCTTGAGAACCTTTCGAAAAGGCCCGGAGGACACAGGGGCAAGCAGCAGAAACGCTTACACACCACATCTGACAGTAACAGAAGAAAGGCACCATAGAGGTGCCAGAAGCCAAGCTAAGAAAATGCCGGAAAAATTCAGTGATATCAGCCTTATCATTCAAAGCCATAAAAGCAGCCTCATTTCTGAAGAGATGGTGGCTGAAGACGTGGAAGGAGACATTTGCATTAGTAAAAAAAAATTTAAAAAAATAGTGCATCTTATGCACCCACTGTTTCTCTTCATCTCTTCTAATGCTACTGGTTGCACTGTTTGGGCACAAACTGATCGTCTCCTGAGTCTCTGGAAGATAAATGCCCCCCCTCCACGTTTTTCCCTTCCTCTATCCACCCCGCTAGCAGTGTCATACTTGCTATGTTGCTTCTCTCTCTGTCACCACTGAAACAATTAATGTTATTGCTAGTGAACAACAAAGCTGCAAATCTATTCTTTGGTTTTAGATAGCTATTTGCTACTGACTGTGAAGTTATCTGTCTGCTGCACCTCTGTTTGTCTGCACCTATTGATAGTGTATCTATCTTGTCCTTTCTCAGTTAAATGTTATGCTTTTTTCCAGCTTGTTTTAATTCCCCTTGATATAGACTGTAAAATATTCTTGTAGATGTTCCTTTGCCCTTTTCTCGAGCCACTTGGAAAGATTGAGGGGATTTCTCCTCTGCTGTAAAATGCTCTAGCACAGGCATCACTAAATAAGGTACTAAGGATTCCAATCTCCTCTACGAGGCAAGGTCGTCCACTCAGATGCTCCTCACTTATATTCTACTGTGCAGCCTACAGCCTCTTACTGGCCCCTGGAAATCACATCCTCCTACAGGAACTGCGTTTCTTGGCTCTCCCACAGCTGTGATTGATTCAGGATATTCATAAAAGGGAGGTTCTGTAGTGCAAATTGCAGTCTCAGTTCTCCCTATCCACAGAGCCCAGATGGGTAGGTTTCCACAGTGTGCCACCTTTGCAGAACTCCCCCTTTTCTGCATCTCAGGATCCTCTTCATGTACAAATGTGGGAATAACAAGCTTCTCTCCCAAGACCGTTTCAAGACTTCTTGTTGCATTTACATAAGATCATAAGAATGGCCAGAGTGGATCAGACCAATGGTCCATCTAACCCCGTATCCAGTGGTGAGCTGGAGCCACTTCCCACCGATTCGCGGGAACCGGTTGTTAAATTTAGAAGCCCTTTTAGAACCGGTTGTCCCGGTTCTAAAAGGGCTTTTAAATTTAACAAAATCTCTGGCAGCTCCCTGCCCTGCCCCTGGCCCCAGCTCACCTAGCTCCGCCTCCTCCCCTGACGCTCCCCCGGGCTTCTCCTCCCCCTCCCCTGCTTCCCACAGGTGAGCTAGGGCAGGAAAGAGGAGGGCTCCGGGTGCCACGCGGCCCGGCTCCGGCTCTGGCCCCAACACCGGCCGTGCGGCACTGCCCGGCTCTGGGCCCTGGCCCAGGCCCCAACTCCGGCCCCAACTCCGGCTGCACGGTGCGGCTCCGGCCCGGGCCTGGCGGGGGTAAGAGGCCGGGGCCGGGGTGGTTGGATGGGGCAGATGTTCTGGGGGGCAGTCAGGGGATGGGTAAGGGGGTGTTGGATGGGGCAAAGGTTCTGGGGGGTGGTCAGGGGATGGGGAACGGGGGGGGGGGGGGTGGGGGGGGCGCCGCGTGGGAGTTCCGGGGGTCTGTCGGGGTGGTGGTGGATGGGATCGGGGCAGTCAGGGGACAGGGAGAGGGGCGAGTTGGGTAGGGGGTGGGGTCATGGGGAGGTCCTGGGGGGCAGTTAGGGTTGGGGGTCTCGGGAAGGAGTGGTCAGAGGACAAGGAGTGGGGGGGGGTTACGAGTTTCTGAGGGGGGCAGTGGGGGGCAGGACATGGGTAGGGGGTGTACTCACCGGGCGGTTCCCTACCAGGTCTTCGGCCGCAGGTCCTTCACCCGCCGGAGCTGTGCCGCTGAAGACCCGGTAGGGAACCGGTTCCTAAGATTTTGGCAGTTCATCACTGCCCGTATCATTATGCTGACAATGGCCAGTGCAAGATACTTCAGAGGGAATGAACAGAGCAGGGCAGTTTTGAATGATCCATCCCTCGTCCTCCAGACCCAGCTTCTGGCAGTTGGAGTTTTAAGAACACCTGGAACATAGGGTTGTGTCCCTGACCATCTTGACTAATAGCCATTGATGGACCTATCCTCCATGAACTTATCTAGTACTTTTTTGAACACTTTTGGCCTTCACAACCAGGAGCGCTGCCAGCTTTTTTGCTGCCCTAGGCAGCGGAAGGTCCCACCCCCGAAATGCCACCACCGACAGAGGCGGCGGAAGGTCCCGCCCCTGAAATACCGACGACGACCAGGGCGGCCGAAGATCCGGCTGCCGCGGTCGCCACCCCCCAAATGTTAGCACCCGGCGGTCGCCTAATGGGTTGCGCCGGTCCTGTTCACAACATCACTGGCAATGAGATCCACAGGTTGATTGTGCGTTGTGTGAAGAAACACTTGCTTTTGTTTTAAACCTGATGCCTATTAATTTCCTCAGGTGACCCCCTAGTTCTTGTGTTAAGTGAGGGGGTAAATTAGACTTCCCTATTCATTTTCTCCATATAATTCATGATTTTATAGATGCCTATCATATCCCCTCATGGCTGTCTCTTTTCTAAGATGAACAGTCTGTCTTCTTAATCTCTCCTCGCATGTAACTGTTCCATACCCCTGATAATTTTTGTTGCCCTTCTCTGCACCTGTTCCAATTTAAATATATATATTTTTTGAGGTAGGGCAAACACAACTGCACATAATATGTGGGCATACCATGCAATTAGATAGTGGCATTATGATATTTTCTATCTTATTATCTATCCCTTTCCTAATGGTTCCTAAAATTGTTAGCTTTTTTGACTACTGCTGCACATTGAGTGGATGTTTTCAGAGAACTATCCATGATAAGTCCAAGATCTGTTTCTTAAGTGATAACAGTTACATTAGATCATATAATTTTGTACATTTTGTATGTATAGCTGGGATTTTTTTCCCCCAATGTGCATTACATTGTACTTATCAACACTGAATTTCATTTTGCCATTTTATTGTCCAGTCACCCAGTTTTGTGAGATCCCTTTGTTACCCTTTGCAGTCAACTTTGGACTTAACTATGTTGAGTAATTTTGTATCGCTTGCAAGTTTTGCCCAGCCCCCCTGTCCACTTCCTTTTCCAGATCATTTATGAGTATGTTGAACAGCACAGATGCTAGTACAGATTCTTGGGGGACCCTGCTATTTACCTCTTTTCATTGTGAAAACTGGACTATTTATTCCTACCCTTTAGTCAGTTACTGATTCATGAGAGGGCCTTCCCTCTGATCTAGCCCATGCCTGCTTAGTTTGCTTAAGGTAAGGGACCTTGTCAAAGGCTTTCTGAAAATTCAAGTATACTATATCAGCTGAATCACCCTTATCCTCATGCTTATTGACTCCCCCAAAGAATTCTAATAGATTAGTGAGGCATGATTTCCCTTTATAAACATTGTGTTGATACTTCTCCAACAGACCATTTTTATATATGTGTCTGATCATTTTGTTTTTTTACTATAGTTTCAACCAATTTGCCTTGTACTGAAGCTAGGCTTAATGGCCTGTAATTGCCAGAATTGCCTCTGGAGCCCTTTTTAAAATTTTTTGTTACATTAACTATCCTTCAGTCATCTGGTACAGAGACTGATTTAAACAATAGGGTATATACCACAGTTAGTAGTTCTGCAGTTTCATATTTGAGTTCCTTTGACATCTTACTGATGTTTTCTTACCCATCACTAATCTAACCCTGTGAACCATTTTTTTGTCCATTTGTCATTTTTTGTTGTTTTTGAATTCGGACCCCAAGCTCCAAGAGAGAGGAGCTTGTCTTTATTTCCTTCTAAGTCACCACACATACCTATAGCACTTTATAATAAATAATGTTCCATTTCAAACCTCACCCATCTCTGGGAACAACAAAAGTCATGTAATTCTTAGCTCAGGCAATCAAGATTATACTTAGATTTCAACTCAACATGCTCACTTGATTTTGCAATTCAAATAATCTGGAATATAATATAATTAGGGGTAAAATTTGCATATAACACAAAAATTGGTGGAATGATAAATAATGATGGGGACAAGTCAGTAACACAGGCCAGCCTGAATCACTTGGTATGATGGGTTCATTTAAATATCTGTTTTAATTCAGCCAATGGCAAAGTCATACATCTAGGAACAAAGAATGAGGTATTTTATGTAGGCCATCTATAAGATGGGTCACTGTCTCCTGGAAAGCATTGACTTTGAAAAAGATGTAGGGTCACAATGTAGGCCTGGCTTGACATAAGTAACTTGCCTTACTTCTTAGTGGGCATGATTGGGAAGGTGAATGGATGGTTAAGTTGTAAGTGGAGTCAGGATGTGTGAGCTAGCTAAGATAAGCAAGAACACCCTGGTACTAGGGCCAGTGGACAAAATGTATCTGGAATGTAAATATCAGGTTCTGCACGGACAGAGTATGCTATACAGGGATTGGCTCCTGAAAAGTAACCAAGCCAACCATGAAGATATGATGCAATGTATAGTTAAGAACGTATGTATTATTAGTGTTAATAAAAATATATACAGTAAAGTTTTGCTATGTAACTTTGGATGTTTGGTCTGCCCTATACCCACCACCTAAGTTTGAGTCTGATCAACTCTGTATAGCCCGTTCAGGGAATTGACCCTAAGGATTTAATATGGAAGCCCATCTATAGCAATGTTACAGTTTTCATAGCATGCCAGGTGCATATGAATGTATATGCTCAAGGGTGACTTTCTGCAGATAGGTGTCATTAGAAGCCCTCAGATACCTGTGCTAATATCAAATGTCTCTCTAGATTGTGAAATGAAACCAAGACTAGCAAGAGACATTGAAATTGCCCAGAAAATGATAGTAATGAAGCAGCAGGAAGACAAACAACACTTCTGCAATTACATTGAGCTACACAGAAAGCTGTCTGTCAACAAAAACTGACCTCTTTAAGTTGTCATGCAAAAAATCTGATTGTACCATTTACCATCTATTGCACTGAAGGGATACAAAGCTGTCAAGCATGGTTTCTTTATCATCATCATTTGCTGTGGATTCAAATGCTCTTTGAAGTGAGTAAAGATTAATAAATAGAAACAGCTGGTCTGCTCCATCACTCTATGAAGATTAACATGATTGTGTCCTTGATGAAACCTTGCTGTGCAAGGCTACTGTAAACTCTGCAGTAAAAACTTAACTAACAAAACTCCTAAAGACTTTCAAGGATCTAAACCTGCAGCCCTTGGAGTATTAGGTCCAAGAAAGGAAAGTCAGGCTTTGTCTCATGAAGGTTGGATACTTTTTTTTAGGGCTTTTTTACACTCTTCTGAGAGAAATTGGGGCCTACGGAATGCTTTCACTACCAAAGTTAGAAAGAAGAAGCTATAGAACTACAGTACGTATGGCCCCCCTCCCTGTAATAGCTCAGCACCTCACACTCTTTAGTACATTTATCCCACAACACTCCTGTGAGGTAGGAAAGTATTATTATGGGGAATGGTGTCACAGTGAGACTGACTTGACTATGGTCACAAAGGAAATCTTGGTAGAGCAGGAACCTGAACCCATCTCTTCTAAGCCCCAGACAAGTGTTTTAACCGTTGGATAATCCTTCTTCTCTCAAATAGTTGTCAAACTACTTCACAATTCATTGCCTTCTGGATAACTTTGTGTTAGCTTGGTGCCCGGGTAAAGTATGTTTCAAAAGGTCCTGCAGATGAAGATAGAAAACTCTTCAGAAGGTGGGTGAGGAAAGATTTCAGGTAAGTAAAATATTGCTTTGAAGGAAGTCACAGGAGCAGGTCCACCCCAGGTATGTCGCAAAACTGAAATGCTCAGCAATTAGCTTCAAACTTGAACTAATGAACTCTTATCACCCAGCCTTCAACTTAGCCTTTTCATTATGCCCTAGATTCTTTGCAGCTCATTCATTCCTCCAAATGGCTTTTGTGAGATTTTCCAGATTCTAGGGCTAGTCCATACATAGTTTTTGTACAGGTATGTCAGTTAAGGAAGTGTGTGTGGGGGGGGGGGGGGGGGGGTNGGGGGGGGGGGGGTGTTTGTGGAGGGGTTTTTAAACCGATCTGGTCATATCAGTACAACCCCTAGGTAGATTCAGTGATACCATTATAGAGGTGTCTTTTACCAATATAGCTTATGCTTCTTATACAGGAATAAGGGATACCAGTATGAGCATCTTTATACTGGTATAGTTGTGTCTGCGCTTGAGGAGGGTTTACCACTTTGCCTGTACTGATATAGTCAAAGTGGTACAATTTGTGTTTGGACAAGGCCTCACTTCACTAATCTGACAGAGCTAGGCAGTCTCCCTCATGATTTTTGGCCAAAACTACTTAAGATCAGGTACTGTTGAGGTATATTCTTTTTCGATTAGAAAACCAGTGTTATGCTATATGGGGACATAGGCTGCTGGATTGAATAAGAATTTTTAGTTTGGGTGAAGGGGTTGTATCTTAAGATTCTAAATAGGTACAGTCAGAAATATCCTAGTGAAAGGCTTATTCTGTATGTACTTGCTGGAAACTGTACACAAGTTTGCTAAGTAGGTTCATGAACCCTCCAACAGATCTGCTGTGAGTTTTAAGTTTGTAACAAAATCAGTAAATGGTGTGATTTCAGGTTTACTTCTCAACATTTTATCCAGCTGCATCATCTAAAAGAGGGCAGCAGAGACTGGAGCCCTGATCTGTATAGTGAGACTGTTTTCAAACTTTGGACCAATGGCAGTCCATAGGGTGCTGGCATGTCACATGGCTCTGTTCCACATCTTTGTTTCAAGCTGCTTCTGTGGGCATCTAAGCTTGTCAAAGAAGAGCCAGAGTGTCTGTCAAAGCAGCTAGAAACTAGGAGGATCGGCCAGCTTAATTGGCACCACTGTGTTAAAGGAGGAGAAATGCTAGCAGGAGCTGCTCTTGGGCTGTCACCATCAGTAGGACAGTTACAAATAACTACATAAACTCGTTTCTAATCTCATCGGCCATGTAAATAACTCTAGTTGCCACAGCGATGGAGTGGAATTCTTTGGCACTGCCATGTGAGAGAGGAGATGCAGTTACTCAGGCATTTCTAAGAGGTGTTCCACACTATGAAAGTTTGAAGACCCTTCTCATAGGGGGTTCATTCTGTCAGCATCGGTTATCTACTAGCTAGCCTTGTTTCTCTCTTGCAATGTTTGGTTTTAATGTTGTTTAGTTTAAGTTGTCACTCCCTGATCCAGACTGCCTTATGGCAGAAATTGACCTGACATTAGCAATCCACTTCTCCTTAATATATCATCATCGTTAGAGCTAATGGTTATTTTTCAAATGAAAAGGTGGTTTGGTTAAAAAAAATTGCCTTTAAAAAAAATTAGAAATGGTTTATGATTGTCAAAGTTTTAATCTAAGAAAACAACTTAAAAATTGATCAGTTTTGAAAACTTCAAAACAAGAATGTCACAACCTGTCACCACAATAGCTCTGTAAATTTCCTATCAGCTCTAGTTATCAGACTATGGGATTTAGTTTGGGAGGGAGGGGGTTGTACAATCAGTTTAACTATCAGTTTTATTAGGTCTCTTTTGGCTAAATCCTTAAACACTTAGGCTACGTCTACACTACCCGCCCGGATCGGCGGGTAGAAATCAATATAGCGGGGATCGATTTATTGCGTCTCGTCTGGACGCGATACATCGATCCCTGAACGCGCTGCCATCGACTCAGTAACTCCAGCAGGGCGAGCGGAGTTAGCGGAGTCGACGGGGGAGCCGCGGACGTCGATCCCGCGCTGCGAGGACGCGAGGTAAGCGCGGGTAATTCGAAATAGGATACTTCGACTTCAGCTACGCTATTCTCGTAGCTGAAGTCGCGTATCTTATTTCGATCCCCGCCCCTAGTGTGGACCAGCCCTTAGTCACGCAAATTATTACTGACTACAATAAGCAGCTCAGAATTTGACCCATCATGGCTATTCTTTGCCAGCATTCGCTCCTTAGGTCTATTGTGCAGTTGCATCTTTCTTGTAAGATGGTGCAAGATAATATTGAAATCCTGTATGGTAAATCAAACTGTGAATGTTCCCATTGGTTTCTTTCTCTATTAAGTGACATGCTGTTTGTTGCTATCATTGCACAGCTTTCTCCACGGTTTCCCCTTTATGTCACTGGGCCCACATACACATTTTGAAGAGTGGCAGCATGGATCCCATAGTAGGAACAGTATTGTCAAAGGGTGTTAGGTGTATAGAGACAAGAGTCTTCTCATGGATCTCCAGGCCTCATATATAGAGGGGTAAACCCCACATTTGGTAGAATAATTGCAGTGGAACGCTATGCCCCTGTGAGAATAACCTGTGTAGGCCTATTATTGGTGCATTGAAGAAAAGAGTCTGAAAATAGCATATTGAGAGTGTTTTGTCTTTGGTTTGTAGGGTTTTTTTTGTTTATTTTTTTAAAAGCATAGAGATAAGAGACATTGAGACTTCTTGACACAATCAGTCTTAAAACTACCTTTTGGAACCCAGGAAGATACTTATGGTTTATATCTTGATAAGAATATCAATTTGGGAGCTTTCACTCACAGTGGAGAGGTATCCCTTTTTTTATTTTGGTTTCTTCTCCATCTCTCAAGTGACACTGATTAGATTTTCTTATCCAATCATTCAGAGAGATTATCCTGATTTTTCTTCTCGCCAATATTCAAGATTACTCTTGCTATTTGCTTTTTGTCAGAATTGATGTATCATGCAAGCCACCAGGTTAAAAAGTTATCCAAGCATCTTCATTATTCTTGCGTTTCTGATCTTTGATTCCACAGTGGTGAACAGATGGGCCTTTGCTTATTCATTTGCTTCATCACCACTAAGACATATTGAAACTGCTATGTATTATAGTCAATTGTGCTAGAATTTATTGAACTCAGCTCACTTGTTCAGCTGGGGCCCAGCAATAATGGTATGTGTGGGAAGTCAGGCAGGTAGCTTGACACATTATTTTGGTAGTATCTTAAAATTAGAGCTATTTGGTCAAATGTTATAGAACTAGTATAGCATCATGTTACCTGCTGAGTCAACACTATGTTTGCTACGTGCTTCTTCAATTCTCTTGATTAAAGAAAAATCTTAGTTTTAAATAAAGTTGCAATTGCTCGTGGTTGTGAAAAACATCAATTCCTAAAAGATAGAGAAGCTTATGCTGCACTTTGAAAAGATGCTGAAATGGCATAAATTGTTTCATATGAATATCTTATTTATATTAATGATAAAACTGAAGATTTCCATGTGATGGCAAAGATGTTCTCTCTTCTCTAAAGGAGAAAACAGATGTGTGTGAGAGAGAGGTACTGGTAAATAGCATCAGTTAGGAGTCATGGCCATGAACTGATATAGCACTACCGGACTTCAAAATCCATTAAAGTCAATAGGAGTCTTTCAGTTGAAACAGTGGGCTTTGGATCAAGCCTTTTCTTTGTGACAAGTATTGGCTTGCTTCTCTGATTGTCCATAATTAATAACAAAGACAAAACAAAATATTATTTTATATTTATATTTGAGTACTCCATAGTGATGCTACATCAGGACCAGAGCCCCATTTTGCTATCTGTTGTAGAAACACATGGTCCCCTGCCTCAGAGATGTTAAAATCCAAGATGACAAGTGACATGCGAAGGGTAGAAAGAAAGGGATACAATGAGATACACATTTAGAATTTTTCAAAGTGATCATAAGTAGATAAAATAAGTGTCAGCTATCCCCATCTGCTCATCAATCTAGCTACCATTAGAATAGACAGACTTTTTAGAAAGGGTAACTAGGAACACCCCAGGAGTCTTGCAGGACTGGTGGGTGGATACCTGAACGAGAATATGTTCTCAAACTGTCTCTGATTCAATAGTGCACGGGCCAAATTTCAAAGCCACAGTGCCCAGGTGGGAATAAAGTTTAGTACGTTGTGTTTTTCTGTCCCTTCTCAGTGCCTCAACTTATTCTCATCATCTTTGGTCTAGAATTGGTTCCATGGTTGCCATAAAGTACTCCTTTTGCAGTACATGCAATGATTTAACATGCATTTTTAACCTTCGGAAATTTTGAGTCTGCCCTTGTGTTTCCAGTGTCAGAAGTAATAGCCTTAATTTGTGGCCCTAACTTCATTTCAGTTTTAGCATCGCTCAAGTGGTCTAATACTTTGCTGTAAAACAAAGATTTCTCATGGCTGAGCTCCAGTAGCAATGCTAATATTTTTCTTATTTACTAGAGAAGGCTTTCCTCATCCATAGGCTTACATTTTACATGTGTTCTACTATACAACTTATTGCACATTTCAGAAGTAATTATTGTGCAAATTTCAAAGCCGAGCAACATAGCCACTTCAGGAGCATTTTTCTTTTCTTTTGGAGGTATGATCTTGCATTAGCAGTGTGCACTCGTGCTTTGCTGTTTAGTCTGAATTGCATTTATCACTCTGCAAGTGGGAACAACTTGCCTGTCTCTCTATATGTGAATTCATGTAATTCACTGCTTTCTATTGCTCTAGACATAGCTATACATTCATCATATGTCAGTACTGGTTTACTTAGAGGTCCCCTATGCAGCACAATGTAAGNTCCGGATCGGCGGGTAGAAATCAATATAGCGGGGATCGATTTATTGCGTCTCGTCTGGACGCGATACATCGATCCCTGAACGCGCTGCCATCGACTCAGTAACTCCAGCAGGGCGAGCGGAGTTAGCGGAGTCGACGGGGGAGCCGCGGACGTCGGTCCCGCGCTGCGAGGACGCGAGGTAAGCGCGGGTAATTCGAAATAGGATACTTCGACTTCAGCTACGCTATTCTCGTAGCTGAAGTCGCGTATCTTATTTCGATCCCCACCCCTAGTGTGGACCAGCCCTTAGTCAGGCAAATTATTACTGACTACAATAAGCAGCTCAGAATTTGGCCCATCATGGCTATTCTTTGCCAGCATTCGCTACTTAGGTCTATTGTGCAGTTGCATCTTTCTTGTAAGATGGTGCAAGATAATATTGAAATCCTGTATGGTAAATCAAACTGTGAATGTTCCCATTGGTTTCTTTCTCTATTAAGTGACATGCTGTTTGTTGCTATCATTGCACAGCTTTCTCCACGGTTTCCCCTTTATGTCACTGGGCCCACATACACATTTTGAAGAGTGGCAGCATGGATCCCATAGTAGGAACAGTATTGTCAAAGGGTGTTAGGTGTATAGAGACAAGAGTCTTCTCATGGATCTCCAGGCCTCATATATAGAGGGGTAAACCCCACATTTGGTAGAATAATTGCAGTGGAACGCTATGCCCCTGTGAGAATAACCTGTGTAGGCCTATTATTGGTGCATTGAAGAAAAGAGTCTGAAAATAGCATATTGAGAGTGTTTTGTCTTTGGTTTGTAGGGTTTTTTTTGTTTATTTTTTTAAAAGCATAGAGATAAGAGACATTGAGACTTCTTGACACAATCAGTCTTAAAACTACCTTTTGGAACCCAGGAAGATACTTATGGTTTATATCTTGATAAGAATATCAATTTGGGAGCTTTCACTCACAGTGGAGAGGTATCCCTTTTTTTATTTTGGTTTCTTCTCCATCTCTCAAGTGACACTGATTAGATTTTCTTATCCAATCATTCAGAGAGATTATCCTGATTTTTCTTCTCGCCAATATTCAAGATTACTCTTGCTATTTGCTTTTTGTCAGAATTGATGTATCATGCAAGCCACCAGGTTAAAAAGTTATCCAAGCATCTTCATTATTCTTGCGTTTCTGATCTTTGATTCCACAGTGGTGAACAGATGGGCCTTTGCTTATTCATTTGCTTCATCACCACTAAGACATATTGAAACTGCTATGTATTATAGTCAATTGTGCTAGAATTTATTGAACTCAGCTCACTTGTTCAGCTGGGGCCCAGCAATAATGGTATGTGTGGGAAGTCAGGCAGGTAGCTTGACACATTATTTTGGTAGTATCTTAAAATTAGAGCTATTTGGTCAAATGTTATAGAACTAGTATAGCATCATGTTACCTGCTGAGTCAACACTATGTTTGCTACGTGCTTCTTCAATTCTCTTGATGAAAGAAAAATCTTAGTTTTAAATAAAGTTGCAATTGCTCGTGGTTGTGAAAAACATCAATTCCTAAAAGATAGAGAAGCTTATGCTGCACTTTGAAAAGATGCTGAAATGGCATAAATTGTTTCATATGAATATCTTATTTATATTAATGATAAAACTGAAGATTTCCATGTGATGGCAAAGATGTTCTCTCTTCTCTAAAGGAGAAAACAGATGTGTGTGAGAGAGAGGTACTGGTAAATAGCATCAGTTAGGAGTCATGGCCATGAACTGATATAGCACTACCGGACTTCAAAATCCATTAAAGTCAATAGGAGTCTTTCAGTTGAAACAGTGGGCTTTGGATCAAGCCTTTTCTTTGTGGCAAGTATTGGCTTGCTTCTCTGATTGTCCATAATTAATAACAAAGACAAAACAAAATATTATTTTATATTTATATTTGAGTACTCCATAGTGATGCTACATCAGGACCAGAGCCCCATTTTGCTATCTGTTGTAGAAACACATGGTCCCCTGCCTCAGAGATGTTAAAATCCAAGATGACAAGTGACATGCGAAGGGTAGAAAGAAAGGGATACAATGAGATACACATTTAGAATTTTTCAAAGTGATCATAAGTAGATAAAATAAGTGTCAGCTATCCCCATCTGCTCATCAATCTAGCTACCATTAGAATAGACAGACTTTTTAGAAAGGGTAAGTAGGAACACCCCAGGAGTCTTGCAGGACTGGTGGGTGGATACCTGAACGAGAATATGTTCTCAAACTGTCTCTGATTCAATAGTGCACGGGCCAAATTTCAAAGCCACAGTGCCCAGGTGGGAATAAAGTTTAGTACGTTGTGTTTTTCTGTCCCTTCTCAGTGCCTCAACTTATTCTCATCATCTTTGGTCTAGAATTGGTTCCATGGTTGCCATAAAGTACTCCTTTTGCAGTACATGCAATGATTTAACATGCATTTTTAACCTTCGGAAATTTTGAGTCTGCCCTTGTGTTTCCAGTGTCAGAAGTAATAGCCTTAATTTGTGGCCCTAACTTCATTTCAGTTTTAGCATCGCTCAAGTGGTCTAATACTTTGCTGTAAAACAAAGATTTCTCATGGCTGAGCTCCAGTAGCAATGCTAATATTTTTCTTATTTACTAGAGAAGGCTTTCCTCACCCATAGGCTTACATTTTACATGTGTTCTACTATACAACTTATTGCACATTTCAGAAGTAATTATTGTGCAAATTTCAAAGCCGAGCAACATAGCCACTTCAGGAGCATTTTTCTTTTCTTTTGGAGGTATGATCTTGCATTAGCAGTGTGCACTCGTGCTTTGCTGTTTAGTCTGAATTGCATTTATCACTCTGCAAGTGGGAACAACTTGCCTGTCTCTCTATATGTGAATTCATGTAATTCACTGCTTTCTATTGCTCTAGACATAGCTATACATTCATCATATGTCAGTACTGGTTTACTTAGAGGTCCCCTATGCAGCACAATGTAAGAAAGAAAGAAAGAAAGAAAGAAAGAAAGAAAGAAAGAAAGAAAGAAAAAGATTTCCTGTACAATGGTAACAGTCAGCAGCAGAGCCCCTTCCAGACTGTTGTAGTATAACTTATTGACTATGAGGACATCAGCTTTTCCAGTGATTGCTCATGTTTTTATGGAGGGCTTAAAGATCTAATTACAAAATAATAGAAAAAAAGAGTTCAATCCTAAACAGGTGTTACCCCCATTCAGCCACAATTCCTTGTCTTGCTATTGAAGATGAAGCAATTTCTGGTGGTTAAAACATTCATCTGGGAGCCCCATGCTCTGTTTTTGTTCCTGGCTCAGTCACAGACCTGCTGTTTGGCCCTGAGGAAGTCATTTTGACCAAAAATTTGTAAGAGGTGCCTCCATTTGAGTGAGTACCCAGATATTAAGGTATCCTGTTTCAGAGGCCATTTTCAACAGTTTGATCCTTTCTGCCTCAGGTTTACAACCCTTATTGTGGAGATCATTTGCTTACCTACTGGTTATGCTGAAAAGCATAATTAACATAGAGTGCTTCTGATATTATGGTGAGCAAATGATTTGTTAAGTATTCTTATCCTGTTCCTTTTCTTAGTTTAAGATTTCCAAAATTGGAGCAGCTTAACAACATTTCAGAGGTTTTTCCACTAAATGTTTGACACTAAACTTTTACACCTGGCTAGAGGCATCAGCTTGTCCTTTGTCTTTGAGAAACAGGTTTACTTCCCTCCCTAAACTTGTCTGGTAAACACATTGCAGTCATAATTTCAGTTTATGTTCATAACTTTTAATATGCATTTTGTACATACACTACACAAGAATACTGATGATCAGTATTAGAGGGCTCTCTAACACAACAGAGAATGGCATAACAAGAACCAATTACTGAAGTTGGGTGGGTTGTTGTTTTTTTAAATAGTTTGTGGAAACACATTACCTTAACTTCCGAACAAAACCAAGTAAGTTGAAGCAATTAAGTTCCCTGCTCCCTGAAGTCCATGTAAATGCTAGTAAAAACAGAAAGCTAGAATGCCAAGTTGGATCAGTGTTCAGTTAAGGCCTCATGGCATTAACTCGGTTTTCTGTTTTTAGTGGACTTATCAACCTGCCAGGCTACACTTCTAGACTGCTTTAATGTGTTCCAAAAAGAAACAGACTTCTCTTTAGAAAAGGACACCCATGAGTTCTTACCTTGCTGATAAAATATATAATTTAAGGACAGTATCTTCGCAATTAAAATGCCATTTAAACACTTTTCTAAAGTATCAATGAAACCAGAATGTCAGCATAATTCTATTTGTTAATTTTAACTTGATTTACTAGGAATAATCCCCTTGAGCCAGTAGCTGACCTCCAAAACATTGACGCATCCTGTGGGATATCAAGAAATAATAAGAAACATGTTACTGTAAAGAAAAAGCAAGCTTGGTGATGTGTGAAGTTTGTTCCTGTGTTGTCAGTTAGACAAGCTTGTAGCAAGTACTCAGCAATAATAAAATAAATGTCCAGAGACCTTTTTCTAACAGACAAGCAGACAACTCAGCAGTTCAAACAGATTTTTTTAAGCTAATTCACTAGTGGTATGGGCTGATAAAGCAGTATTAATCTCCTGCTTTAAATCAAGTTTCCGTCATAAGGATCCATTAATCTCTCCAATGTTATCAAGTGTCTCAGTGGCAGGAAATTATATTTCCAAATTGAATTTTGTTCTGTTTCAGTGTAGTAAGAAATATTTTCCAAACAGCTAATAGGATGCATAAAGGCTGTGACTCTGACAATACCTCTGAATAAATGCAAGCTATAAATTAAAGCTACTTTCTTCCAACAGCCAATGTTATAGCAAAATAGAGGACAATGATTACCCAGAAAAGAGTAAGCAATACTGTACAAGATTTTACATGAAAAGTAAGGCAGAAGATGGTTAACTTTTTAATTTACCTCTTTCTAACAATTGGCTATAAAGGTTAAAAACAATCCAGCTAGTCTCCTGGTGCTAATAAAACACATATTAATTCTTACCACATGTGCTTACTCTACAAGATGTCGTATCTTGCAGCCACCTCCGGTAATGGAAACAGATATTGTTTACAGGAGTCTTGGCATCTAGTGTCCTTTTGTTTCAGGGGAGACAAATTTACTGTAAGTAAATGTCTATGAGTTAAATTTATTATGCTAGGACTACAATGTATAACCCCAGGCAACAAAGCAACTTTATTTTATGACCAGTAATAGAGTTACAGTGAGGATGGGGTATTCTGCGGAATGTATTGGAAACTGTAGCAGCCCTGACATATTTTACAACCTACTTTTCCCAAGAACAATACAGCAATTTCAATAATGTTTAAATAGATTTGTCCTGCAGACTTCTTTGGAACTTATCTATTACCGACCATGACCATCTTGCTGAGCGCTATTAAACGGCACTTGTAAGAGTGAAACCAAATAGCAAGTTTTTGATCATAGGCAATATCTACAAAATTGTATAATGGTTACCACAACAAAATAAAAATACAGACCTATAAGTTAGAACAATCTAATTCAGCAATGGACACTGAAATGTTTCCTAAGCTATTTCTGTGCACCAAGACTCTGAATATACAATGGATTTGAGGACAGATCCAAAGCCAATGGAAGTGAATGAAAAGATTCATTTACTATATTGGGCTTTGATACAATTTAAGATGCTGATCCAAACTTAAATTATATATTTTTTTAAATAAAAAATTGCAAATGGAGATTACCCCACTCACCCACAGCAACACATGCTGTGTTATAGACACAAGATAGAAATACATGATCCTTACCACTAAGGGCTTACACGTCTGCTTGTTTTTCGGTGATCTCTGATGTGATGAGGGAGGGTAACAGGCAACAAGGGGTGAGGAATGATGAGCAATATAACTGTATGTTGACTCAATTTAGAGCTCAATTGTTTATTACAAGCAAGTGATTGACTTGCTTTTTGTGGATGTTGTAATGCCTTATACAATAGAGCTCTTACTCTTGCATCATTGAAAGTCTACCATAGGTACCTCTATGGCACTCATTACTGTAGCATCTGAGCACCTCTTTATCATATTTATATCACAACACTCCTGTGAGGCAGGGAATTACTATCATCCCCATTTTACATATGGGGAAGTGAGGCACACAGAGACTAAGTGACTTGCCCAAGGTCACATAGGAAGTGTGGGGAAGAGCAGGGAACTGAAACCAGGTCTCCCAGGTACCAGGCTAGCATCCTAACCACTGGATCTCCCTTCCTTTCCCTGTAAGTGGACAAGTATAAAAGGAACCTGTTCTTTCCAGGTCACCAGAGAAACTGCTTTGCTACACCCCTTCTGAAAGAGTCTGCAGCTTCACTGCCAAGGTGTCTGACATATGAAGCTCCATTCAGGAATCTGGGAGTAGCACACTTCTTCATAACCACAACAAGGCATTTTGCTCCAAGTATCTCTCTCATTTAATAGAGACGACTTAATTCTCAACTCACCAATGCTTTTCTTGGAAGACAGTGGATCATTGTCTTTTTCCTGTACTAACTGGTGTCCAATGATAAGGAAAAAATATAAGCAGGATCACATGCCCCTCTAAACAACACAGCTTGAGAGTCACTGTGAAAGGCTTTTCAAAATATATTGTGGGGGGCAGATATTAACTTTTCAGGGTCATTTTTTGGTATGGAGTGGAGTCTAACAAGAGACTCTCAATGGCTTGTGATTCCCCTATTTTGTGTTGCCCAAATTCAGCAAAAGTACATATAAATCATAATCAGAGCAGAAGCCTACCAGACTTGGTGATAAAATACTAAGCTCTCTCTCTCTTAATTTGGTTATATTGGTGATCAAATGGGAAAAGAAATGTTGAGAAAAATATACACAAGAGAATGTCTCTAGCATAGATTCCAAGGCCAGAAGGGACAATTGTGATCATCTAGTCTGACCTCCTGTATTGCACAGGCCACAGGACTTCCCCAAGAGAATTCCTAGATTGTAACATTTTAAAAAAAAATCCAATCTTGAATCTTAAAAATTGTCAGTGATGGAGAATCCACAATGACAACTGGTAAGTTTTTCCAATGGTTAATTACTTTCACTGTTAAAAGTTTACACCTTTTTTCCAGTCTGAATTTGTCTAGCTTCAACTTCCAACCACTGGATGGTGTTAGACTTTCTCTGCTAGTTTGATGAGACCATTATAATTACATATTTGTTCCCCATGTATATTATACACTTTACATTATAAACATTACACTTTACATTATAGACACTGTACATTATAGACTGTAATCAATTCATCCCTTAATCTTCTCTTTATTAAGCTAAATAGATTGAGTTCCTTGAGTCTATCACTATAAGGCATGTTTTCTAATCCTTTTATCATTCTCGTAGCTCTTCTGTGCACCCGCTCCAATTTATCAACATCCTTCTTGAATTGTGGGCACCAGAACTGGACACAGTGTTCCAGCAATGGTAGCAACAGTGACAAAAATCAATGATAAAATAACTTGTCTCCTCCTACTTGGGATTCCCCTGTTTATGCATCCAAGGATTGCATTAGCCCTTTTGGCCATAGTGTTGCACTGGGAGCTCATGTTCAGCTAATTATCCACTATGACTCCCAGATTTTTTTCAGTCACTGCTTCCCAAGACGGAGTCCTCCAGCAGATAAGCATGGCCTACATTCTTTGTTTTACATTTAGCAGTATGAAAACACACATCTTACAAGTTATCTAGAATGCGCTTCATTAGTGACCTGTCCTCTTCATTGTTTACCACTCCCCCAATTTGTGTGTCATCTGCAAACTTTATCAGTGATGATTTTGTGTTGTTTTTCCCCCCCAGATCATTGATAAAAATATTTAATAGCATAGGGACAATAATCAATCCCTGCATCTACTGGGAACTAATTAAAACTCCATAAAGAACGAACCATTGCTTATTACACTGTTCATAATTGTCTCATTGTTCCCTTGTCTTTCCTCTGTCTGTTTGTTGTAGCCTGTTATCTCTTGTCTAATATGTAGATTGTAAATTCATCAGGCAGAGATTATTTTTCCGTGCAGGTACAGTGTCTAGCACTATAGAGCTGTAATCCCCGATTGGGGTCTGTTAGTCCTACTGCAACACAAATAATAAATGGATTCCAGAGTTCTCCATATGGTATGCACTACAATAGTAGAAAACAACCTACACCTCCCATCCCAGGGTCCTCTCATTCTGGTTTGCAAATACAAGGGCCCTTTCCTACACCCATGATTTGATGGAAATGCACCCTCCCCCCCCAATTAAAATATCCTAGGAAGCCATCCCACCAGAAAACATTCCCAAATATGGAACCCCATTTCGCTCACCCACCAAGTTACACTGGCCTGAGGTACAGGATGTTCGAAAGTTAGTCCAGCCCTGTGCCAGTGACAGGTTTAAGGTCTGACATCTTGCAAAGACAGAAGTCAGAGCTGTCTGCTGCTACAACAGGAGAGGTAACAGCAAATAATTCATGATAATTACACTTAAAAGCATTCCCATAGTTTGACAATTCTAAACCACTCCGAAAAACAAAACCAGATGTCTAACCCGGCACTAATTTTACCTCACCAACAACTGCTTTCAGCCCCTGAATGACAGTTTTAAAATTATTTTATTGGAACTATTTGTTGTATCCTTCCACCTGTAATGCCAGGTCTCTTCAATATCAGAATCCAAACTCTTGCTGGCTCTAAAGTAGAAAGTTATAACAAATACATTTATAATAATCAAATAGTTACACAATAGGTTTTCTATACAGAAAACTGTCCACTTTGAAGTCTTATATTTTGGGATCTTCCACTTGCTCTATATTCCACTGGAAATGTCCCAGGGTGGAGATAATCTCAACATTTATATAAAGAACTCTGCTTTCTTGTAATGGACATTAATAAGTGTGCTCTCTACATTTATTCACAGGTAAACCCCCAATTTAATTCAAGTCCTATCCTAAATGCTTTGTAAAACTGGAGTTTCAGATAACCAGGGACTTCCAGGGCTGGTGAGATGGGAGAGAAAGGGGGGGGGATGACAATTGTACCGGGGTACCGAATTATGGGGCGAAGCCCAAAATATCTATAAAAACTGTGTAAATAAAGTACCAATATCTACGTTAAATGAATTCAACTGATTAGTAGAAGCAACGAGATGATGAATACAAGACTGAAGTATGAGTTAAATATAAGCAAAGAGAGCGCTGTCAGTCTGTGATAATAAACAATGAAGTAAAGAAGCTAGAAGAATAAAAAGTTTCTGTATGATTTATTTTAAGATTCTCAACTTATAATGGTGTTCTTCTTACCTTTTTTGCAGCAAATAGGTCAATATAATGATATTATTGATTCATCTTGCCAGATCACTTTCAGTTGCAAGAGTTGCTAGGTTATTAACTCTTCACTGACCCATGATTGCATGGTGGTAACTCATGTTTGACCACACTAATGATCTTTCTGCACTGGCTACAGACTCTGGCATGCAGCAAAATATGTGAAGTGCAACAATCAGGTTGGGGAAGAGGTTCTGTAGAGAGATTTCATGCAGTTAGTGAAATGGTAACTATGATAAATGAAAAGGGGGGGTAGCTCCCTTTTTTGGACACCCAGCCAGCCAGTTAGCTATAAAATCCCCCTTAGTAGTTGTTCTCTACTTGCTTTACCTGTAAAGGGTTAAAAAGTCTCCCTGGATAGGTAAAAGGAAGAGAGTGGGCACCTGACCAAAAGAGGCAATAGGAAGGCTAGAACTTTTTAAAATTGGGAAAAAACTTCCCCTTTGTCTGTCTGTGGTTGTTCTCCCGGAGAGAAGGGACAGAGCAGCAATGCTGTAAGAAGCTTGGGCCAGGTATGAAAAAAAATCATCAGATCATACCTAGAAACTACTCATTTGAAACCCCAGATATGTAAGTAGATCAGGAAATGTCTAGGAAGATGCGATTAGGTTTATTTCTTTTCTTTCTTTATGGCTTGCGGATTCCTCTGTGCTAACCCCAAGTGCTTTTGTTTTGCTTGTAACCTTTAAGCTGGACCTCAAGAAGGTTATTCTTGATGTTGAATTTTTGTAAGTGGGTTTTTTAAATCTAGCAATAACCTGAGTTTTAAAATGTTTTTTCTTTCTTTTTGTTTTTAATACAATTTATCTTTTTTAAGAACAGGATTGGATTTTGTGTCCTAAGAGGTTTGTGCACATGTTGTTTAATTAGCTGGTGGCAACAGCTGATTTCCTTTGCTTTCTCTCTCAGCTCTTCCCTGGGGGGGAGGGGGAGGAAGGGGAAGGGGTGTGTGAAAGGACTTGAGGGTACCCCACAGGAAGGAATTCCGAAGCGAGCCTTCCTGGGTTCTCAAAGGGGTTTTGCACTTGGGTGGTGGCAGCATCTACCCATCCAAGGTCAGAGAGAAGCTGTAACCTTGGGAGTTTAATACAAGCCAGGAGTGGCAAGTATTAATTTTTAAAATCCTTGCAGGCCCCCACCTTCTGCACTCTAAGTCTTGAATCAGCCTTGACTGCGACAGTACTTTGGGGCCACTGTTTTCTTTGTCAGTGCATCTGAGAAACTCTTTTACATCACCACAGATGTCAGTGGAATAAAGATTCAGAAAGTCATTGAAAGCAACTTCATCCTTTTCCAGAAAGGTCCATAGAAATTAAAATTTTTGACAGATACATGCAAATGCAGCAGAACACCTTTTGAGGCCACCTATGATAAAGTCCACAAGAGAAAGAAAATATGATCCTAAAGATGGTCCTTTACAGGCTTGTCTTGATCACCTCCATCATCTCCTCTGTTTTTGGATGGGTGTGTTGCCCCTGGAGGATTGATGCCAATGCATTGTAAATTTCATTCGATTTTTCATGCAATTGTTTAGTGAGAAGACCGACCCTCGATGTTGTCTCTTTCAACATCAAGTGTAGTGTCTCAGTGCTGAAGGACCAGATTCTTTTCACTGACGGGGATTAGAATTTTCAGTCAAACTGAGGCAAATAGAACACTTTTAAATTTTGACATGTATTTTACTAGTCCAGCAATATCACTTCTGCTTTTAGCAGTCAGGCTCAATTCAGACAATTCATTCTATGCCACTTGTAAGCCTTTTAGGTTCTTGGCAAAAGAATGCACACAATCAATATGTGCAGTCCACCATGTACTACACATTGAATGGAGTTAATCAGGAACATTATATTTCAAAATTTCCCATCACTGTGGGCTTGCATTGAAAATCTTGTACAATGACTGGAGATATCCAAAGAATATACTGTAATACAGTCAATGGACAACTCAGCTGAGTCAGCATGACCAAGTTCAGTGTATGTGATGAACATCGGGGGGGAAAAGTGCCTGAGGATTCAGTCAAAGAAGCACTGTCTGAGCTCTGGTGTAATTTCCTGCCATATTGGCACCATTATCATAAATTTGTCCATGACAGAGCTGGAAATCTAATCTATGTTCTGCTATGATGTTGCGAATCATTACAGCTATTTCCTCATCAGTCTTCTTGGTCAAGTCTCTCAAGCACAAAAATTGTTCCTGAATCACAAAGTGACCAGCAAGTATTTGATGAATGTTTGTTCCTCGTTGGAGCTGGGTGGTGTTGCACTGGAAATTATTGAAAAGCATGTGGCTTATTTAACCTCATCTAGGATTGTTTTCATGACTTCCCTGTGCATTCTTGAATAAAATTTATTTTGGCTCTCAGGTAGTAAGTAATGTACCTGAACTCTCTGATTGTTACACCTGTGCCTTTTACCCACAGTCAGCATGGTCACCGAAAATCTGACTCAATAATACCCAAGAAATTGCCATTGGATTTATCACTCAGCTTGCAATTTGTGCCACAGAAAGCTAAGAAACAAAATAACATCTAAAATACATTTCAGAATTTTCTTCCACTTTTCTTTTACATTTGCAAAATTTGTCTCCAATAATGAGTGGATGGTTTTATCACCTTTCAATCTTCTTGCGTCCATCCATTTCATACAGCAAGCTCTGCATATGCTGTTTTTTCCATAGTCAGGGATTCACTTATACAGCTGGTGCCAGCTGCAATCTGCAGTCCACCCAATTAGCATGGCTAATGTTGGAAGAATACTTTGTGTTGTTGCACCTTGTGGGAAAAGTTGACCTGGAATGCAATAAATAGCATGCCGCATCACACTATCCAGTCAAGGTCAACTATTTCTCCGTTAGGAAGAATATAGGGGAGAAGGGCATAAGGAAACAGCTTTTCTTTGGTGTCCCTTTCTGGGTGGATTTTTATCTTCCAGTTATGAAGCACAAGTCTATCTATGTCATCCTGTTTTACAGGCCCTGCACTTGAAAGGATATTCTCAATGGAAAAATGAGGCAGTTCACATCCATGCTTATCCTCTAGATGTTGTTCCTCCTCCTCCTCCAGATGCACTTCATCTAGATCACCACTCCCTAAATTCCATCCAAACCATTCTAAATGTTGATGTTGTGAAGGCGAAGACACTAACAGGGTTCAAAAAACAACTAGATAAGTTCATGGGGGATAGTTCATCAATAGCTATTAGCCAGGATGGGCAGGGATGGTGTCCCTAGCCTCTCTTTGCCAGAAGCTGGGAATGAGCGACAGGGGATGGATCACTTGATGATTACCTGTTCTGTTCATTCCCTCTGAAGCACCTGAAATTGGCCACTGTTGGAAGATAAGATACTGGGCTAGATGGACCTTTGGTCTGACCCATTATGGCCATTTTTATGTTTTTAAAGTTAGTTTCCCTGCTTCTTGTTCTGCAATTTTTCTCTGCTTTTCCTCTCTTTTTTTTTCCTGCATCTGACTTGTATATACTTGTATTTGACTGAATTTAACTGTATGAGGGTAAACAAAGTTCAGTGCTGTGTTGCCAGCACGGTTTTACAAAAGGTAGATCATGCCAGACCAACCTGATCTCCTTCTTTGAGAAGATCACTGATTTTTTAGACAAAGGAAATACAATAAATCTAATCTACCTGGATTTCAGTAAGGCATTTGATAAAATTCCACATGGGAAATTAATTAAATTGGAGAAGATGAGGATTAATATGAGAATTGAAAGGTGGATAAGGAACTGGTTTAAGGGGAGACTACAACAGGTCATACTGAAAGGTGAACTGTCAGGCAGGAGGGAGGTTACTAGTGGAGTTCCTCAGGGATCAGTCTTGGGACCAATTTTATTACTGACTTTGGCACAAAAAGTGAGAGTGCACTACTAAAATTTGCGGATGACACAACATTGGGAACTACACCTCTACCCCGATATAACGCGGTCCTTGGGAGCCAAAAAATCTCACTGCCTTATAGGTGAGACCACATTAGTTCGGGTATGGTCCAGTACGGCCTACCGGCAAGAGCCGATACGCCGTGCTGGACTGGACCAGCTTCCCCGGCGGTTATTTAAAGGGCCTGGTGCTCCAGCCACTGCGGGGAGCCCCGGGGAGCCACCGGAGCTCCGGCAGTGGGGCTTGGGCGGTGCTTTAAAGGGCAGCAGCTGGAGCCTCTGGCCCTTTAAATCCGGGGCTCCGGCAGCCAGGCTCTGGAGAGGATTTAAAGAGCCCGGGGCTCCACCCGAATTCGGGTATAACGCAGTAAAGCAGCGGGGCTCGGGCGGTGCTTTAAAGGGCCCAGGACTCCTGCTGCTTTACCGCGTTATATTGGGGTAGAGGTGTATTGCAAATAGTGGGGAGGACTGGAATATCATACAAGTTTATCTGGGCGACTTGTAAACTGGAATAATAGAGATGGGATGCGATTTAATAGTGCAAAGTGCATTTAGGAACTAATAATTTTTGCTATACCCTGGGGACATATCAGTTGGAAGTGACAAAGAAGTAGAAAGACCTGGGTGTATTAGTTGATCACAGGATGACTATGAGCCGCCAATTTGATGCAGCTGTGATAAAGGCAAATGCAGTCCTAGGATGCATCAGGTGAGGTATTTCCAACAGAGATAGGGTAGTCACTCTCTCACCATTATACAAAGCACTAGTGAGACCTCATCTGGAATACTGTGTGCAATTCTGGTCTCCCGTGATCAAAAAAGAAATCAAACTGGAACACATGCAGAGAAGGGCTACTAGGATGATCCAAGGAATGGAAACCCTATCTTATGAGAGGAGTATCAAGGAGCTTGGCTTATTTAGCCTAACCGAAAGAAGGCTGAGGGGGAAATACGATTGTTCTCTATAAATACATCAGAGGGATAAATACCAGGGAGGGAGAGGAGTTATTTAAGTTAAGTACCAATGTGGACACAAGAACAAATGGATATAAACTGGCCATCAACAAGTTTAAGCTTGAAATTAGGTGAAGGTTTCAAACCATCAGAGGATTGAAGTTCTGGAACAGCCTTTCAAGGGGAGCAGTGGGGGAAAAAACTGAACTGGCCTCAAGACTGAGCTTAATAAGTTTATGGAAGGAACAGTGTGATGAAATTGCCTAAAATGGCATGTCGCTGATCTGCAACAGCTAGTGACAAATATTTCCAATGGCTGGTGATGGGACATTAGATAGGGAGGACTCTGAGTCACTACAGAGAATTCATTCCCAGGTATCTGCCTGGTGGGTCTTGACCACATGCTCAGGGTCTAACTGATCGCCCTATATGGGGTCGGGAAGGAATTTTCCCTGGGAGATTTTCACCTTCCTCTTCAGCATGGGACACAGGTCACTTGCAGGTTTAAACTGGTGTTAATTGTGGATTCTCTGTAACTTGAAGTCTTTAAATCATGATTTGAGGACTCAGTAACTCAGCCAGAGGTTAGGGGTTTATTAGGGGAGTGAGTGGCTGAGTTTCTGGGGCCTGCAATGTGCAGGAGGTCAGACTAGATGATCACGATGGTCCCTTCTGACCTGAAAGTCTATGAGTTTCCAGCAACATGAAAAATTTCCCTAGATCCAGGGCAGTGGTTCCCAATCAGAGCTGCTGCCAAGCAGCAGCAGAGCACCCTCTCTCTCTTTCACCTGCTCTTCCCCCTACCTCCTGTGGGAGGAGATGGCTCCTCTACTCCTTCTCTTCTTGCAGCATGCCAACAAGAAAGGGGAAGGAGGAAGCCCCTGGAGTTGTCCTTCCCTCTGACCTAGAAGCAGGAGAGGGGACTGGGAACCCTGCAGCAGTCACCCCTGGCCTGGGAGAGGGTGGGTGAAGAACCCTAGGAGCAGAGGTTAAGCAGGGTGAACAAAATTGATGGGGGGCTGGGAGCTGAAGTGGGCACATGGGTGGGGAAGGGGGCCAGAATTATGGAAATAGACTAATTTATAGGGGAAACTGAGATCTAGTATGTAGTCACACACTTGTCCTAACCTGGTAAAACGGACAATTAATGCCATACATTAGCTTTTCACAACTGCATTTATTTCAAGAATATGTTTTAGTGAAAGTTTTTGTCTTAGATAACTACATTATTGAAGCCACAGGCTGTATAGCTCAGCATATACTGGGGGTGAAATGGGAGAGGATAGGGCCCCAGCGAACATGATGTCCTGGGGCTCCACATTTCTCTTGGTGGGCCTGCAGTCTTCCCTATTACAGTTCCTGAATTGAGCAGTGTGGCCCTAAGACCCAGAGCTGCAGAGACATTTATGCTATGGGGCTGAAAGCAGCATAAGAGCGTAGCTATATACATGCAAGCCTTTTTGTAGGCTGGTAGAAGCTGACGTTTGGCATATATTTCCTGGCTAACCTCATGATTGACCTGCTGACTTCAGAATCAGGAGCCTTTCGCTTTCTTACCTGGCTTACTGCCTTCTGTCCCTTACATTACTGTCTCCCTGACACTGTCAAGCATTTGATTGTTCTGGAGACGGGGGGGGGACAGCATGAAATGCCTAGTTTTTAAATTCCACAGTCACAGAAGAATGTGCATTTTACAAATCCAGCTGCCCCTGCAGTGTTGGTGGATGGCCTCCACCTACCAAGACAAAGAAGTTCCATAAGCCTGCAGCAAATATAGCTATTTTTTTCCCTTTTCAAATGAACTTTTTTTTATTATTAAATGCTGCTCATTTAGACTGTGGAGTGAAATATTTGTTCCGATGCAATGGTCAAGCTAGTAGAAATATTGCAAATGGAACACAAGTTAAAACTGAGAAAATGGCACCAGGCACTGGGCTTAAAGATTTGTCCTTACACGATGAAACCAGTGTTTCATTTTATAGCTGATATAAGGACTTTCTCCCCCCAGATAATCTTTTTGAAGGCTGGAGGTGTATGACTGCATCTGTTCCAGCAGAAGGCTTTAAAATACACTGTACTGCTGGTGGAGGGGGGTGGGGGGAGGAAACAAAGCTATTTCAATCTATGAATAAAAATTCTGGCATACAGATACAAAGTGTATTTTATTAAAATAATTCAGCACCCCTCAGACTACTTAAAGTGATCCCACCCAGAACAACTCCAAGATGAGTGACCATATTTTGGGAAAAAACAGTTGTCATGTACTGGATTTAGAATCACAGCCTGTAAGAAGCAGGGAAAGACCCCAGATTTTCTTAGGCTTACACTGTGTAAGTAACAGATGTGATCTAAAAAGATAGGCTCTAGTTCAGCTACAAGTTGTTGGGCTTGATATAGTAATGACTGGGTGAAATTCTATGGTTTGAGTTATTTATCCAGGTGGCCAGTCAAGATGATCACAATGGTCTCTTTTGGCCTTAAGTTCTATGGCCAAGGACTTGGTTTACATAAGACACTGGACATAAAAATAGGTTTAAAGGAAGGGTAGGATCAAAAGATAGCAAGAAAGGAAAAGGGAACGGAGTTAGCACTAAACAATGAGGAGTACTTGTGACACCTTAGAGACTAACAAATTTATTTGGGCATAAGCTTTCGTGGGCTAGAACCCACTTCATCAGATGCATGGAGTGGAAAATACAGTAGGAAGATATATATACATATACACACACATAGTACATGAAAAGATGGGGGTTGCCTTACCAATTCTAACGAGACAATTCAATTAAAGTGGGCTATTATCAACAGGAGAAAGAATCACTTTTGTAGTGGTAATCAGGGTGGCCCATTTCAAACAGTTGATAAGAAGGTGTGAGTAACAGTAGGGGAAAATTAGCATGGGGAAATTAGTCCTGAACAAAGACTGGGAGTGGATGGGTCATTACAAGAACTAAAAACTAATCTGATGGTGTCCAGTTTGCAAATGAATTCCAGTTCTGCAGTTTCTCGTTGGAGTCTGTTTTTGAAGTTTTTTTGTTGAAGAATTGCCACTTTTAGGTCTGTTACTGAGTGTCCAGGGAGGTTGAAGTGTTCTCAGACTGGCTTTTGAATGTTATAATTCTTGACGTCTGATTTGTGTCCATTTATTCTTTTGCGTAGAGACGGTCCGGTTTGGCCAATGTACATGACAGAGGGGCATTGCTTGCACATGATGGCATATATAACATTGGTAGGTGTGCAAGTGAACGAGCCCCTGATGGAGTGGCTGATGTGGTTAGGTCCTATGATGGTGTCCCTTGAATAGATATTTGGACAGAGTTGGCAACGGGGTTTGTTGCAGGGATAGGTTCCTGGGTTATTGTTTTTGTTGTGTGGTGTGTAGTTGCTGGTGAGTATTTGCTTCAGGTTGGGGGGCTGTCTGTAAGCGAGGACAGGCCTGTCTCCCAAGGTCTGTGAGAGTGAGAGTGACAGATCGTCCTTCAGGATAGGTTGTAGATCCTTGATGCACTGGAGGGGTTTTAGTTGGGGGCTGAAGGTGACGGCTAGTGGCGTTCTGTTACTTTCTTTGTTGGGCCTGTCCTGTAGTAGGTGACTTCTGGGTACCCTTCTGGCTCTGTCAATCTGTTTCTTCATTTCCCCAGGTGGGTATTGTAGTTTTAAGAATGCGTGATAGAGATCCTGTAGGTGTTTGTCTCTGTCTGAAGGATTGGAGCAAATGTGGTTGTATCTTAGAGCTTGTCTGTAGACAATGGATCGTGTGATGTGGTCTGGATGAAAGCTGGAGGCATGTAGGTAAGTATAGCGGTCAGTAGGTTTCTGGTATAAGTTGGTGTTTATGTGAGTTAGCACTGATGCACTTGCCAAGTAAGCAGCGTCCTTTTCTTTTGGATGGAAACTTCATGATTGTTATCGATCTTTCACCTCGACGTTGGATTAGTGCAGTGTACTCCACATGGCACTAAGCCTTTCAGCCCGCTGAAGACTGCAGACAGTAGAAATGAGTTGCCCACCTATCAAGCAATATTTCTTAAAGGAAACACACTACCCCCGTAATCTGAAGGTTAAGAAGTCTGTTTTAACCGACAAAGTCCTAGATAGTTTGGGATCTACCTGCCTTATAAACTGCCGCTCACCTCCTGATTCCATGGCAGGTGTGTTTTTCTGATGTGCTTGAGGTAAAAAACCCCAACTGTAAATGATGGGGTCTGCTGAGGGGGTGGTCTCCTTAGGGCAAATTTCTGCACTTGAATGTATTTCCTTCTCATCTTTCCCCATTGGTTCACCAGATCCTCAAGGTGATTGTCTCCAAAGCAGATTGCAAGAACATCTGCTCCCCGCTTTTCAGTGAAATGAGATGATTCATTAGCTACCGTGTTTTGCCACTGAAGGCGTTGGGTTGTGGGAAGGAGAGAGATGGTCAGCAACTGATGCCTGGGAAAATATTTTGTTGGCAGGGTGCCATTTTCTAGTGTTGATCAATGTATTAAACTATAGATAGATAAATAAAATTCCTGCTTAATATATATTTTTTGTATTACAGTAGCACATAGAGGTCCCATGGGCCTATTGAGATCCTTATTGTACAAACATAAGATAACCCCCTACCCCAAAGAACTTGCAATATCAATAGACCAAAACACACACACAAAAATGTGGAAGGAAAATATGCACAGAGAGACAAAGTGACTTGACCAAATCAGTGGCAAAGCCAGGAATAGAACTGCAGTGTCCTGAGGCTCAATGCAGTACCTGCAACCACTAGACCATGCTGCCTCTCAAGCATAAAGACAGCAGAGAGAGGGTAAAAGCCCTTACTGCCTGTGGAGCAAGGCAGTCAAAACTTGTACAACGGGGGTACAGGTTCTGGAGGCAAGTTAGTCACTTTCCTGACCAGGCTGATTTGAAGCAGAAGCAAGATCTGCAGCCTAGCTCTTCAAGGAAAGGCCAGGGATGTTTTCTGTGGAATGGAGTTCACAATGAGAACAGGGTTTCTTATTTTTATGCTACTGAAAAAAGTACACATAGCTAAGAGCTGTAATTCAATTAACATAATGATCTCTTCAATAGTCTAAATCAAAATATTAATACAAATTACTACAATGTATTGGAAAAGCATGACTTTTTACATTAAAGGGTTATCATAGTTATTAATACACTTTTTCATTACCTCATCCCACTTTGCATTTGATAACACTATTATTAGAGTCTCAGCAGATCATCAAATAGAAAAGAAACCTTAATGAATTTAAAAAAGGTTGTAAGTAGGCTTGTCCAGTCTTTTGAATGTCATTCTTAAACCATCAGGACCTGTTCAAGGAGAGACAGATTCCAGCTCTGTTCAAAAAAGTCATTTCCATCAAGAATGATAAACTTAATGCAAGAAAGCACCCTCTGTTTGAATTTCAACTAGCTTGAGTTTCAATCTTTGTATGGAAATTGCTTTAGAGTAAGGTCAGGAGAGATTCTCTCTTCTTAAAAGGAAGACAGACTACCACTGTTCTAAGTAGTTTTTAAACACACACACACACACACACAATTAATATTTGTAAGGCCTTGTCTAGACTACGAAGGTAGGGTTGAAAATGTTTGAGCTAGATAAGGTTCAAAGGTGTAGATGTGGTAATGAACCATTAAGATGTGGTAATGAACCATCTGCCCATAGAATTTATGTTCACAGGAGTTACCATGAATAACCTTGTCATTTTTAATTATAAATGCTCCTAATAGTCAAAGAATGATGCACTCTAAGAAGGGGAGTTCTTAGTCTTGGCAACCTGTGCCCCAACACTAGAAGCCCAACAGGCCACAGCAAATACTGTAGAAAAAATGCATCTCACAGCAGGGTAGGAAAAACCCACGCTTAGCAAAAAACTCTGCTGAATCAGCAAAAGGTCCACTGTAGACTGGAGTCAATTGTAAACAAACAAAAGACTCCTCCTCCCTGCCAACCCCCCACTGGTCTACAATTTTTGAGAAGTCGTCTGCTTCAGAGATAAAATGTGATATTTATTATGTATTTTGATGTGCTGAATTCAAATATGACAATTAAAACAACTGATTGGCTACTGTTTCTAAGATATTTAAGTTTTTACATTTTATGTCTATGTATATTGTGTAGATAGTGTTTTAATCATAAATTGTAAACCTAGGTCTTTTCATGTGTTTATGGTTGCTTTACATGATAATATTTCACCTGTCCTGTTTATGTAACACTTTAAAAATCAGCAAAAGGGTTATATAAATAAAATTTATTATGAAACAAAAGGCAAAAAACTATTATGTACATAGTTTAGTCCTATTCAGTGTCTACTCGGCGCTTCTTGGCTTGTCTCTTGTATTCATTAAATGGAGCATCTCTTGTCACTGTCCAGCAATAGTCTGCAAGCATTGATGGGCTCCATTTGCCCTGATAGCGTTTCTCCATTGTTGCAATGTCCTGGTGAAATCGCTCGCCGTGCTCGTCGCTCACTGCTCCGCAGTTCGGTGGAAAAAAATCTAGATGAGAGTGCAAAAAATGTATCTTTAGTGACATGTTGCAACCAAGGCTTTTGTATGCCTTGAGGAGGTTTTCCACCAACAACCTGTAGTTGTGTGCCTTGTTGTTTCCGAGAAAATTTATTGCCACTAACTGGAAGGCTTTCCATGCCGTCTTTTCCTTGCCACGCAGTGCATGGTCAAATGCATCATCTCGAAGAAGTTCACGAATCTGAGGACCAACAAAGACACCTTCCTTTATCTTAGCTTCACTTAACCTTGGAAATTTTCCACGGAGGTACTTGAAAGCTGCTTGTGTTTTGTCAATGGCCTTGACAAAGTTCTTCATCAGACCCAGCTTGATGTGTAAGGGTGGTAACAAAATCTTCCTTGATTCAACAAGTGGTGGATGCTGAACACTTTTCCTCCCAGGCTCCAATGACTGTCGGAGTGGCCAATCTTTCTTGATGTAGTGGGAATCTCTTGCACGACTATCCCATTCGCAGAGAAAACAGCAGTACTTTGTGTATCCAGCCTGCAGACCAAGCAAGAGAGCAACAACCTTCAAATCGCCACAAAGCTGCCACTGATGTTGGTCATAGTTTATGCACCTCAAAAGTTGTTTCATGTTGTCATAGGTTTCCTTCATATGGACTGCATGACCAACTGGAATTGATGGCAAAACATTGCCATTATGCAGTAAAACAGCTTTAAGACTCGTCTTCGATGAATCAATGAACAGTCTCCACTCATCTGGATCGTGAACGATGTTGAGGGCTGCCATCACACCATCGATGTTGTTGCAGGCTACAAGATCACCTTCCATGAAGAAGAATGGGACAAGATCCTTTTGACGGTCACGGAACATGGAAACCCTAACATCACCTGCCAGGAGATTCCACTGCTGTAGTCTGGAGCCCAACAGCTCTGCCTTACTCTTGGGTAGTTCCAAATCCCTGACAAGGTCATTCAGTTCACCTTGTGTTATGAGGTGTGGTTCAGAGGAGGAGGATGGGAGAAAATGTGGGTCCTGTGACATTGATGGTTCAGGACCAGAAGTTTCATCCTCTTCCTCTTCCTCGTCTGACTCAAGTGAGAATGATTCTGGTGCATCAGGAACCGGCAGTCCTTCTCCGTGGGGTACTGGGCGTATAGCTGATGGAATGTTTGGATAATGCACAGTCCACTTTTTCTTCTTTGACACACCTTTCCCAACTGGAGGCACCATGCAGAAGTAACAATTGCTGGTATGATCTGTTGGCTCTCTCCAAATCATTGGCACTGCAAAAGGCATAGATTTCCTTTTCCTGTTCAACCACTGGCGAAGATTTGTTGCACAAGTGTTGCAGCATATGTGTGGGGCCCACCTCTTGTCCTGATCTCCAATTTTGCAGCCAAAATAAAGGTGATAGGCTTTCTTAACCATAGTGGTTATACTGCGCTTTTGTGATGCAAAAGTCACTTCACCACAAACATAGCAGAAGTTATCTGCACTGTTCACACAAGTACGAGGCATCTCTGCTCACTTTGGCTAAACAGAAATGTGTCCCTTTGCAAAATCAAACACTGACAAATAAGAGAGCACGACACTGTATGTTTTCTAGAGCTGATATAGGGCAATTTGTTCAGCAGAGTGATGTAAGCTTCGTTATGATTGCATTATCCATGACTTCTAGGAATAACACGATGCAATTCATATCCTGTATGACGCAATACCAGCTTCAGATTGCATCATTCATTGTTTTGCCTAAAAAGCAAGTACTGTCCAAACTCATAGATTTATTCATAGATCCAGTCAAAGATGTATTTTAGTCATTTCTGGTTTAAATTGAGATCCCTTCCCTTTATAACTCACTTATCCTCCGCCATTCCCAAGTCAAGGGTCGTATATACTGACCCAATAGCATATCTTGAAAACTAGAGCCAATTAACAATTTTAAGCATCATTTTCATTCTCAGTGACCCAGAATTAGTAACGTTTGACTACATTTATTTCTGAAGCATTTTGGCTGTAGAGCAGTGTTATTGGTCTTTCCTTTCTCTCCAGGTGGCTTAGAGAATCTCTCCTAGTCTCTGGTTGTGAACAACTTGTACACTCCAAACAGGGGGTGGGGGGAAGGGGAAAAATCTACAGACTCAAGAATTTCTTTACCTCAGGGAGACCTGGCCAGTCCTCCCACTCACCAGCTAGAAGTATCTCTGGCCAAAGTATCCCCATCATTTCAGGTTTCAGAGTAATAGCCGTGTTAGTCTGTATCTGCAAAAAGAATAGGAGTACTTGTGGCACCTTAGAGACTAACAAATTTATTGTAGCATAAGCTTTCGTGGGCTACAGCTCACTTCATCGGATGCATGTAGTGGAAAATACAGAAGGAAGATATATATATATACACACACATGAAACAATGGGTGTTACCATACACATTATAAGGAGAGTGATCAGTTGTCAGCAGGAGAGAAAAATAAGTGTTTGTAGTGGTAATGAAAATGGTCCATTTCCAGCACTTGACAAGGAGATATAAGGAACTGTGAGGGGGGGATATAAGCATGGGGAAATAGTTTTACTTTGTGTAATGGCCCATCCACTCCCAGTCTTTATTCAAACCTAATTTGATGGTGTCCAATTTGCAAATTAATTCCAATTCAGCAGTCTCTCGGAGTCTGTTTTTGAAGTTTTTTTGTTGAAGAATTGCCACTTTTAGGTCTGTAATCGAGTGGCCAGGGAGGTTGAAGTGTTCTCCAACTGGTTTTTGAACGTTATAATTCTTGATGTCTGATTTGTGTCCATTTATTTTTTTGCGTAGAGACGGTCCGGTTTGGCCAATGTACATGGCAGAGGGGCATTGCTGGCACATGATGGCATATATCACATTGGTAGATGTGCAGGTGAACGAGCCTCTGATAGTGTGGCTGATGTGATTAGGTCCTATGATGGTATCCCCTGAATAGATGTGGACAGAGTTGGCAACAGGCTTTGTTGCAAGGATAGGTTCCTGGGTTAGTTTTTTGTTGTGTGGTGTGTGGTTGCTGGTGAGTATTTGCTTCAGGTTTGGGGGCTGTCTGTAAGCAAGGACTGGCCTGTCTCCCAAGATCTGTGAGAGTGATGGATCGTCCTTCAGGATAGATTGTAGATCCTTGATGATGCGCTGGAGAGGTTTTAGTTGGGGGCTGTAGGTGACGTTCTGTTACTTTCTTTGTTGGGCCTGTCCTGTAGTAGGTGACTTCTGGGTACTCTTCTGGCTCTGTCAATCTGTTTCTTCACTTCAGCATGTGGATATTGTAGTTGTAAGAATGCTTGATAGAGATCTTGTAGGTGTTTGTCTCTGTCTGAGGGGTTGGAGCAAATGCGATTGTATCGTAGAGCTTGGCTGAAGACAATGGATCGAGTGGTGTGGTCTGGATGAAAGCTGGAGGCATGTAGGTAAGTATAGCGGAAACCTACTGACCGCTATCCATTGTCTACAGCCAAGCTCTATGATACTCTTCTCTATCAAGCGTAAAGCACAAACAAAGCACATTAACCACTTGTGTATTTGCTGAAATCTTTGCACATCCACCCCCCACACCCTCATATCACTCTTCAAATATGCAGAGTTTTCTTTCCACTTCACATAATTTGTAGACCAAGGTATTTTTTTTAATATCGGACAATGCTAGGGTTCCATTTCCTCTCACCAAAGTGTTTAAATTTGACTTGACAGTAGCAATTGCTTTTTAATCTAAGCAAACTGATCTGTCAAAGGCAATCAGGACAGTGAAGTTATCTCTTGAGAATCTTAATAATCCAACAGTTGAACTCTTGGCATAGAATGTCACAAGCACTTAATGCAGTACATATATACAGCTGCACAACATTCCTACACGCAAACTGCAGGCTCAGTTGTGCACCACTTAATAGTTCCTGCACTTCTGATGAAACAATATACCTGGTTTTGGCTTTTGTCTATTTCTAATTATATTAGTATGATAAGGTTCCTTAAGAAATTCTCAGGCAAAAAAAAAAAGGACACATTCAATGCCATGAAGATATTTATTACTAAGCATCTAAATCAGTTAATATTCAAAACATGTTTCAGAGAGCTCTCCCTCGGGGGGCAAAGAGGGGTATTTTTGTTAGGAGTAAGAAGGTACAGTGTTTGGCAACCAATCTGATGGGACGGAAGTCAAGGTGGTTAGAAAACTGGCCTTCGAGAAAACATCTCTTGCTGATGGCTCATTACAGCCCCCCCTGCAGACACTAACGCCCGTGTTGCACTCTAAATGCATGAGAAGGTCATTGAAAAGGAAAGTGTTCTACCCACATGACATGGCACAGAGGGAAAGATTAGAAATAATGGGCATCGAATAACTTTCTTTGCAATCAAAATAGAATGGAAAATTGTTGACCTTCAAACCAAAGCTGTCATGGTCTCAAAATTACAAATTAAACATTTCACTCACTCGAGCAATCAACTTAACTCAGTGGTTGGTTTACTTTGAAGTTTGTATCTTACTTAAAATAGCTGAGCTATTTTTAAGTAAACTACAAGAATTGCAAAATAAAGGGCCACATCATTTCCTAGCTTTCCCCACCCGCCGCCCCTCATGCTGTGGTCCCCTTTGTCTGTACACTATGCTTAGTCGGTAGAGAAGTTAGTTCCTTGATTTAAATGTTGCTGATCTTAGACAAACTGGAGTGGGTTTCTTGAATTGGTATGTGTACTGTATGCCTATAAAACATATCACGGTCTCTACCCTATAGGCTGTGTATTACCTGTATTAGGTCTAGTCATAAACAGATGTGTTGAACTGAAGAGAATACTTGTATTCTTACAGCCCAAGAACCCCTAAGGAACTTGAATTATTTTGATTTGAAGCTTTGACTCCTAATAATTTACAGCTGCAAGTGGCTAAATTTATGTTTTAACTGGACAAATAACTGCTGTGTGGCACGCTCAGAAGTTCTTTGTACCATCCCATGTGTAAATAAGTTACTCTGGGGTTTACCAACGTGCCGGTGATTTCAAAAGATTCACTGAAAGGTTATCCAGTTTCAAAACACTGTACAAACTAATAAAGGCATAAATTCAGTGCAAACATCTCTCTGCCCATGCTGAAAACAGAAAGCTTCCTTTTCTCTGCCCAAAAGTAGCTCAGTTACAAGTAATTAAAAAAGAAAGAAAGAAAGAAAGCTGGATTCCTCACAGCCTGGAAGAAACAATCAAATTTACAGTACTTTGCATTCTCTTTAATGTGTTTATTTCATTTTATAAACATAATTAAGACAATAGTACAAGCTTGCTTGAAAAACACAAAGCAGATTTTTCCCTTGTGAATCTGTCTCCCCAATTCCCCATTCTCTGGAGTCTGCGCCATGTCCCAAGGGTCTCAGATTAATTCAAAACACTTAGAAACAGGACACAGGCCACCACACCTGTATAGCTTGGCACTGAGAAAGCACATCGCTCCTTCTCCCTCAGTTCTTGTTTAGCAGCCTGTTGACTGACCTTGCAATCAGCCACACAGCTGGGTTTTTCAAACATTTTTCTGAAGCGTGAGGAAAGTTCTCTCTAAGACTGTCATCTCCTCAGGAATAAGAAAGGGAAAATACAGAGGGAACTGAGCACTTAACAGTGGGAAACAGGAGATTCCAAAAACAACAGCCAGTTGCAAAATGACCACTTTAGGGCTGCAGATGCTTGGCTCGGTTAAATGTAAAGGGCCTGCCCCAGAAAGGTTTGCTGGGGAAAATGTTCCTATTGGAGGACCACCCTGCAATGTGTATCCTGTCTTCTGACAGCAGCCAGTGCCAGATTCTTCAGAGGGAATTAACAGAACAGGGAAGTTATCAAGTGATCCATCCCTGGCTGTCCAGTGCCAGCTTCTGGCAGTCAGTTGTTTAGGGACACCCTGATCATGGGGTTGCATCCCTGCCTACCCTGGCTAATAGCCATTGTGGACCTAGCCTCCATGAACTTATCTAATTCTTTTTTGAACCCAGTTATAGTTTTGGCCTTCACAACATCCCCAAGCAATGAGTTCCACAGGTTGGCTGTGTGAAGAAATACTTCCTCATGTTTATTTTAAACCTGCTGCCTATTAATTTCATCATGTGACCCCTAATTCTTGTGTTATGTGAAAGGGTAAATAGCACTTCCCTATTCACTTTCTCCACATCATTCATGACTTTATAGACCTCTATCATAACCCCCTTTAGTCGTCTCTTTTCTAAGATGAATGGGCCTAGTCTTTTTAATAATCACCTTGTATGGAAGCTGTTCTATATCACTAATTATTTTTGTTGCTCATCTCTGTACTTTTTCCATTTTCTAATATATCTTTTCTGAGATGGGACGATGCAGTATTCAAGGTGTGGGCATACCATGGATTTCTATAGTGGCATTTATGATTTTTTTTGTCTTATTATCTATCCCTTTCCTTATGGTTCCTCACAGTCTGTTAGCTTTTTTTTTTTTTTTTTAAAGTGCCACTGCACATTGAGCAGATATTTTCAGAAAACTATCCACAAGACTTCAAGATCTCTTTCTTGAGTGCTAATTTAGAACCCATCATTTTGTATGTATAATTGGGATTATGTTTTGCAATGTGCATTACTTTGCATTTATCATCACTGAATTATCTGCCATTTTGTTGTCCAATCATCCAGTTTTGAGAGATCCCTTTGTAACTCATCGCACTCAGCTTTGGACTTAACTATCTTGAGAAATTTTGTATTGTCTGCAAATGTTGCCACCTCACGCTTCACACCCTCTCCCAGATCATTTATGAATACGTTGAACAGTCCACGTCCTACTACAGATCCTTGGGGTACCCATAATTTAGCTCTTTCAATTTCGAAAACTAACCATTTATTCCTACCCTTTGTTTCCCATCTTCTCTCTTATTCCATGACTGCTTAGTTTGCTTAAGAGCCTTTGGTGAGGGATCTTATCAAAGGCTTTCTGAAAGTCCAAGTACAATATAGCCACTAGATTACCCTTGTTCACCTGTTGACACCCTCAGAGAATTCTAACACATTGGTGAGGCATGATTTCCCTTTCTAAAAGCCATGTTGACTCTTCCCTAACATAACTGTATAGGAAGCTGAAGCAAAGTGCGGCAGGGCCCCTCTGGCTCCTGCCTCTGCTAAGTCTACAAAGTCACTCAGACCCTGGGGTAGTCATCACTGGTGCAGTTTGTTCACAGACTTGTTCCCACCACCATTTCACCATGTACAGTTGGCCCTTCACCATCTGCAGGCAGGAGGGAGGGAAGAGCTACCTCCCCCCTTCCACTCCCTGCCTTTTCTTTCTGCTCCCCCCTTGGCTTCCTTCCTCTGAGGCTTTTATACAGCCCCAGGCTAATTAGGCAACAGCTATCTCTGCTTCCCCAATTAGGGCCAGGTCATCTCCAGACAGCTCTAATTTATTCCCCTAAATGAGAGCTGGCATGACATAGGGCTGAATCAGCAACCCTTTGCCCAGTACCATAGAATATCATAGACTATCAGGGTTGGAAGGGACATCAGGAGGTCATCTAGTCCAACTCCCTGCTCAAAGCAGGACCAATCCCCAACTAAATCATCACAGCCAGGGCTTTGTCAAGCCTGACCTTAAAAACCTCTAAGGAAGGAGATTCCACCACCTCCCTAGGTAACCCATTCCAGTGCTTCACCACCCTCCTAGTGAAAAAGTTTTTCCTAATATCTAACCTAAACCTTCCCCACTGCAACTTGAGACCATTACTCCTTGTTCTGTCATCTGGCACCACTGAGAACAGTCTAGATCCATCCTCTTTGTAACTCCCTTTCAGGTAGTTGAAAGCAGCTATCAAATCCCCCCTCATTCTTCTCTTCTGCAGATTAAACAATCCCCGTTCCCTCAGCCTCTCCTCATAACTCATGTGCTCCAGCCCCCTAATCATTTTTGTTGCCCTCCGCAGGACTCTTTCCAATTTTTCCACATCCTTCTTGTAGTGTGGGGCCCAAAACTGTACACAGTACTCCAGATGAGGCCTCACCAATGTCGAATAAAGGGGAATGATCACGTCCCTCCATCTGCTGGCAATGCCCCTACTTATACAGCCCAAAATGTCACTAGCCTTCTTGGCAACAAGGGCACACTGTCGACTCATATCCAGCTTCTTGTCCACTGTAACCCCTAGGTCCTTTTCTGCAGAACTGCTGCCTAGCCATTCGGTCCCTAGTCTGTAGCAGTGCATGGGATTCTTCCGTCCTAAGTGCAGGACTCTGCACTTGTCCTTGTTGAACCTCATCAGATTTCTTTTGGCCCAATCCTCTAATTTGTCTAGGTCCCTCTGTATGCTATGTCTACCCTCCAGCGTATCTACCAATGGGGGGGGATAGCTCAGTGGTTTGAGCATTGGCCTGCTAAACCCAGGATTGTGAGTTCAATCCTTGAAGGGGCCATTTACGGAACTGGGGTAAAAATCTGTCTGGGGATTGGTCCTGCTTTGAGCAGGGGGTTGGACTAGATGACCTCCTGAGGTCCCTTCCAACCCTGGTATTTTATGATTCTACCACTCCTCCCCGTTTAGTGTCATCTGCAAACTTTCTGAGGGTGCAGTCCACACCATCCTCCAGATCATTAATGAAGATATTGAACAAAACTGGCCCCAGGACAGACCTTTGGGGCACTCTGCTTGATACTAGCTGCCAACTGGACATGGAGGGATTGATCACCACCCATTGAACCCGACAATCTAGCCAGCTTTCTATCCACCATTCATCCAGCCCATACTTCTTTAACTTGCCAGCAAGAATACTGTGGGAGACCATATCAAAAGCTTTGCTAAAGTCAAGGAATAACACATCCACTGCTTTCCCCTCATCCACAGAGCCAGTTATCTCCTCATAGAAGGCAATTAGGTTAGTCAGGCATGACTTGCCCTTGGTGAATCCATGCTGACTGTTCCTGATCCCTTTCTTCTCCTCTAAGTGCTTCAGAATTGATTCCTTGAGGACTAGCTCCATGATTTTTCCAGGAACTGAGGTGAGGCTGACTGGCCTGTAGTTCCCTGGATCCTCCTTCTTCCCTTTGTTAAAGATGGGCACTACATTAGCCTTTCTCCAGTCATCCGGGACCTCCCCGGATCACCATGAGTTTTCAAAGATAACGGCCAATGGCTCTGCAATCACATCTGCCAACTCCTTTAGCACCCTCGGATGCAATGCATCCGTCCCCATGGACTTGTGCTCGTCCAGCTTTTCTAAATAGTCCTGAACCACTTCTTTCTCCACAGAGGGCTTGTCACCTCCTCCCCGTGCTGTGCTGCTCAGTGCAGTAGTCTGGGAGCTGACCTTGTTCGTGAAGACAGAGGCAAAAAAAGCACTGAGTACATTGGCTTTTTCCACATCCTCTGTCACCCTGTAACAAAAGCCTATATGCCTAACTCAAGCTTTGTAGATTCCATTTTTGTTCTAGTGATTTTATAAATCAGGCACTGCAAAGCTCAGCATCACAATGCCTAAGTCCCTTTGTAGATTCGGGTCTTAGTTAAAGATGTAGTGACATATGCTTTTCACTTTGGAGATGCCCGCTTCAATCCCCAGTCATGGCCAAGATGGCAGTCATCGCCAAAGCAGGGACTTGTCTCGGAGGAGTTTCAAAATCTAACATTTTGGCAACAGGCAAGATTTCCTAGCTGACCACACAGACTGAGAACAAGTCAACTGTTAACAGGGGACTGCTGCCAGCCAGAAAGAGGCCAAATTTTCTGTTTGCTGATAAGGTAAATTAAACTGGTGCCACTCATGTAAAGCCCTGAGAAATGGTCTCTGAAGCTCAAAAGGGGAGAGAGTGTAGAGAGAGAGTGTAAATAGATGTGAGAGAACAGAAGTGTAAATGTTATTCTGAAATCCTACCTCATGATACAAATGCTACAAACGATATTTTCATTCCATGAACATGCATTGCTATAGCAGCAAGAAGAGTTTGGAAAAGTCTATATTGGAAGAACATAGTGGTGGGCTTAACAGTGTCTGTTTAAAAAATGTAAAGTTTTTCAAATTGCTTACAATGATTTTATTAAATGTAAATATTTGTACACTAAGCAGTTGTTTGGTACTCTCTCTTTAATAAGACCTGCAGTCAGGATTTTGAATACAATTGCCCTGGGGTTTAACTAATCTTTCTGAGAGACAGAACTTTGGCCTGTGCTACATCCAAGAGTTAACCAGAGCTGCAGAAAGGGGAGTGTAAAAGTTTACTCCTGGGGGAATTCTGTGCCATTGCACACAAGCAGAATTCATGTCCCTCACAGAATTTTTTTTCTCTGCAGAAAATGCATTCTGCCAGAGAGGCACTGCAGTTATGCCTTTCGCCCACCAGGGGCTGCTATGGTACCAGAACAGAGAGCAGCTCCCAGGTGGGAGCAGCCCAGCTTTGGATAGGGAGAAGAGGCTTTGTTCCTCCAGTGCCCTGCCCCTGGGGCCAGGTGAGGAGGGAAGGGTTATGGAGGGAATGGACTGCTTGGGGATACATGGGGCTGCTATATGGTCACACACTTGAGAAAGGCTCTGAAAACTTCCTAATGTAAATACAACCAGAAAGGATTTTTTTTAAACATGAATTGCCAGATTTCTTAAGTGGAGTTTGCATTAATATTTTTAATACTATAATCTTGGAATCCTCAGAAATTAGCCTACAGAAGATTTGGCTCAAAGAAGTTATTTCCCTCTTTCTTCCACTTTTAGCCTATTTACTGTATATTCCATGTGAATTACAACTGTCATAGTCATTAGGTTACTTCGCACAGTTTATGGTTTTAATGGTTTTTGCAACATTAGATGCACAACATTTTCAAGCATCAAAAACCAGGCTTTGCCATCTAACATTTTTATAAAGATAATAAAAGTTAATGAGCACTCATGATCTATGATCTGACAAGACATCTGTTCTTTTCTTTCTGAGATGATAAAACACCCACCGTGTCTTGTTCTGGCACAGTGGGAGAGAACAAATATGATCCAATTAATCATTCTAAACTATAAGCTATATTAAGTTAGTCGTCTCTCAACAGACTTATCATACTCTGCTAATAGGGTGCAGGTGTTCTAAAATAGCCTTTGCAATATGATTATTAAATCTTGCTTTCATCACGTGGTCAGCTCCAGCTAGTAATCCTGTTTATGTATATTAAATACAAAAAAAAAATTGTTAATGCACATTTAAGACAGCTTCAAAACCTGCAGAAGCAAGGATAGGGAGTTCTACATATCATGGCAACAAAAGCTCTACTTCCTAACATATGTGTATTTTGATAGAGTTTTTCATTAGATACTCAAAAAACTTGCCACGGATACACTAGCAGGCAAATATTCTATAAATAGGTATGTAACAGAATAGACCCCTGTATCCACACCCTATTGTAATAATTTTGTACAAGACATGTCTTGTAAGGTATCATTTGTAAACTCGTAGTTTGCTGGAATCATCCTGATATAATTTTACCTACAATGTTGCCATACATATTTTAAGATTTCCCTGTATGATAACACATGTTCACAGTCCCACAGCTCTGACTAAACAGAAGTTGGTAAACAGGTCTGTCATAAACAAAGGAATGTGTGTTCCGCTTAATTTGCATTTAAGCAGTAAACAGCAAGCAGGGAGGGAAGACGACAAAAGTTCTAACAGGTGAGAATAAAGCAACAGGAACCATCCTTCCACATAGACTTTTTGTCTCCAGGTGCCCTGCTGGAAATGTTTCTCAAGAGAGGGACAAACTACATAAAAGGAGGGACAAACACCCCAAGGCACCCCACTCTCCCCGCCCCTTGCACTCACTGCACCTGAAGGGACAAAGGAAGCAGTCATTAGACTCTAGTGGAGGGGTCCAGACCTACAAGGTTTGGTCAGTAAGACTTGTGGTGAGAAACTTTGCTTGAATCTGATATAGTTTGTTAAATTAGGTATTAGTAAAAGTCTTATATTTATTTTTCTTCTAACCATTTCTGTCTTTTATACATTACTTGTACTCACTTTAAAATCTCTGTAGTTAATAAACTTGTTTTACTGTTTTAACTAATCCAGTGTGTTTAAACTGAAGTGTCTGAATAACTATTTGAGATAATAAACTGACATATTATTCCCTTTAATGAATAACAGACTTAAAATATTTTTTTCTGTCCAGGAGAGGGCTGGGCAGTACAGGACATACATTTTGGGAGGGAAATCTGAGACTGGGGGTGTGTTGGGGTCATTCTGCAGTATAATCAAGGCAGATGAGAGCCCGAGTGCAATCCAAGTGTGGCCGGAAGGCTGCAGTTACACACAGACATTCAGGGTGTAACCTGCATGCAGGAAGGCTGTTTGTGAGCAGCCCTGGTGGGAGCTACTTCAGCAAGGCATTGCAAGGCACTCAGGGTTGCAGGGCAGCTGCTCATTAGTCTGGATTGTACCCTAGTATGTCACAACAGGTTAATTAAGTGGAAGTACAGACAGCTGCCAAGAGACGTGACATGTGAATAGTGAAATGTTTTGTTTCTCACCATTTATCTGTGTCAAATGGTGTGATTGGTGACACTGTAAAACATAATAGAAAACACAGTTGCCATTTATCATACATGTACACCACCCTCCAAATACTTTAGGAATATTTTTCTGAGAACAGCATATACAAGTTTGAAAATTGTGCATTCGGTCTTATGCCATTTAAAGTTAGTGTTTTAGATATTTATTTTTAGCAGGCAGAGTTTTATGCTTTTTGCAAACAGCTGTACACTACAATGAAACAGAAAATGTGAGAAGTAAATATTTGACAGAAATTGCTTAGTCATTACAAAACAAAAGCACTTGCAAGTTAAACCCCTGACATAAGCACACAAAAAAAAATCCCAGGTTAACTAGAAAAGGCAAAAACTACAATTTCGTAGAAAGTAATGCTTATTTTACGGAAGGAAAAGAAGATGGTAGTAACACTATTCAAAAGCCTTATGGTGCAGGACTTCGTGTACAATCAGGGAAAAAACTTTTACCATGATGAATAAACTGAGCTTGTGTGTAGGTGGGTTGTCCTCTATACAAGCATCTTGAGATTTCCACCCACCCCTCCCCCCTAAAACCGTAGAGTCCTCCAATAATTTAAAGAAGCTTTTTTCAATGTAATGTGAAGTATTACTCAGGAGTGGTATGTTTTCTTTGCTAATTCTCTATGAGATGTGGCATAGGATTCCTAATTTTTACAGTCTGCGTAGTACCTCAACACATTCAAGCTTTTTTCCTTTCTGCAATTTGAAAGCCTACTCAAAGCAATAGCCTTTGTCAACACAATGAAAGGTATATACACTCACGCAAATGATGGTGCCATGTGATTGTTCAGACCATTAATATATGAATTCGGTCCAGACAAAACAAACAGTGGCCAGTCACAGATTCTGCTAAAATATTAAAATTTAATTATACCTTTTCTACATAGGACTATAGCAAGGCATGAGAAAAGGTATTCTTCGAATAAAGAACAGATATACATCTAAAACAATATATATAAGTTCTAAACTTAAAATAGACAATGAAGTCACAAATACTTTAATATTTGGTACAATATAGTGTACATTTTCATATATAATATAAATTAGATCTTAATTCCATCCGCCATTTACTTTTCAGTGACAATGGTCTAAATTTTACATATTATATACATTAAAATACTAAAAAGTTAAAAACCTTTTAATATAGGTACAATTCAATAAGTGGGAAAATACATTAGATCTGTCATTTTGTACACTATCTAAATCAAACTTTCTATACAGTGTTCTCTGCAAAAATAAATGGCACTTTTACATGCAACAAGACACACAATACAAGTGTGTGTGTTAATAGCATATCATGTGAGTGGGAGGTCAACTAAAAGAAACTCATTCATCCACGCAGTTGAGAATCAAATAAAATTGGTGGGAAACATTTTGACAAACCCTCTCTTCTTCGTGTTATGTTAATGCTAATGAAAGTATGCTGCTTTCAATACTAATCTAACATTAAAAAACAAAGATACAGTGTACTATGAAATTTAAGTCATGTAACAGTATCACAGACTTACTTAGACAACATAATGGACAGGAAACGGATCCTTTATTAATTTAAAAAAAAAAAAGTCGTCCCTCTCTCTGAGTCGCAGCATCTAGGCTGCTTTTGTGTTGACAGTTTCCAAAATTACTTCTGCCACTCTGAATTGCGCATCAGTAGTCAGATGAGTTTTCCAGACTTCATTATGCCATTGTGTAACCATAGCTTCCACAGTGTAATGCCACAAGAAGCCTGTTCTTAAGGATTTCTTTGCTTGGGTATTCAGGTAACTTGAGCATGTTGATACTAAAATAAAAGCATTGCCATTAAATATGAGAAGTAGGAGTAAAAATTTGATTGTTTTGTACTAGGTAATTAACATGAAACTGTCCTCTCAAATATGTATTCAAATCAGAAAACCCTTAAGTTGTCATATTTATGAAAAAACGCACTGCTGCATTGCAGTACCCTTCAGCATTCAAATGTACTGCAGGAAAATAAGTTCCTTGTGGTTTAAAGTAAAAAGCAATATAGTAATTTAGCTTCAAGCATCCCTTAGTGATATTGTACTGCCGTCCATTAACTACATAGGAGTAGTTAAGGTTTTTCCTTCAAATATATAACTACTTATGGCTTAACAACCAGTTTTAGGTTTTCCTTTTAATTAGGTTGTACAAGAGGGTTGCACCTGAAGTGTAAAACAAATAATGAAAACAATGAAAGGATACTGCTCAATTTCTTAATGCATTTAAATGAGGCTATTTAACATACCATGTACTTGATGTTGGTAGCAAATTTCGAGTGTATGGCACAGCTGCAATTGTGAAATTCTGCAATCCACTGCCACCCATTATATGGGCAAAGCCACCATGAGGAACCCTGGAACTGAAAGCATCCAGCGATTATTAACACATTAAAAGGGTACTTGGGAGCTGAAAAACCAGCACACTGTAGGAATCTTGTATTGCCACGGCTAATGACCAGCTGCTAAAAAATGGTTACCTACCTTTCCGTAACTATCGTTCTTCGAGATGTGTTGCACGTGTCCATTCCATTAGAGGTGCACGTACAACTCGTACACAGTTCTCAGAGAACTTTTTACCCTCAGCAGTACTTACTGGGGGCAGCTCAAGCACCCTCTACTGCCAAGCGCCACTGCGTGCCGGTAGAAGAGGGCGGAGTCACCCCCAAGCCTCCTCAGCTCCTTCTTACTGGATAGATTCTAATAGAAAGGGGAAGGAGGGTGGGTTGTGGAATGGACATGTACAGCACATCTGAAAGAACAACAGTTACAGAAAGGTAGGCAACAGTTTTTTCTTCAAGTGATTGCACATGTCCATTCTATTATAGGTGATTCACAAGCAGATTAACATGGAGGTGGGCTTGGACAGTCATTGTAAAACTGGCATTGTTCCTGGACTGATGGGAAACTGCATAATGAGCAGTAAAAGTGAGTACTGATAACCAGGCTGCTGCTTTGCAAATATCTAAATAGGTACTTACAACTTCAGGAGCTTTCCTAGCGCATGTGCTCTACTCAAATGAGCCAATAATCACAGGGTTGGCATGACATTAGCTAACTGACATCACAAATAAATACGAGAGAAAATCCTCCGAGTGGAAACCAGTGTGCCTTTCACCCTGTCCACAAATCACAAGAAATAACCACACTGACATTCTAAAGGGTCTGGTGCTATCCAAGGAGAAGGCCAATGCTTTCCTCACACCCAACAAATGAAGCTTCTCTTCATCTGTATGCATGTGATGCTTCAAGAAAAACATCAATCAGGCAATGTATTTGCTAATGTGGAAACTGGAAGCCACCTTGGTCAAGAATTTTGGGTGAGGGTAAAGGTAAACTTTATCCTTATGGAACATGGTACAAGGATGTTCTGAAACCAAGGCTCAAAATTCACCGATTCTCCTTGATGTTATAGCAACTAGAGAAAACACTTTCACACAGAGGTAGAGTAGGGAGAGCATGTCGCAAGAGGTGCAAAGGGAGGCCCCATTCATTTTGTTAGCACAAGGTTGAGATCCCATGGGGGAACAAGTTCTTATACTCAAGGGTATAATCTGTTCAACTCTTTTAGAAATCTGATGATAGATTGCTTTTTTCCAACCCCATAACTAGGGCCCTACCAAATTCACAACCATGAAAAACGCGTCACAGACCGTGAAATCTGGTCTTGTGTGCTTTTAACCTCTACTATACAGATTTCACAGGGGAGACCAGCGTTTCTCAAATTGGGGGTCCTGACCCAAAAGGAGGTTGAAGGGGGTCACAAGGTTATTTTAGGGGGAGTCGCAGTATTGCCACCCTTACTTCTGTGCTGACATCAGAGCTAGGCGGCTGGAGAGCAGTGGCTGTTGGCCGGGCATCCAGCTCTGAAGGCAGCACCCTGACAGCAGCAGTTCAGATATAAGGGTGGCAATACCATAGCATGCCACCCTTATTTCTGCACTGCTGCCTTCAGAGCTTGACAGCTGGATAGTGGCAGCTGCTGACTGAGGGCCCAGCTCTGCGGGCAGCAGCGCAGAAGTAAGGGTGGCAATACCATACCATGCCATCCTTACTTCTGTGCTGCTGCTGGCGGCGGCTCTGCCTTCAGAGCTGTGGTCCCGGCCTGCACCCACTGTTCTCCAGCTGCCCAGCTCTGAAGACAGCGCCGCCGCCAGCAGCAGCACAGAAGTAAGTACCGCAACCCCCCCTACAATAACCTTGCAACACTCCCCCACAACTCCTTTTCGGGTTAGGACCCCTACAATTACAACACCGTGAAATTTCAGATTTAAATAGATGAAATAATAAAATTTACAATCTTATGACCGTGAAATTGACCAAAATGGACCGTGAATTTGGTAGGGTCCTACCCATAACTACCCATTGGAGGGTGGAACGCTGAAATCACTGTCAGATGTACTTTAATGGAACTAACTGTCAGACCTTGCCCTTTTAGGGGCAACAGATAATCCAAAAATGTGGAAGCCTGCACTGGAGAGATATTTCTCAGCTGAGAGCAGGTAGAAAAATGTTTCCATTTGGCCAGGTAAGTATGTCTAGTTGCAGGCTTTCTGCTGGTCAGAAGCAGCTCCTGAATGATTTTCAAGCAAGTCATGGTGTTAGCCGTGAAGCATCCATGCTATCAAGTGGAGGGCCTGTAGGTTGGGACGGAGCAGACGGCCATGGTCCTGAGAAAATTACATCTGAATCTAATGGGAGAAGTAGAGGAGGCCTCACTAACAATGCTAACAGGTCGAGGACCAGTGTTTCCAAGGCCATGTTGGTACTATTAGTATGAGGCAAGAATAATCCTGCTTGGCTTCAAATATGACTCTAGGTAGTAATGATACTGGAGGAAAGGCATATAGCAGGGAGTTCCATCCATGATAGCAGGAAAGTGTCCAAAGAGCTAAGACTAAGACCACCTTGGGAGCAAAACTGATGGCATTTTCTATTGGTCTTTGTTGCAAACAGATCCACCTGAGTAGTTCCCAACAACTGGAAGATGGACCTGCCCATGTCCAGATGTAGTGACCATTCATGGGGTAGGTGATCTGCCAACATGTTCTACTCTCCTGGGAGGCAAGCAACTTTGAGGTGAATGGAGTTACTTATGCATACCTCCTGGCTCAGTTGGGAGGAACATGATCCTTCTTGTCTGTTTACATAAAACATAGTGTTTAACAGACAAGATAACTAACAGATTTTTTCCCCAGAATATGTGGATTAAAGGCAGAGAATGCTAGACAGCATGTAGTTTCTTGATGTTTATATGAGTCCTCAGATCCTGTGAGGACTACAACTCAAGAGGTTCTAATGTGTGCCCGCCAACCCAGGGATGAGGCATCCGTGACCAGTGTGCACACTGGTTGTGAAGAAATGAAGGGAACTCCTGCACAAACATTCAGAGGGTCTGTCCACCAGTCCAGAAGGGACAAAAATACCTCTGGAACGTGAATCACTGCCTAGACGATCACAGGGGGTGTACACTGACACTAGCCATCCTTGAAGAGTCCCCGCCCCCCTGCTCACTCCATCCCACCTCCCTCTGTCGCTCACTCTCCCCCACCCTCACTCACTTTCACCAGGCTAGGGCAGGGGGTTGGGGTATGGGAGGGGGTGCAGGCTCTGGGAGGGAGTTTGGGTGTGGGAGTGCGGGCTCTGGGCTGGGCAGGGGATTGGGGTGCAGGAGGGGTGCGGCGCTTACCTTGTGCGGCTCTCAAAAAGCGATCGGCACACTCCTCTGGCAGTGGCTCCTAGGCAGGGGACCCAGGAAGTCTCCATGCACCGCTGCTGCCCGCAGGCACCACCCCCACAGCTCCTATTGGCCACAGTTCCTGGCCAATGGGAGCTGCGGAGTCAGCACTCGGACAGCCCACGGAGACCCCCTGCCCACCTCCACTTCCCCCCGGGGGCCATAGGGCCGTTCCAGCTGCTTCCAGGAGCATCGTGGAGTGAGGGCAGGCAGGAAGCCTGCCTTAGCTCCGCTGTGCTACTGGGGGCCCACAGGCCCTTTTAAATCGCCCGTGCCCCTGGGCAATTGCCCCATTTGCCTGCCCATTGGTTTTTATAGCATCCAGAAGTGCTTTGATAAACTGCATTCTTTGCACAGGTTCTAGAATGGATTTGTCTCGATTGAATAGTAAACCCAGTGCATTTAAGGTGGACTGAATGACAGCCATGCCGGACAGCACTTGAGTGTGTGACTGGCTCTTCACCTCATGGCACTTTTGTAGCTGGCATTGCAAGGTATTTACATGCCAGATATGCTAAACATTCTTATGTTCCTTCATGCTTCAGCCACCATTCCAGAAGACATGCTTCCATGCTGATGATGTTCATTAAAATTTTTTTAAAAAAATGCATTAATTAAATTTGTGGCTGAATTCCTTGGGGGAGAATTGTATGTCTCCTACTCTGTTTTACCCGCATTCTGCCATATTTTTCATGTTATGGCGGTCTTGGATGATGAGCCAGCACATGTTGTTAGTTTTAAGAATACTTTCACTGCAGATTTGACAAAACGCAAAGAAGGTACCAATGTGAGATTTCTAAAGATAGCTACAGCACTCGACCCAAGATTTAAGAATCTGACGTGCCTGCCAAAATCTGAGAGGGACGAGGTGTGGAGCTTGCTTTCAGAAGTCTTAAAAGAGCAACACTCCGATACGGAAACTACAAAACCCGAACCACCCAAAAAAAAAAAAAATCAAGCTTCTGCTGGTGGCATCTGATTCAGATGAAAATGAACATGAGTCGGTCCACACTGCTTTGGATTGTTATCGAGCAGAACCCGTCATCAGCATGGACACATGTCCTCTGGAATGGTGGTTAAAGCATGAAGGGACATATGAAACTTTAGTGCATCTGGCACATAAATGTCTTGTGATGCCGGCTACCACAATGCCATACGAATGCCTGTTCTCACTTTCAGGTGACATTGTAAACAAGAAGCAGGCAGCATTATCTCCCGCAAAGGTAAACAAACTTGTTTGTCTAAGCGATTGGCTGAACAAGAAGTAGGACTGAATGGACTCGTAGGCTCTAAAGTTTTATTTTTGAATGCAGTTATTTTTTGTACATAATTCTACATTTGTAAGTGCAACATGATCGAGATTGCACTACAGTACTTGTATTAGGTGAATTGAAAAATACTATTACTTTTGTTTTTTACAGTGCAAATATTTGTAAAAAAATATAAACTGAGCACTATACACTTTGTATTCTGTGTTGTAATTGAAGTGAATAAATTTAAAAATGTAGAAAATATCCAAAACTATTTAAATAAATGGCATTCTATTATTAACAGTACAATTAATCACAATTAATTTTTTAATCGCTTGACAGCCCTAGTTTTTATATATATTATTCTCACAACAAAATGACGAACCAAGTATTATTTTATCAAATACAATTGGTTAATAACATAGTATAAGCTTCCTGATTGGTTAATAAGTTAGACTGGTTAATAATTAAATCACAGTGTTTTAATATGTGCTGCAAAGAGCCACAGAAGAGACATTAAGGAGCCACTTGCGGCTCAAGAGCCATAGTCTGAGTGTCACTGTCCTAGCATCTTAGGAGAGCTTGCTGGTTAGCAATTCTTAGCTGTAGACCTCCTGTTGAATAAAGTTATTCCTCGCTCCTTGGCATTGATGCTTGGTGACTCTGCCTTCTAACTTAGCAACAAGTCGCTCATTCATCCAGCTATTAGCTATGGATTCTATGGCTTGGCATCTCATGCAGTATAAACTTTCATTCTGAAAAAAGTTTGTCTTTTTTATGAAGAAAACCTTTCAGATGTGAACCAAATATAAACTGGTATTATGCTATTAACCTCCTGGGTCTGCAGACAGTTTTCAGCAATAGCTCTCGGGGCATGAACTGCTCCCACTCATTTCAATGGAATCCAAACCTAAGTTTAATGATAACTGAAATATCAACATTAAATATGTCCCTCCTCATGATTAAGAACAAACATATCCATCAACACTGGATGACCCTGAAGCATACTGGGGAAACTGTTGAGCTAAAGAACTACAAGCTAAAGTTCCTTCAAAAATTTCTACTCACCAGAAATCACAAGCCTGCACCCACAAACAGAAGGAAAATGGAAGATGTATATCCTCCTCCGTGATAAAAGATTAACCGACTCCTGGTGCAAAATCACTTTCCCTCCCATGACTTCCTCCATGCCAAAAGCCCCAAATTACCTCCCACCCACAGCACTGCATTTCCATTATTGTCAATACAAAAATCTGTGTCACTTTGAAAATTTAGACACAGAATTTAAAAAATGGATATAAAAGCCACCAGTAAGCAACATTGCAGTGATTGCATTACTCCTTTCCATATTTAATGCAATTAATACCTCAGGTTTTGGATTTACTTGAAGCTGCCTCAGAATTTCTAGTTTACAGCATCAAAGAAACCAGAGGGCCTTGCCACAGAGTTTAGGCCAGAACTATCCGAAAATCAAAGGGCATTGAGTATGCGCAGGGCCACCTAATCACCTTCTCTTAAGTGTCACCTGGAGGTTTTTGCACAAACTGTGCCACTCATGTGTTACGGAAAACATGAAGAAGACCAGCCTATTAAAAAAGGACTTTCCCAGTATATCCAAAATTATACTGTTTTACACTGAAATCATCCATTACTACTAAGTGAAGGCAAAACTGCAAGAGGAAAAGACATTTAAGATATGCTTAAAGACGTCAATGAAACATTAAAGCTACTATCAATTTTTTTTACTAGATCCACTGAATACATTTTATGGTCTCTGGTTGGAAAAAAGGATATCTGATTTTTCATTTAAGTAGCACTAAAGGTATACTCAGGCTGGACTGAGAGGAATGAAAAAATAATGCAAATTCTTAATGAAAAGTGCTACCCAGCAAATGCAGATTCTTAAAACAAATTCCTCATTCAGGAAAATGCAAAGCATCCACGTGGAAAAATTTAAGGGGTTTGCAAAGAGTTTGTTGACAGGTATTTTATAAATACAAAATTAGACCTCAGTACACTTGTTTGTATTATGTGTATTATGACTAGAGTTTTGGCTAACAGACTGCTCAACCTTGCTTCTACATTTTTCATGCCCAGACACCCATATTTCCAGAGATGTCATTGGATTTATATGTGCACATGTCAGCTCTGGTAGCTTTTGAAAGTGTCCTCTCACTGTTGCCTATAATTAGGCTCGGCAGAATTAGATTTTTTTTAAAAATAAATTTCAATGGATAATATCGGTTTATTTTTAAGCATTTTTTTCAAATGTTGATTTAAATTTTCACAGTTGTGCAAGATTATGAGGGAACAAATAATGGGCAGGTCAGACAATTATTTAATGATAGATGTTGAGATTCAAAAAAGTTAAAGCTTTATAACCATTAAAACACAAAATGGTCAACACCTCATGTCAAAATACACAAAGTAAATATCCTTAAATCAAACTATTAAGTTATCAAGCATAATTTTTCTTACTTTCCCTATCTGTAAAATTCAATTATTATTAATGGAAATATTTTTTCTTCGGTTTGTGCATGTATAGTGAAATTGACATTTACCAATAAAAAGCTGATGCTCCCAAGCCTATCTATAATGCTCAAAAGGCCAAGAAGATTTCTTGCTCACTGAAGAAACAATAGGTTTCCACCACCAGCCATACTTAGCCGAAACCTCAGGCCATAAGCAGATACATCATAGCAGAAAAGTAATAGTAATCTGAGCCATTTCTGCCAAGTTCCAGTCCTAAGCTTTAAAGGTATCAACAATATAAATGTAATTATTGTTAAAAAAAAAGCTATAACATCATAGCAGTATGTGATCTGTAAACAAAACAAACACTGTTCTAACAAGGCTGGTCTTAGTCAATTTCAGGGGACACGTGTCAGAATCCCCCTAGTTCATTAACAAGGATTCCACTTAGAGCACATATCCCAAACCAGTGCTTTTCAATTCAAAGTACCATTCTGGATTTAGGAATAGCAAAACTGGACTAATGCAAAAAACAGATTTCGCTAATTTAGAAACGCTAGAAACTGAGACCTGGAAGTAGTGCAGGTAGAACTGCAGGTGTCAGTTCTGCAGGGGAGGGAAGAACAGATCAAGACTCTCACTAATAACCCCCTAAACTGACCATGATCCTTGGAGATAGCGACGCTCTTAATAGATACAATGAGACTAATGGGGGTTGGAGACATTTTTAGTGGCCCACCTATAGCTACCAAAGGATGACCACAAACTTGGCTCCCTCCAGGGAAAAATGCAATACCCTCTTTTTATTGCCTGCCCACAAAATTAACAGGAAAAAGAAAAATCCACTACTCTGCCATTTCAAAGATGTGGGAGAGAAGACAGAAGTCATTTTTCCTGTCTTTTAAATTCTACCTGCCTCCCAGAAAGAAGGGCAAGAGAAAAATTAGGCCTACACACTGACCACTTAAGTGGTATAAACGGGATCTTCTGTTGACCTACCCTGCAACCAGGTATTTGAACCTTGCATGGAAATTGTGACATTCACTGACTCATGTACTCCCTATGGCAGGTGGAGCTCCTTAACCCCTCCTTGAATATAACTTCCCCATGAAAAGGGAGGAACAAGTGACTCATGACAGAAGGAACTAGTATTTGGGACAGAGTCATCCTGGGGGAAAACTCTTGGAACAGCCTAGTTTAGAGTGAAACTTAAAATAAACAATGCAATATATTGACGGTTATTTTCTTTCTTAGTTGAACCTTTCTTTCTCCTCAAACCTGTGAGTTCACTGTTCTATGGTAGAGCAGTATGACAACTGCCCGTTCAGATATGGATTTACATACATATTTGTAAAATTCTCAGATACCACAACAATGGGCAAAAGTTAATATCTATGATAGTTAAAGATAGCAAGTTAACCACACAGGAGGTATAATGCACAGGAATAAGTGATGAAATAAAACTAAGTGACTACCAAAATTACAGTAAGTGTTGACAAATACTAATTAGCCATTTTGGTGGTAACAAACAGTAAAACTGTTTACATATCAACAAACAGTAGACTCCTAGGTGAGTATTCAAGTTGCCCAGTTAAGTAAACAAACAGTTCTTGGTCATGAAATGTGTCTTTCCATTTGCAGTCCAGTTGACTTTAGAGTATTTGTAATATATGCAATATAAACAAAAATATTTCTCACCTGCCAGTAACAAATTGTAATAGTAACACTCGCTCTTCCTGAGTTAGTTCTTCTACAACATCCCAGAACCACTAAATGAAAAATAAGTTTGTTTAATGGAAAATGAAAACTCTTTTTTAATTTGAAAAAAGATATAAACAAATAAGAGCACATTTAAAAAATTATGATTTAAATTATGGAAATTAGCTCCGAGTCAGATTCATACCTCCTTTTATTATGCGACATTCCCATTTTAAGTGATTTATAGGAATACTTTGGTTAATGTAAGTTTTCATCCAAAAGTAGCAAAAACTTTGAAGGATTAAAATACAATATTCTCCATCCATTCAGCTGGGACTTTACCTGAATAACAGGGTCTTCTCTTTCATAGCCACTTGTGTATTCTGTATTTTTTATCCAATCACTCACATCAATTTCTGGCATACCAGACAGCAACAGCTCCTTCAGGGGGAAAAACAAATCTTGATTAGTCTTCTCTACAAACAATTAATTTTGAAGAGTGCAGTTGCTTTAATTAAAGAATAATCCCGAATGAAACCACAATGCCTTTTCTGTTCCAATTTCCTTTCAATACTTTATTCCTAATAATAAATAAGATATCAAATCTTATAATACAAGATCCTTGAGTCTCCTACATTTTAAAAAAGACAGGCAAACCTTTGTGTATTATTTAATTCCAACTGCAAGTCATCAGAAGTAGAAATTTTATTACAATCAAGTGCAGTGTAAGCAAGGGAGCTAGTACAGTCCTGGTACCGGAGTTCCACTAGAGCCAACCTATCCACCCATCCTCCAGGCAAGGTGGATCTTTGCAGACTACCAGCCCTCCAATGCACAGAAATGGATTGGCTGAAAAACCTCTCCCCTTGACTGGGAAAGTCTAGTGCCACAGCTAGAGGTAGTTTTTCTTTGACCTTCTCTCCTGGCAAGGGAGAAACAACTTTCATCCTTTTCGGCAGAGATAATCCAAATCCATATCTGATCTACTGTGAGACAGAAGGAAGACTGGCATCTTTCTAAACAGGCTGTTCTCAGTAGAGTGATGCCAAAAATCCATTGAGTTTGAGGATCAACCTACGCTGAGACAATGAGAAGGGGCACCCTACTAATTCATTACTTCCAGACTAAGACAACTTAATATTTTAGATAGGAAACTAGAAGTCAAAGATACAGTGTCAAAGCAGGTAAAAGCGTTCTCATAGCCACCAGAACCCCTTTTAATAAAACAGATTCTAAGTGGAATAGTTAAGTGTATGAGGGCTGCCAAGTTTGTCTACACTGAACTACACAACTACATATTCAACCTTAATATAAAATACATTAAATCCCTTAGATCAGAATGAGAAATCCTTTGTGTTTTATTGTTGCACAGACTTCTGATACAGGAAAAAATCCTCTTAGAAAGCATACTTGAATATTAAAAACCAAAACACTTGCATAACTGGAAGACTGAGTTGTTAATTTCATTTTGAAAGGTCTGAATCAATTGCTATCTATACAATAAGACCTGGTAAAGATTTTACATGTTAAGACATTTTAAGCCTGTAAGTGATCACCTGAAATGACAGGTTTTCCTTTTTAATAATAATAAAACATTATTTAAATTTTTAATATTTTTAAATGCGATATTAAAATATCAATGTCAGTTTTTAATTTATAGAAGCACAGGTTAGTGGTTGTACCACAAACTACTATTCAGAAGGCCAAATTTGGAGCTTAAAGCTGTGTTTCGTTCCTTGCCCAGCAGGAGCTGAATGCATTGTGGAGAAGAGAAGGACAGGGAGCAAAAGAGGCACAGTGTTCTTAACACTTGTCTGACACACCTTGCTGATGTGAGGATGGAAGATCGGGTTCTAGACTGACCCCACCACCTTAATCAAGGTGACAGTGACAGAACAGGAGTGAGGGGAGGATATACCTAATGATCAAAAAAGCATCCCTGAGAGGAGACAAAAGAAAAAAATGCTTAACTTTTGTGAAGGCCTCTAATTAGGACTCAGTGGACTGGCAATACAGCATAATCTACAATATGGGGGGCGGGGGAGGGGAGGGTAATTTCAACATTCTACCAAAAATAGCATATATAACGAATCACAGGGCAATATTTCAACTCCTTCAGATAGTGTGTCGAATGAACTGGTGTCCCCAACATGACAACTTGGAATTGTATTTGTGCATGTGTGTGCACATGTGCACTATCTGTGTACACCAGGATCTTAGGTGACCAGCAAGACAAAGGACAAAATGCTGAAGAAATTAAAGTCTATTTCTTTGAGAACAAGGGAAGGAAATTAATTTTCAGTGGTTTCTCTGTTCCCCCTCCAATTACACCCCAAATGTGTGCATAAATACACATATATACTTTGCAGGAGAAAAACATGAGGGCATTTTATAAATCTGTAACATCAACACATGTACGTAGTGGAGGCTGGAACTCTAATTTACCCTTCAGAATAAAATTAATGGGGCAAGGCTGCATAAGAAGGATTTTTGTGGAATTTCTGCTCTGAATTTTCTGGTTTTAGTAAAAGATTTGGGTGTTTAGTTTAACTACAATACTCCAGTATAAGTAGAATTTCCAATCTTAAGTTGGAAAAAATCTTTAATTTTACATTAAATAATATTTAATGCTTACAGTATGATCTATATTTTTACATTCAGTGAGACTTAGGCTCCTAAATCATTAGGAAAATTTTACACCTAGTGACTTTGTGGCTTAGGAAGAAGGAAAGAAGAGAAACATCCAAACAGATAGGGAAACAACCGTGGAATATCATGGAAAACAGGTAGAAAAGGCCCTGACTGGTGGTCACTTTCTCCAAGGTATTAAGTAAGTATATATGTAGTCAGAAATGAAAAATGGAGCAACTACACAAAGATTTTTTAGAAAAGTAAATTTGACTCAGAAAGTAGGAAGTTGGTGAAGATAAATAAACTAGGCAATAGGAACGTTTCCTGAAGTTTACTGAAGGGATTTATGGACACCACAAGACATATTCACTTTCTATCTTGGGTATTACAAAGCAAGGCTTTACTCTTGTAATGAGTGATCAATACTACCATCTTTCAGGAAAATGCTCACCTAAGGTAATCAGAGTGAACAAGGACAGAAATTTCAGAGCAGGTCTATAGAAGTGAAAACCAAAGCATGAATATCAAATTATCATCTTTCAAAACACTGAGCTTTACTTCTACCTCGTTACATTAGCAATGAAGTGCTGAATGCTGTCAGTTACAAATATAGGCATTGCTGCTTACCAGTTCATATTCATCAAAAAGCTGTATAAGAGAAGGTGGTATGAACATATGAAATCCTTGCAAAAAAGCATTTATCTGAGGCTGAATGGCTCTTGTCATTCGAAGTTCAGTAACAAGTTGGACATACTCAGCCTGCAATGAAAGATATTGAGAACATTAAAATGAGATATTTTATGGCAAAAATATATAAACATACATATGCACGAACATAGTCCTGCCTACATTAAGATTATAATTCAAAGTAAATTCTAGCTGCGGCTTTGAATGCATTCTTCACTCACTTAACTGAGGCTAGCAACTGCAGCACACATGGCCACATTTTCAAAAGGCCTCAAAAAAAGAAAAAGAAAAAAAAGACACCTACAAAGTTTGAGCAAGCACCCTTCTATTTCCTTTTTGCCCATACAAATGAATGTAGCACAGCCATATTTTGTGGGGCATGTTTTTGGAGACTGCTTCTGGAATGACAGTGCAGCACAGTCCCAGCAGGGGCTTGGATCTAGACCAAGAATGTTAATGGAATTTTACATTGTCGTTTTCTGACTGAATGAACAATACAACCTCAAACATCAGTTTGGATGGAATTTCCTTTTCTTGTTTTTTAACTACACAGGAGAAAAACAGAAGACCTACAATATGAAAATATTCAGTTGGACACCACTGAAATACTGTATCCCACACATTTTAAGCAATCTGCAAGTGGGAACCTCTCACTCTTCACCTTCCAAGATACACACTAAATGAAACAAGGCCTTGGCTCACTCCCTTTTTATTATTCAAAACTGCTACTACTATGGAGCAGTCAAAAAGGAAAAGGGACTTTCAAATGGGGGCAGAAAGACAGCCTCTTCCAGATTTACACTGCCTGGACCATGAACACAGCACCATGTGCTTGTGCACAGCTTGCCAGTCTATTCCAGCTCATCTTTATGCTCACTAGATAAGTCTTTAACACATTCTCTTTACTCAATGCAGACATCTTTCTACTTGGGAATCTAAACTTATGCCAAGACTTCTCAAAACTAAGTTAAATCATCTTTGGCGCCGAGTGATACATGATTTCTAATTATGGGGGGGGGAAGAGAGGTATTTCCAGACTTACCTGCCAAACAGATTAACTGAGTTAATGTCTGTGATGGTTTGGGGAATCTGTCTATGTACAGTTTATAAATTCTGCTTGGATGTTATAAAGTTGTTATAAAAATTTAATCAGGGAATTCTTCTATGTGGACGTGGAATCCATCATGTGCTAACATGGACTGTAGCACATACCCACCAGACTAGGGACAATGGAAAGTCATTAACCTTAACATGTGCTGGACTGAAAAAATCGCTTTGCTAAGGAGGCTGACTGGAGCTGGAAGATGCTACTTCCGCCAACTTGTCTGAAAGGATGGAAAAGTAGAGAGACTGGAAAATTCCCCAAACAGAACAAAGAGAGGTGACAGAGGAGGATTTAAAAAGGACTCACAGGGAGAAGCCTTTTAGAGGGACAGAAAGCTTGGGGCAGGCGTAGAAGAGACAAGTATGCTTTTGTAGCAGAGGTCTGTTTTAACTGTGACACCAACCAAGGTCAGAGAAAGCAAGCTGAGCTGGAAAGATTCCATGTTTCTGAAGAAAAGTCATGAGCTGCAGGGAAAGGATCCTGGGAACCCCAGGGGACTCTGCCCAAGCGCAAAGAACTCTCAAAATGGCGAAGAACCCAAGACAGGGAAATTCATATAGGTGTGTTTATTTTGTACACATCTGTATATTTCTTGTGCTAAGTGGAGAGCAATGGTGTTTCTGGATCCTGTACAAAGTCTGTCTGTTGGCTCTCAAACCTCTCAAGAGGTGAACGGTAAACCAGAAGGCTCACACCTTTGGTAGGATTCTGGGGACTGTTCAAGAGCTGCTGGGGATGTTTGGGGGAGACTGCACTAGTTTCAGGGCTTAGGCAATAGAGTCCCCACTCCCATGAGGGGCATCAGACACAAAGTGTGCATCTCAAGTGTGTGCTTAGAGGCCCAAAGCCACGAACGGTGCCTAAACTCTGCCCAGTCCCAGCAAGTGAAGGGCACAGAGGATTCAGCATTTGAATCCCCTCACAGCTGTCTAGTGAAAGTCCCACAGGGGGAGCTCAGCCAGATCTGTAACACTGTCTTGTTCCAAAACAACAAGTTTGGACACAGTTTCTACTTAAGTTTTTATACCATACCCCTCACCACAGCATATAAGCATCTGGTTCTTGGAGACTCAATTAACCTCTCTGCCTCCAATTCCCCATTTATACAATGGAGATACAGTAGAACCTCAGAGTTATAAACACCAGAGTTACGAACTGACCGGTCAACCACACACTTCATCTGGAACCGGAAGTACGCAATCAGGCAGCAGCAGAGAAAAAAAAGCAATACAATACCGTACTGTATTAAACGCAAACTACAGGTCTATCACATCTTAGGTGCATTTAACATGCGTGATTTCAGCTTTACGCAGTCGGCAAAAACAAAAAAACAAAAAAAACAACAAAAAGAGAAAAATAACAATTTAAATACTATTTCTGTAGTGCAGGCGATTCCGCCCGCCATTACACTTAATGTAATTTTGAGTATATGCGATTTTCGCTTTAGGCGCTGACTGTGGAATGTAACCCCAGCGTAAGAGGAGACAGACCTGTACTAAAAAATAAAGGGAAAGTGTAAAAAAGATTTGACAAGGTAAGGAAACTGTTTTTGTGCTTGTTTCATTTAAATTAACATGGTTAAAAGCAGCATTTTTTTTTCCTGCATAGTAAAGTTTCAAAGCTGAATTAAGTCAATGGTCAGTTGTAAACTTTTGAAAGAACCACCATAATGTTTTGTTCAGAGTTATAAACAACCTCCATTCCCGAGGTGTTCGTAACTGAGGTTCTACTGTAAGTCTAAAGTGACATTTAAAAAATATCCCTATTTTGAAAAACTGCCCAATTTCAAAGAAATACCTTATACTTTATTCTAACAGGAATTGGTAGTCTTCAAAATTGGAATAAATTCTTTTTTCAGTGTAAAAGTAGTAGTAACATAAGAGTGAGATGAATGATTAGTTAAATGTTTGTGAAGTGCTTGCAAGAGGAGAAGGGTTACTTAAGTACATCTTCAACCAAGATTCCAGTCTCTTCCAAGGACACCACTGAATGGCAGGCTAAACCAGGTTGAGGGAACCCATGGAGAGAGAGAGACACCTCTGGAAATACTTATTTCCAACATGCATGGGACTGGGAATGAGTTAAGAACACTTTTCTAGATGCCCAAAAAGCCACAATCCCACAGTCGAGGAAGAAGGCCATAATGGTTTTAAAAAACAAAAACACAAAACTGATTTAACAGGGAAGCGAAGGCGGCTATATAAAAAATCATTTGTATATAAGGAGGATGTTAAACAGCAGCTACTAAAGTTAGGCATTTTTAAAATCAGCAGTTCCAGACAACCTGCATCCAAGGGTCTTAAAAGCTGGCTGAAGAGCTCATTGGATTGGTAATGATGATTTTCAGTAAGTTAACATACCAGGGAAGTTCCAGTAGACTGGAAGAAAGCTCATTATGTGGCAATATTTAAAAAGAAACAGGATGACCCAGCTAATTATAGGCCTGTCCATCTGACATTGACCCTGGGCACGATAGAGGAACAGTTGATACGGGAAAGAATTAAAGAAGGGTAACATAACTAACAACAATCAACATGGGTTATGGAAAACAGAGTCTATCAAACTAACTGGATATCTTTTTCTTATGAGATTACAAGTTTGCTTGATTAAGGCAATAGTGTTATGTAGTGTACTTTGACTTAGTCCCAACATGACATTTTGATAAAAAACTAGAAATATATAAAATGTACCTGTCACTCGTTAAATGAATTAAAAGCTGGCTAACTGATAGGTCTCAAAATGTATCTGTACACAGGAAATAATCAAATGGGTGTGTTTTTAGTGGGGTACCGCAGGGATCAATTCTTGACCCTTACTATAATGTTCTTATTAAACGACATGGAATAAAACAAAATCACTGATAAAGTTTGCAGATGACACAAAAATTGGGGAGTGGTAAATAATGAAGAGGACAGGTTACTGATACAGAGCAATCTACGTCGCTTAGTAAACTGGGCACAAACAAGATGCACTTAAAACAGGGCTAAATGTAAACATTTACTTACATAATGGAAGACTCTCTCCTGGGAAGACACTAAAAAGGATTTGAGGGTTGTGGTGGATAATTAGCTGAACATGAGCTCCCAGTGTGCCGCTGTGGCCAAAAGGGCTAATGTAGTCCTTGGATGCATAACAAACAGGGGAATCTCAAGTAGGAGCAGAGAGGTTATTTCACCTCAGCAGCTGGAATACCATGTCCATTTCTGGTATCCATCATTCAAGAAGGTTGATAAATTGGAGAGGCTTCAGAGAAGAGCCACAAGAATCTCTGAAGGATCAGAAACCCTTCCTCATAGCGACTGAGCTCCTTGAGTCTATTTAGCTTAACAAAGAGAAGTTTAAGTGGTGACTTGATTACAGTCTGTAAGTACCTACATGGGGAACATATTTAATAATGGGCTCTTCAATCTAACAGAGAAAGGTATACCATGATCCAATGGCTGGAAGTGAAGCTAGACAAATTCAGACTGAAAGTAAGATGTAAAGTACAATGAGAGTAATTAACCATTGGAGCAACTTACCAAGGTCATGGTGTCTTGTCCATCACTGAAATTTTTTAAATCAAAATCATATGCTCTAGTTCCACAGCCTGTGTTATATAGGAGGTCAGACTACATGATCATAATGATCTCTTCTGGACTTGGACTGTATGAATCTGTACTAAGTCTGCTTTGGTGGACAGGGCAGAGAAGTCCTTTTGGTTCAACAGAGGGAAAGGTACTACAACAACATTCCATGAAATATGCACCGCTTGACAAGGCACAAAAGAAATCAGTGGCTATCCAATGTAACTAATGAAGTTCCCAGTCTTTATGACCCTTCAAGCCACTGGTCTTTGACTTCAACAGCCAAGAGACCAAGATTGCCTTTCACGCATCATAGAAAGGAAGTCCTCCAGCAATGCCAAGTGGTGAAGTGTCAGGTGTAGGTGAATACTGGAAGTCAGTCACAAACCTTCATCCTTGGCACCAAGGATGTTAGGCAACATCCTAGGTGACTGAATAGCCCCTTTTAAGACAGCACTGCTCACCCCCATAAAGGAGGAGGCCAGCAAAAGTGCCATAATATTGCCTGCCCAACTCTAATCTGGACAGTTTACCACATCTGGAGGATCATCCACACACATGGTCATTCTGTAAGCAAAACAAGAGCTCTCACCATGGGGATATGGAACATACGGACTCTAATGGATAACAACACATCAAGACCTGAAAGGTGTAAATTATTAATTGCAAGGGAATTTGCAAGATGGAGCATCAATATGGCTGCCCTCAGCAAAAGACGACTTGCAGAAGAAGGCTCCAGAAAGGAATTAGGATAGAGGTCCCCAAAGTGTGGGGTGTTCCCCTCTAGGGGGGCATGGAGGAACATCCAGATGGGGCACAACAGGGCCCAGACCAGCCCCCACAGAGGCAGGGAGGGAGCGCCACCCAGCCTCCAGCCATGTCCCTGGCTCCTGGCCCTGTGCCTTGGCCCCATTGCCAGCCTCGGCGTGGTTCTGCTCCTGGTCCCCCCCACCAACCCCCAGCCTCGCCCATTGGCCACAGCTCCATTCCTGGCCCGGGGCAAAGGCTAGGGATAAGACTGGGAGCGGAGCAGCACCTGGCCATGGGCCAGCTGCTGGCCCCCACTACAGCCCAGTTGCAGCTCTGCTTCCGTCCCCAGCCTTGGCACCACTCCCAGCCCCAGCCCCACCCCCACTCTCCAGCTGTGGCACCATCTTTGGCCCCCTTACCCTGTCTGTGTCTCCCCCCTCCCTACCCCCGAGCCACGTCCCCACTCCCAGCTCCAGGTAGATGGGGGGGATGCGGAGCCGGGGGGGGGGGGGAAGAGAGAGAAGAGACACGCGACTGTCAAAAGTTTGGGGCTCGCTGAACTAGGAGGTGGCTAATCTTCTTTTGGAAAGGGAAAACAGCAGAGGAAGAAAGGATTTATGGCATTTATTTTGCCATTAGAAACAGCTTTCTGAAGTCACTGAAAGATTTATCCGTGGGAGACTAATACCAGAGTAGGAAAAGATAGCGAGGCTTGGAACGGTGTAATAAAGACCAATGGAGTTGGAAAAATGAACAGCAATAGTCTCCTACTTCAGCAAGTGTGCTGAGCATGAGCTCTATTACCAACACAGTATTTAAGCAAGCAGACGAATATAAAACCTCTTGGATGCATTTGAGATCAAAGCACTGGCACCTGAATGACTGTCATTATATGGCAAAGGGACATTAATATCACCAGAGCAATGCAAGGGGCGAACAGCTGGACTCACCACACAATGCTCAGAGTCATTTTTAAATTACATGTTGCTGCCCCTCGGCTGAAGATATTAAATCTAAAATTGAACATAGCAAAGCAGAGACATCCATTTCTTCAAGAAAAACTAAGGGAAGACTTAGGGGAAAGTTTGATAACATTACATCATCAACCAATAATGTACTGTAAAAGTGGAATATATTCAAATCGGCCATTCTTCAAGCCTCAGAAGATATTCTAGCCATAAATCAAAGATGGCACCAGGATTGGTTCAATGAAAAAATCCTCAAGCAAAAGAATGTGCATGTCTTGGCAAAATGACAAGATCAACATTAAAGAAAGATAAATTCAAGTACCCGCAAGCCAAGGGTTAAAGACTGCATTCGTCCCTACAGGAAAACTGGTGGGGAAAGAAAGCAGAAGAAACACTGCATTATGTCAATACTAGCATAACATTGTTTTAGGATTTCCTGAAAGCTATTTATGCCCATCAAAATCTGGACCAGCTCCACTAAAGAATTCAGGTGGATCTACCTTAATCAAGGACAAGTGAGGCATCTCTGAAAGATGAGTACAACACTTCACTGAGCCACTGAATCACCCTTTACTATCAACCCACAGGTGCTAGAGGAATTGACCCCATATATGAAGAAATCGCCCACCCACCTACCGTTGAGGAAGTGCAAAGAGTTATCAAACAAATGAAGTCAGGCAAATCACCTGGCAAAAATGACATGCTAGATGAAATCTTTAAAACCTGCAGGCCTAAATGCTGTCAATTATCTACATGAAATCATCAAAGATGGGAAGCCAAGCAAATTCCTCAGGGCTTCAAAGATGCAATCAATTACACTATACAAAAATAAAGGCATCAACTCTGACTGTGGTAACTACTGGGGTATTTCCCTGCTATCTGTTAGTAGCAAAATTCTCACCACCCATATTTTGCTCAGTTTGTCAAAACAGTATCAGATACGTTTCTACCAGAGAGCCACTGTGGATTTAGATCAGATCAGGGCACCACAGACATGGTTTTTGTTGAGAGACAGATTCAGGGGAAAAAAATACTGAACAAAACACAGAACTGTACACTGTCTTCATTGACCTAAAAATAGCATTCAATACTGTGAGCAGAAATGGCCTCTGGAAAATTCTAGAAAAGTTTGGCTGCTCCACCAAATCTGCCAACATCATATATCAATTTCACAAAGACGTGACTGGTCAAGTCCTCTCAGATAGTGACCTTTTAAACAATTTCCCATATATAATGGCATGAAACAACCCTGTGTGCTGGCACTGGCCCTTTTTGGTCTCTTCTTTGCAGCTATTCTGAATTACGCAAAGACCAGCCTTCCAAAGGGCATCTACGTAAGGTACGGAACTGATGGAAAACTCTTCAATTTCCAAAGGCTTACTGCAAATACAAAAATTCTTGAGGAACTCATATGTCAAGCCCTTTTTGTGGATGACTGTGCACTACTTAGCCATAGTGAAAACGATCTACAGCTTATCCTTGACAGGTTCTCTGAGGCAACTAAACAGTTTCAACTCACCATCAGCCTGGAAAAAAAAACAAACAAGTCTTCTTCCAACCAACCACCAGCCAAATATCACCACTGATTGTTTAAGCCAAAGACTGTCAATAACTTTACATACCTGGGCAGTACTATCTTAACAGATGGTTCGCTGGATCATGAAAGATCAAGTCGAATATAAAAGGTAAGCCAGGCCTTCAGAAGACTTTGCCATAGGATAATCAACCAGCACACCATCCAACACTTAACAAAACTGATAATACCCAATGCAGCAGTAATAGCATCCCTTTTAGACAGGTGTGAAACATCGACAATTTACCACAGACACACTAAGCAACTTGAAAAATGTCACACATGCTGCCTCCACTCTATTCTGAAAGTCGACTGGCAAGACACAGTCTCAAACATTAATATCCTTGAAAGAACAAAAACAGTAATTGAGGCCAAGTAAATGATCAAAGCTCAGCTTAGATTGACAGATCATGTTATCAGAGTGGACAACAACATACTCCAGAAAACAATGTTTTCTATGAGCTGGCACTCTTGAAAGCACAGTATGGGTGGTCAACAAAACACTTCAAAGAGACACCCATAAGCAGAAACTCACCTCATGCAGCATAAAGAACAATACATTTGAAGACATAGCCAAGGACAGAATAGACTGAATAGAGAGCAACTATCAATAAAAGTTAACACTTTGAGGAAGCGAGGTGCGAAAAAGTGATTGGAAAAAGGGCCAAGCATTATGCTGAGACTTCAGTGCGAGCATGCACATTCCTGTGTGACATTTGTTCATGATCTTGCTCCTCACAGATCGTATTATGAAGCCACATGAGAGCATGTGACCCTGTGAGTTGTCATTGTTGGATAGCCACATTTAGACTATTTTATTGACGTTGTATATCCTATTTTCAACACCATCCATACACATTTCTTCAGTTTTTATTTGCTGAACTAATTTTGGTTTTAAATAAGTATGTGTCCTTCTCAATTGACATTCCTCTTCTACTGGACTGGATTAGCATCATTTTTTTCCCTCTGTGCCCCATGACTTTCTGAATTGGTTGGGATGATATTACTTTTCAAACAGGCACCCCTCTACTGGACACACAATAATGAACTTCTTCAGAGACTGAATTTCCCTCTTCTTACAGATGTTAGTACAAGTTTTAGTAAAGGGAAATTTTTTATTCTTAAAATTACAAAAAAAATTACACTGTAGACTACAGAAAAATATTCTAAACTTATTGGAGAAGACAGACTGCAGTATAAAATTATTACATATTTTGGATCCTTTTTAAAAAAAGGCATTTTTCAAATCTGCCAGAGCCATTAAGTTATACAGTACAAATCCAGGTCATTAAGAAAATATTTACTGAATAGGTATGTCCAAGAACTGACATAGGATACAGAGTCCTTGACTTTTAAATAATTAGGCCAGGGGTGAGCAAACTAGGCCCGAGGGCCACATCCGTCACCCCAGACATTTTAATCCGGCCGAGCTCCCGCCGGGGAGTGGGGTCGGAGGCTTGCCCTGCTCCCCACAGCTCCCGGAAGTAGTGGCACGTCCCCCCTCTGGCTCCTATGCGGAGGGGCAGCCAAGGGGCTCTGCATGCTGCCCCTGCCCCCAGTGCCACTCCCGCAGCTCCCATTGGACGGAAACCACCGCCAATGGGAGCTACAGGGGTGGTGCCTGGGGACAGGGCAGCACGCAGAGCCGCCTGGCCGTGCCACCACGTAGGAGCTGGAGGGTGAACATGCCGCTGCTTCTGGGAGCTACCTGAGGTAAGCGCCACCCGGAACCTGCACCTCTGACCCCCTCCTGCNCCCCTCATTCCCAGCCCCACCCCAGAGCCCGCACCCCCAGCTGGAGCCCTCCCCCACCCCAACCCCCAATTTTGTGAGCATTCATAGCCCACCATACAATTTTCATACCCAGATGTGGCCCTCGGGCCAAAAAGTTTGCCCACCCCTGCATTAGACTGAATCTAGCCCAGATCAGTAGAGAGCAAAAAAGTCATTGCCCTCTAACTGCTGTTTGTATGACCATGTCATTAAATAGTTTGATAATCTCCACATTCCTAAGGGACTAACATCCATATTTCAAAAGTCACCATAACAATTAGCAACATCAAAAGGTGCTAAGGACAAGAAGGGAACAGAGATATCACCTCTAGAGGTGATCTCTTCATGTCAGGGTTGAGCATGTAGTTGAGGTAGTATGAGAATATTTATAAAGCAAATATACATAAAACAAACTAAAATACGTAAAATTCTTGTAGGGTAAGTCAAACAGAAGAATTTAAATATTAGATTAGGGATGACGACATGTTAGCAAATTTTCAACTTCATTCAAATTGAAAAGAGCATTGTAAACTGACGATGGACTTTATAATGGCAACATTGAAACCACAAATTATTGTAGGATATATTATACTAAGAGAATATATATTATATATATTATACTAAAAGAATTTAAAAGAGATTGGAACCAAGCAAGAGTGTATTTGTTCCCTGATTCCATCCATTTATAATATTAATAAAGGAGCCAAATCTCCACTGACTTGCATTGTGTAGTCATTTACACCTGTGCAACGGGGGTGGAAAACCAACTCTGAATGGTACAAGACAGTGGAGAATCAGTCTCATAATATGCATGTTAGTTATCTGAATGACATTTCTGCCCTGATAAAAAGGAAGATTATGCATGTAAGGATTCACTGTCAAAGTCCCAGAAACAAGAAAATTTTAAAATAAATGATGACACCAAGTGGTCATTTGCCAATATAACAGCCGAATATCTTACCAACAAAAAGCTAGATAAATACATATAATTTACGTATACATATAATGTACATAGTATGCTGAAGTCAGAACCAGTGCAAAGGAAGTACAGAATTTGATTGGAACAGTGTCTGCTTGACTCTTCTACGAAGTGTTAAAGTTTTAACACCAACTATATTGATGCTCATTTGCTTAACACTGAAAAGCATTATATGACTCTACAATGCTGGACTCCCAGACTGTCAATGTCACAAATAAAACTGTGTTTAAAACTATTTTCATACATACTAAACAATTTATACATGGTTGGAAATGCTTCTCATGGAAACTTTCAGACCACTACATTGAATAAACTGAGCACAGTTTTCCTTTAAAATGTATTCATACACAGTGTGCTTATACTGGTAACAGAACCACCACCACACAACCGTTTAATATATATGGAAAGATTAAAGAAGAAAACACAAATGGTAAATTTCTGAAGTGTCAGTAGCATGAAGGCATATTACCAGATACTGAACATTAAAGACTGTATGAAGAATACACTTAGCTATTGAATGAAGGACAAAATTCAATAAAAAAGGTAAGTAAAAATTTAGTTCTAAATTATGATATAAAAGAGGCTGGGCAAGGAGTACTATTTTAACCCTTGTTATGATAATTACACATCACCAACTAATGACTTTCTTCATATAGGCAGTGCATGAAACATAAATCACAGTACTAAATTTTAGAAGGCAACATTACTTTATATCTTTTCCAAAGAAATTCTCTTTAGATTTCACTATATCATTCAATTTTCAGGGGTTTATAGCCACAGGGTATACAGTACATATTTAATTTAGGTTTAGTTTTTCTGTAGCACAAGCAGCAGCAAGTTGTTTACAAAATATTTAACACATAGAACAGAAACAGACTTTGCTTTAGTACTGTGTTTAAGTATTAGGCCCACCTGCGCTAGGACACAGATTTTAACCCAGTTATAACTCTGTCAGCTTCTGCTTTACATAGATCAAAATGTTATATCGTTAAACTTTGTTTTTGGCTCATAAAATAAGCCTGGAATTGTTGAAAGATGAAAGGCCTAATAAGTTTATTTCAAAATCCTATTCCTTTCCGTTTAGTTAATGAATTTGCATCGTGTTTTGTTCAATGATAACGTAAGACCAAACTGTCCGGGTAGCTGAGCAGCACAATTCCTACTGACTTCAAATGGAGTTTTGGGTGCTTTGCACTTCTCTGTCCCAACACACCTTAAATACTCCACTGTTTAGTGAACAGGCCATGTTTAACAGTGAATTTTGCAAACTTAAGCATTACCTACAGCTGTATTTTTGAAAGGCACACAGGTGGTTCCTTGTTAATATTCCCCCTCCTCCTCCACCTCCATCCCCCGCCAAGAGCTTGACCATGTGCAATATGGTATGATGTCACTTCTAAAAAGTCCTTCATTTGAGTTCTACCTTGTTTTTCTTCATAAAAACTCCAAAAGAGGAGACAGACAATTTCCGAGAGCTGTTTAAAGAACTTTCTTCAGAAGAGTGGTCCATTTTACTGACATACAAACGGGAACCATTTTGCCAGCTACTGTTTAATATTGTGGGTATGATTACTTTAGGTACACAATTTATGCTTCTACTCACTCATAAGTCAGTTCAATAGTTCTTAAGTAACTTCTGGATAAACCTGAACACTCACTTTGTTGTCTTGTGTAACAAGAATACTTGCACCCCCTGGTTTCAAAGGCACTTCTTCCATTGCTCCAAACACATCAGTCTCGACAGAGAAGGTCAGTTCCAGCCCAAGATCACTGATATCATTATCTAAAATCCACTGCAAGTTCTTTGCATACTCTGGATCAATAGATGCCACATCCTGATAATTTACAGGAATACCTGAGAAAATAAAATCAAAATCCACATATTCAGTTTGCCTTAGCCTGCTTGTTCTATGGTAGAAGATTGCCCTCTAGAGAGAGGCTGGAATAATGCAGGGATGAAAAAACAGATTTATAGTCATGATACATAGCAGAATTTAAACTCGCCATATCTTCTGTATTTTGGACACAGCCATAGAAAGTAAAACATGTCCTTTGATATAGACTCTCCTGGTGAACTGAAGTCACCATTTAGTCAATAAGCTATAACAAGTGTACATTCCTGGGACACTGACTCAAGCCTCACTGTGAATCCCAAGGCTTTCAACCATGCACCTTCAGCCTCACAAAAATACACCAGTCCAACAGGTGTTTACAACCAGTAAGTTTTACAAAACCAGTTGCTTTAGTATATTAAAAAATGTCTCTTTTCACTAAAAAGCAGTTTGTAGTTGGAAGAAAAATACTAAGGAAGTAGTTATGGAGGTCTTTTATATACTCAGAATAAATTAATTTCCTTGGCTCTTTAGATTTCTTTTTTCTCCGATTTCCTATGAGACCTGCTGCTCTTTCAGCAACAACTGTGGTCCAGCTACAAATCACTTTTAGTACAAAAACTAAGTTGTGAAACTCTAAAGCAACTTCCAGATTTGCTTTTATAATGTAAAGAGGCTAAAAAGCAAAAGTTGTTATACAGGCTCAGCTGAGCACAGAAAGAAGTTTTAGAATTTCTTATTTTTATCCCCTTTCCCAAATACACATCCAATTACAGCATACATTTTGCAAGCACCACTGCTAACCTGATCCTGCCACATCTTCCCCCCTGTGAACCCATGGAGAAAGAGGGAAGATCAACAGCTCCCCCAATCTCAGCCCTGGTCACTCCTTGCCTATCACACAGTCACAGCCAGAGCCAAAGAAATTTCTTTCACATTTAGTTCCAGCTTTCTTCTCTGCCTGCACAGTAATGTGAAAGATTACTTACCAGTAAGTATTCAAAAGCTACCTCTGTACAGTTCACTGCAATGTGGCACCCCTAGTGTCAAGCTACTTTGCAAAACCACCTCCACTGGCAGGTGCATGAGAGTTCTTGTGTATGAGTGACATCACCACCCTACGCTACATAAAGAATTGCCCCAGTTCCTTCTTCCAAACTACAGTGTCCTGATGTTACTCCACGGCAAAGAGGAAGGAGGGCCAGTAGCATGAATACAGAGAGCTAATTCTCTAACCACAGTAGTTACCGGCCTATATGCTTCTCACCTATGGGAGTTTAGCAAGCATGGCTCAACCAGGTAGATAGTGGGTGAGGAGTTCTTAGCTAAATATGGACCATATAACTGCTACACGAAACCGGGCACTGGAGCATGATGCTAAGTCTAAGGAGAAGCATCTGGTGAAAGTGTACACTGAATTCTCAGTTTCTTTGCAAGTCTCCACCAGGGGAAGCCAGCCTAAGATGGGCCACTGACACTGAGGTGGTGGTTGTGGAATGGGTCTTCAAATAAGGTACTGTTTTCCTAACTAAGATGATATATGGAACATAGTAACATAGTCTTTTGAGTGTGTCTGGTAATAGGTTATTTGTAGTATGTGGGAGAACCTATTTAAATAATCAAAGGGCTTAGTTTTTTTTCAGGTAAAGCACAGTAGCCTCTTATATCTAGTGTATGGAGACCTGCTTCCCCTGGGTGGGAATGAGGTGTTAGAAAGGAAACAGACTAAGATAGATGGAAATCTGAGACTACCTTAAGCATGAAGTTGGGATGTGGCCTCAGGATGATTTTGTCCTTTATGAGCACAGCATAGGGTGGAGCGGTGATCCAAGCACTAAGCTCACTTGCTCATCTTCCTACCAATTACCTCTGCTATCAGGAAGGCCATTTTGATTGATATATGCTTGAGAGAAGCGTGAGCGAGAGGCTCATAAGGAGGGTCCCATTAGCTTTACTAGCACAAGATTTAGATCCCATGTTGACAGGGACTCTCTAATTGGCGAGGGGGTGGAACATTTAATATGCCCTTAAGGAACCTGCAAAGTGAAAGAAGGGTTTGTCCTTAACAAAACATTCTGATAAGCAGATATTGCTGCCACGGGAGATATTGCTGCCTTCAGGGAGAGGCTAAGACTACTAAGTCCTGAGACTAAGTGTAAAAGGTACTCAAAGATTGAAGGAACTTCAGCTTGAGATCGAGCAAGTCCTTTGTCAGCCACCCAGACAACAGTTGCCATTTTTATTTATAACATTTCAAAGTGAAAGCTGTAAGAGAATGGCTTGAGGTCTTTGAGAGCAGGAACTGTTCACTTTAGTCCCAGGTTATCTAACCTCTAAGCTACTAAGTGGAGTGTCTCTATGCTAGAATGAAGAATCCTTCCTTGCTGTTGAGACAAGAAGTCTGGGGACAGACGCCAATGAAAAAGCAGCACCATGGCCAGCAGCAGTAGATCTGGATACAAGTGCTGACAAGACCATGTTGGAGCTATTATTTTGATGTTTGCTCTGTCCAACCTGATCTTCCTTATGTGACCCTGGGAATCAGGGAAATGGAAGAGACATTCTTATGTATCTGTTGAGGTTTGTAAGATCCAGAATGGACCTCAGACATTAACTCTTCTTGGGAATCAGGAAACGGTGGTGTTAAAATCCTTTCCCTCAGTATTCCTATGGAAACTCCTTTATGGTTCCCTTCTTGAGGAAGGAATCCACCTCTTCCAATAGGACTCTCTCATGAGATGGGAGAGAATGGTGAAGTGGCCTGGTGCAGAACTGGATGGAGTATCCACCATCGATGGTGTCCACTATCCACTGATCCAAAGTAATCGTGCACCAGAAGCTGTAGGAAGAGAAACTAAGCCATTTTTCTTGCATTTGTGTCTGAGGCATCATATGCTGGTCTTAAGAGTGTCTTGTGAGCATACAACTCTCTGAGAACAAGGACTTAGCCACTTCCTTCTGTTCCTCCAGTCAAGATTACAAGATGGGGCTCATGGCACCCCAAAGTGTAACTGCAGAAGGACAAGATGATTTAGTAGTCAGCCATTTGGGAGGACTAGACATGTAGGCTCTCCTGCCAAAAGCATTCAGCTTACATCCCTCGGTCAGGAGTGGAAAGAGACACTTTGCCGCCTCTAACTTTCTCTAATGCTGCAGAAACCACCAGGGAATTGGCTGGAAAAAGTTGTTTGATGTCCATTGTTTGCCAGAGTGTACATCCTGTCTGCTCACCTGGACACAGGCAAGGAAGAAAAAGGAGATAGCCAAATAGTTCTGTCATCCTCAGCCCACCAAAGAATAAAAGAGGCAGAGACTACTTCTCACTAGTCTGTACCTGTAATATGTCAAACAGGGGATTGGATATCTCTGGTGCCATGACCCATTTGCAGCTGACGTGTATCTGCCATTCTTCCCAATAGCCCCTGAAACAGTCTGACTGTCAGGAACGTAAACAGATGAAACACCAATTTGGTCTTCAGGAAAGGTACCATCTGTATGTTCCTCCAAAGGGGACTTAGATGGTTACTCTGCAGGAGTCTCATCCCATTCCTTAGATATAGGCAGGTCCTCCTGCACATCTACTGGATTCGGTGGCAGCATCAGTGCTGATGAGGAAGGTTGTTTTGGCACTGGATGAATGATAGGTACTATGAGGGCATCAATGCCAAGTGGAGGCCTGGTGCCAGATGGGGCATTGGAACTAGTGCCACCGTCAGTACCAGGACTGGTCTCAGCCTCCAAAAGGGTCTTCAGAGTCCTGTATGTACGGCCACATGAGTAGCTGAAGAAAGCCTATGGTAGATTTCCATGACTTCTGGACCTAAGACAAGAGCAGAGGTCCAGTGCCCTGAGATCAATTCTGGGGACCGTGTAAAGTTCGTCTCCAAAGGGGTTAGATATTCAGAGGCACCTGTGGGTTGGGACTGGAGGATTAAGTTTCAGTACAGAGTCAAGCAGTGGAAAAGCATGCTGTAGGGTGGCTAGTAGATTCAGACACAGAAAGATCCAAAGTATTATTGGGATCTGAACTGGTTAGAAGTCCAAGTTAACTGGTGCTGAGATGTCCGGCTCCACAGGAGCATGGAAAAGAGATGCCATTTGAGAATCTTTGAGGCACTTGTGTGTCAGAGAATACAAGAGAGAGACAACAACTCCTTTGCTCTCTTTTTTGTGCCTCATGAGGAGATGTGCTCCTTCTCCTTCCTTTTACCTGAATGGACCTCTGAATGCCCTTGTAGAGCTGAGGCAGAGGCAGCAGTGGATGAATAGAATGAGTGCCAAATCAGCATGTGAGGAGCAGGTGACAAGATGGGCACTTCCTGTGTTAGCACTGGGGCTAAGGATACCTTTAAGGTGCTGCCAACTTGATCTTTGGTGCTAGGTGAAGAATTCATTCCCAGCATGGGGCCAAAGAGATTCTCGTCTCAAGCCCATGATAAAAAGCTGGCACTGAGGCTAGAGCAGTAAAACGCATCATAGGCCCTGCATAGGAAGACCTCTGCGCTGAGGCTGGGGTCTCTGCACTATCAATTAGCCCAGGCTATCAAGGCTGTAGGCACACTGAGAAGCTAGATGAACCTAGAGCCTGAAATGACTCTGCCTTCTAGAGCAGGGAGGGAAGTGGCAGCAAATTGTACCTTCGGTTACTGAGTGGGTCTCGCCCAGACATAGAAAGCACCAGATGAAAGCACCTGTCTCTGGTATGATCACTGGGCAGGAGGCACATCTCTTGATGCCCTTATGAGACCTCATGGCCCAACACAGTGTTGGTAAAAGGTATCTGGGACAAGGAAAGGGCTATTTACAACAAACTACCTTCTACTACTCTAAGCTAACTAATTACAAGAAGATATTAAGGTAGGATAGAGGAAGATCTAGCCCTGGGAACATGAAGGCAAGTTCCATTAGCATTCTGTGGCAGCGGCAGCAGCAAAAGACCTTTTGCTGTAAGATGGCTACCTTTACATCTGCTATTGTGTGGCCAGGGAGGTTGAAGTGTTCTCCTACAGGTTTTTGTATATTGTATACAAAATACAAATACAGTATACAAAAACCTGTAGGAGAACACTTCAACCTCCCTGGCCACACAATAGCAGATGTAAAGGTAGCCATTTTACAGCAAAAGAACTTCAGGACCAGACTCCAAAGAGAAACTGCTGAGCTTCAGTTCATTTGCAAATTTGACACCATCAGCTCAGGATTAAACAAAGACTGTGAATGGCTAGCCAACTACAAAAACAGTTTCTCCTCTCTTGGTGTTCACACCTCAACTGCTAGCAGAGGACCTCACCCTCCCTGATTGAACTAACCTCGTTATCTCCAGACTGATTCTTGCCTGCATATTTATACCTGCCTCTGGAAATTTCCATTACATGCGTCTGACGAAGTGGGTATTCACCCACGAAAGCTTATGCTCCAATACATCTGTTAGTCTTAAAGGTGCCACAGGACTCTCTGTTGCTTTTTACAGATCCAGACTAACACGGCTACCCCTCTGATACTTGAAATGAATTAGTTGTCTAAAACAGGATTTTAATAGAACCATACCAAGAATATGCTTGTAGAATGACCTTGTGAAGTAAATGTTGACCAGCTGCCTGTGATTCAGAGCTAAACCCAAGATCTGTCCAGCAAATCGAAAGTAGTTCAAGTGATCAGGATTTACAGAAGAGTTGCTGTTTGGCTGGAAGGTTGTTCCTACGAAACAAAGGGTGCTATTATATTTAGTCATAGTTTTAGCCCGTATCTTACAACTGCAGCCTATATATTTTTACTGTAATTTGAACCTCTCAAATAAATTCAACAGTTGTAATTTTTTCGTAGGACAAGAACAAAAACACACACCCACATTACCCTCTTCTCTGATAGATCTATTTTCTTGGTGTGACCAAAATCAAAAGGCAAAAAACAGGATAAAACTTGTAATTACTTTTTGCAACTTATTAAAACTGAAACATAGATATTTCTTACTGCACACACACATTCTTAACATTTCAAACAAAAATTACATTTCCCAGGGCCACAGTGTGTTTACCTTCTTCACCTCAATCTATTGAATTAACAAAAATTTGAATATTTTTCAGAAATATTTACATTCTTGCTGGTTTAGAATTAAAGTACAAAGGCCATCCAGAGCAAATATAAAACATGCATAGCCAAAACTTGGACACAACTTACAATAGGCAAGGTCTGACACTATGAAAAAGTAGGAGGAAATGTTCCTTTGTATAATTAAGATTTAATTATGNCACAAGTCAGATATCAGGAATGGCAATATACAAAAACCTGTAGGAGAACACTTCAACCTCCCTGGCCACACAATAGCAGATGTCAAGGTAGCCATCTTACAGCAAAAGAACTTCAGGACCAGACTCCAAAGAGAAACTGCTGAGCTTCAGTTCATTTGCAAATTTGACACCATCAGCTCAGGATTAAACAAAGACTGTGAATGGCTAGCCAACTACAAAAGCAGTTTCTCCTCCCTTGGTGTTCACACCTCAACTGCTAGCAGAGGACCTCACCCTCCCTGATTGAACTAACCTCGTTATCTCCAGACTGATTCTTGCCTGCATATTTATACCTGCCTCTGGAAATTTCCATTACATGCGTCTGACGAAGTGGGTATTCACCCACGAAAGCTTATGCTCCAATACATCTGTTAGTCTTAAAGGTGCCACAGGACTCTCTGTTGCTTTTTACAGATCCAGACTAACACGGCTACCCCTCTGATACTTGAAATGAATTAGTTGTCTAAAACAGGATTTTAATAGAACCATACCAAGAATATGCTTGTAGAATGACCTTGTGAAGTAAATGTTGACCAGCTGCCTGTGATTCAGAGCTAAACCCAAGATCTGTCCAGCAAATCGAAAGTAGTTCAAGTGATCAGGATTTACAGAAGAGTTGCTGTTTGGCTGGAAGGTTGTTCCTACGAAACAAAGGGTGCTATTATATTTAGTCATAGTTTTAGCCCGTATCTTACAACTGCAGCCTATATATTTTTACTGTAATTTGAACCTCTCAAATAAATTCAACAGTTGTAATTTTTTCGTAGGACAAGAACAAAAACACACACCCACATTACCCTCTTCTCTGATAGATCTATTTTCTTGGTGTGACCAAAATCAAAAGGCAAAAAACAGGATAAAACTTGTAATTACTTTTTGCAACTTATTAAAACTGAAACATAGATATTTCTTACTGCACACACACATTCTTAACATTTCAAACAAAAATTACATTTCCCAGGGCCACAGTGTGTTTACCTTCTTCACCTCAATCTATTGAATTAACAAAAATTTGAATATTTTTCAGAAATATTTACATTCTTGCTGGTTTAGAATTAAAGTACAAAGGCCATCCAGAGCAAATATAAAACATGCATAGCCAAAACTTGGACACAACTTACAATAGGCAAGGTCTGACACTATGAAAAAGTAGGAGGAAATGTTCCTTTGTATAATTAAGATTTAATTATGTAATTTCAAGTTCTCAGTATCTTTCTACATAACAAAAAGTTGAAGCAAGTTCTCCAGATTTTTAGAATTAGCGTGCATTGTTCAATAGACTATAATTCAAGCCAAACAACTTGCTTAAGTGTAGCTGTACTCACCTGTGGTCTATTTCAAAGCTATTTTTCTTCTACCTAAGTAATTAATCTACTTGTTTGATTATCTGAAACGCTGAAGTAAAAATTTGTTCTGTGGTGGTTGTTTTTTTGTTTTATTTTTTTAGCATATTCTAATTCAGATTGTAATTTCTGTACTACATTCAGCAGGACTAAAGTGATTTAGGAAAGAAATGGGTTAAAATAGAATTTTAATAGACAATCAGGGATGACTCTGAATTATGCCCTCATCATAAGGGTAATAATGAGCTACTACATATAGGTCCCAATCCCGACAATACTTATGCACAGGCATCATTTTACTCACATAAGCAGTTTCATGGCTATTCACATGGCTAAATTTGTGAACATACTTTAGGTGTTTGCAGGATTAGAGCCTAACCACTCCTTTTCATTTATTTAAAGCATAGTGACAGAAGGTTCAGTCTCTCTCACACACACCTTCCTAAACCCTTTTTCCCAGCTTTCAGGATGCAACATTTGCTGGCTGAGTTCTCTTTGCAGTTTCCTAAGAAACTGGTAGAAGGTGTGAGTGAGACAATCCCTACTTCTGAGAAAAGCTTTGCGGCTAGATGATCTGTTCGGTACCCAAGAGACAAGAAGTCAGGCACTGAAGAGCAATTCCAGGGAGATAAACAGCTGTTTTTACTGCAGAAACCAGTTGTGGGGCTGATGTCAAGAGGGAATGAAAAAAACTCCCCATATCCTGCCTGCACCAACCCAGACATACAAGTAACTGCAAGAGGAAAGACAGCACCCTCCTGCTGCTCATGTGTGAGGTATATCTTCTTGCTACCAGGAAAATAAAAGGAAGATTAAACTGGGAACTCAAAAGGAGCTAAAATAGAATTTCTCCACCCATGCCAAAGAAAGAGCAATATTGGCAAGTCAGTCAGCAACACGTCAACTTATAAAAGTTGCTTAGTTCTCAATTGTAGTTAATGGACAGTGCACATTATTTCTTTATTAGCAAAGGACTTTTTCTGTCCATTATACCTTAATTGATAACGGTTTACATAATAAATAACTTATCGGACCTTTTCCTTAGATTATGAACATTTGCTGAAGCAAAATTTAAAGTTAGAAGAACAAGAGATACCAACATACCATCAGCTGACTGGGTGAACAGTGCATAATCTGGGTTAACTATCTCATTGGATAAGATATCAAACCATTCACGTACCACACCTTGACCCTACATGTCAAAAGGATAAAAATACAGCATAAAGAAATTTAATTTTACAAATAGTTTAACAAAATGAGTAACCAAATATATTTCTTAAGCAAAAGTATAAGAGTATTGTTAAAACTTCATTAGATTCAAATTTTAGTTAGAATTGGTATACATTATATTTATATGCATATCAAAAAATTGTTTATGAAGGTTTTACCTACCATGCCTTCTTCGCCATGGAATCGCACCGCAATCCCCTGCTTCAGTTTTGCACAATTTGCTTTAGACACAACTTCACAGCTACTCCTAAAAATAGAATCTAAATATGAAACACTAGTTAATTTTATATCTTAAAAGAATCACAAAAATATTATGCACTTTATACATGCACTCCTTCTCCTTGTAGTGTAATACCTCTGTGAACCAACAGGATGTCATTTTCATTGACTGGTCTGTGCACCATGTCTGAATCTGGTTGTCCAGAGTGCAAATGTTCATAGAACCACTCACAACGATCTTTAAAGGGCTACAAAACAAAACAGGTGAAACATGCCCAATATATTACTCAATCATTCTCAAGGCTAGTAATCAAAGCATTCTGTTAAATTCACTTTAAATATTAAGCTCCAGTGAGGGACTTCATTAAAGAGTAATTAGCAGACATTTCAACGAGATTTCACAAAGGGAATAAAAGCAAAATCAAGCACTAATCCTGCTAAAAGAATACACAAACATTTTGTATGGCTCATTTTTGCATTTGGAAAAGACGACACTTAACAATTCAAACACTTATGTCCAGGCACTTTGAATGTTAGATCTGTAATTGAATACATTTGCAACCAATTAGCTCACTTTTAAATTCAATAATGAATTCTCATGAATAATGTTTTCTTTGAAACTATCCTCCACATTGTCTATTTAGCATATTAACACAAACATATGCTTCCATTCTTATTCCTCATTGATCCTCTATGCTAATGAGGCCATAATCAATAGTACCTGACAATAATATGACTTCACTGAATAGGATGATGGAAAAGGTCTTCTGTAAAAGTAAGCAAACTCAGTATGGTTTGGGTTTGTTTATTTATTTATTTTTTAAAGTCACTTATTTTCTTCAATTCTGAGAGAAATTCAATATGTCTGGTTTGGTTTTGTTTTGACCCAAGTTAGGACATGACCATACTACAAGTACAGCCATGCTTTTGTAACCAGTTCATGACACCTATGCGACCGAGTTATATATTTGTCTTTCAGTACGTCACTTCTATCTCACAACCATAGTTAAAATACAATTGTGCATGTGCACTTACTATGCTATCTGCATCAGTGCATTCTGGGAAATGGGGGCAGCTCTCTCTCACATCTCAGCAGACAGAATGCTTAGAGAAAATGCCAGAAGCAGCATTGCGGATTATGTGTTCAGGGAAGGAGGACTGGCCTCACCAGTTACACCGTCATGCTTAGAGGTCCTTTCCACACAGGATAGTGGAAAAAATGCAGAACTGATCAGAGGAAGACAATCATATGGCAAACTAGGTTTCTGGCAGACCACCACACTGTTGGTTCTCAGGTTTTCAACTGTGGCAGCTGACTGTGAACAGTGAGTTGTGGAGACAAATCATGTTTATGGACAACCATGCCGCTAAGTGGTTACAAACTTATTTAAATTATGTAGCAGAGACAGGGCCTTAATCTGAAACTGCTCCCGTTTTTAAGAAGCTGAGGTCCCTTCCAACCCTGAGATTCTATGATTCTAAGCTGTTTGATGAAAGAGGTTTTCCTCATTTAGGGCAATGACTCTGTTTCCTCCATTTAATAAAGGAAAAAGTCTGATGGACCCACCTCCTCTCACAACACCCAAAACCCCCACTGTTGGATTCTCAGAATGTTTTATTATAGAGTCCCCTGATACTCCAGAGACCATGAGAATCACTGACTCAGAAATTGAATATTTTAAATCCTTATTCATCTGGTGTTTTGTCCACCATTGCAGGTTTATCTTAAAACTAAAAGTAGAAGCTGTTCTAAGATACAAACAAAAAACCAAGTATAATTCCCTTGATAGAAAAGTCAATACTGTCATTAAAATAACAGCAATAATGGAAGGTATGATTTACAATAATTCAAAGTACTTTTGAGACCTCTAATTCAATAGCAAATAAGACCTATGGAAATGGAAACAGCCAGGATTCCCTAGAAATCCATACAAAATGACATATTTTTCAGCAGATCTCACCAGAAAGGTAGTTCCATCTTGTTTGACTCATGACATTCAAACAATTGTGGTGACTGTTATGGGATTTTGCTTAGAACAAGGCCTGACAAAAGGTGTGTTCACTCCCCACTGATTATCACTTGGAGGAAGCAGAACGTGCCTTTACTTGCTTTAGTGGATAGGATACCAGCATACGGGGATTGGCTGAGTACAATATGGAACAGAACTGAAAATCATCCAGGGGACTGACAGCTAGCACAACCCTCACACCCTACCCTGAAAAGTTAGTCACATGGAAACGGAGGTGGGTTCATAAACTCTTAAGTTTTTAAAATGAATGTTTTGCTTTGTGGACTATGGAGGAGAGGGGAATCCTCTCCAGACCTTTATAACTCTCAAAATACAGAATTTCTTTAAAGAGATTTTTGCTATTCAGGCAGCATGGCCCAGAGCTAGCCCACATGTCTTCTTAGGATTTGAGCAAATCTTTAGGGAAACTGGTCTAAAGGACCAACAAAAATGGTTTCTTATCATAGGTCTTTCTAATACGCAGGACTGCGGAGAATATTAGGAAATCACCAGACTATCCGCAGAAGTAAAGGTGCTCTCTTATGTAATTTGTTGAAGATTGAATGAAACAAGGTGCTGCCCACAAGCCACCCACCAGCAGTATTAGTGCAGACTTGGATAATGATCACATTGCAGCCAATGCTCACATGTGTGGCCTTGTGTGCAGCAGCAATACACTGACTGTACTGGGTTTTGTTTCCTGCCTTTTTAACTTAACTCTCTAGAACAGAAAAAAGAAAGCAAGCAATTGCAATAATACCCAAGTGTTTTAACCTCAGATGGCATGTGACAAGTGGTAGGAGGTACACTACAGAGAGCAAGAGAATGTCCTGGCAACATGATATCTGACTGAAGTGAGCAGCTATAGCAGAATTATAAATTGAAGACTCAGACTAATTATTGTGCAGCTATAGGCCAGAAACAGTTGGTCACAAAACTGTCCTCAAAGTAATTCAGTTATATTTTAAATGGAAAAGATAGCCGATAAGTTCACCCTGGCAAATATCACAATCTATTTATTTAAGCTCAAATACTAGAGGTAGTTAACCTTCACGCTTTAGAGTTAATCAGTAATTTATGAATGTGCAAATGAAAAAAAAAAAAGTGTTGTATTAAAGATGTAAATAAGAAGTGCTTAACATTTACCTGTGCTTTTATGATGTGCATGAATCTCGACATCAGTTCAGGGCACTCAAGAAGAAAATGAAAGTGGTCAAAAATGATTTTGGGGTTTCTGGGGGGAAAAAAAAAATGTTTTAGGTTGGAAGTTTACTAGTTGCAGGTGCACAGACCTAACCAAAGTCTCATGACAGAACTGAGCATACCTGAAAAGGTATTTTAAAAAGTCTAACAAAACAAAAATGATTATAGGATATTTTCAAGAAACACTGACATTGCATAAAGTGTGTTTTCCTGCCTCACTTTGTGGGAGGCTTGCATTACCTCACCTCACCTAAAGAGGCTCTCTAGAGAGAAGAGAAGGGGGTAGACTGAGCAATCCTCAGAGGAACTTTGGAAGCAGCCAAGCATAAGGAGAAGACAAACTAGGCTGTATGTTTCATTCAGCAATCCTTTGGTGAGTAAACCAAAACCTTGGGAGAGGGAGGGTAATTTTGACCTGTCGTGTGGGCTATGTCTGGAGCAGGGTAGGAGATGGCACCTACTCACAGACCAATAGTTCTAGTTCCTTCTTGACAAATTTTGGGATACGAAACATACAGAAGAGTTGCTTAGGTACGTACTCATTAAACTTTCATTCCTGCAATGCTTGTGGACATACATCATCATTTATGCACAGGAGTACTTCCACGGAGTCCAATGGGCCTACTAATGTGCATAGTTAGATGTGTATGAATACATGCTGGATCAGGATTGTACCCAGCAACACCCACCTCTGAATCACAATTAAATATGAATTTGTAACTAACATTTTAGTCAAATAAAAATATTAAATTTTTGAAGGCCTACCGGTTAACAAAGCACTTAAGAACATTGTCATGTTTGCAGACAAATTCTATAAAACGAGGTGACGTCATCCTGTAATACAAATAAAATGTATTCAGTTGTAAATAATTTTGTTCAATGAATGCAGAATTTAAGATTGTACAACAAACCTTGTAATTTTAAGTAAAAAAATCCTATGTAATCCCGGTATCATGTTGCGGTAAAGGATTTTTCAGGTATATAATTAATTAGATATACTAGAAGATTAAAACACCACCACTGAGGATGCAATGTAAAGCAATCAAGAAGGCAAGAAGTGTCAAGTGTCAAAGCCTGGCCATGCAGCCTGACTGGTAACTGCTCTCCTGGGCATATGGTTTATGTTACAGCCTAACTGCATGATCACATGCTTTTTCTGCAGGACTTTTGCTTCTTTCACTATGCAGGTGGGAATACGTGCATTGGATGATACAATTTAGCATACATCCTTTCTACTATTACGTTAAGAGCACCTAACATCTTGAGTTTATATTTAAATATACAGAGCATGTTAACATTACTATGTTTTTAGTGGAGCTTTTAACTGTTTAACCTAGATCTCAAAAGATATTAACATCTGAAGGTGAACGAAAACATTTAATACAAACACAGATACTAAGAACTTACCTACACATAAGCGCTGCAGCTTCACCACTGTAGCGTTTAGTGGAGACGCTACCTACGCCCCCTGTAGGTATTCCACCTCCCCGAGAGGCAGTAGCTATGCTGACAGGAGAAGCCCTCCTGTTGACATATAGCACTGTCTACACTAGGAGTTAGGTCAGCATAACTGCGTCGCTCAGGGATATGGATTTGCCAAACCCGTGAGCAACATAGTTATACCAACATAAGTCTGTAGTATAGACCAAGCCAAAAGATATTAACATGATCATTACCTTTCACCTGCCCACACCTGAACTCAGAAACCTGTATTTCTCCAGCAAGAGGTGATGACATGAAACACCTCAAACATTTTAGGGAACTGCATCTTTTACACTGCTTTAGGCTTCTGATTTATCAGTTCTTGCAGGAGAACGGTTCTGAAACTTCAGGTCTTGGCAGTTAAGAGGAAGTTATTTCTAAATATATCAAATGCTTTTAAAAGTTTGTATGTTTTTAAGCCTACCCTATATCTACATTCAGTATTGTGCTAACCATTGAGTGAGGGGGGAGGGATATCTCAGTGGTTTGAGCATTGGCCTGCTAAACCCAGGGTTGTGAGTTCAATCCTTGAGGGGGCCATTTAGGGATCTGGGGCAAAAATCTGTCTGGGGATTGGTCCTGCTCTGAGCAGGGGGTTGGACTAGATGACCTCCTGAGGTTCCTTCCAACCGTGATATTCTATGATTAAAAGTTTTGTGCAATTATAATCCTCACTTAGAGCGGGAACCCTATTTTTCTAGTTTTCTTTAATCTATTTTCCAAAATATACTCAATATTTAGAAAGAGTTGGAGACTGTAAAAGTTTGACTCCCTTCTCAACTTAAAAAAAAAAAAAAAAAAAAAAGGACGTTGCCCAACGTGTCAGAAAACTTTCATCTACAACTGATCAGCCTTCAATTAATTTTGCTCTGTTGGGAATATCCTCTGGATTCAAATCTAATCTTTTAGAGTTAGACAAGAAGTTTTTTTTTTTATTACTCCTACTGCTAAGTATATTTATGAAAGCAGAAGCATTTTCTTTGAGATTTGAGTTTGTGAAAAAAGTGTTGCATGGACAATACTCTAGCCTTAGAAAAACTGAGGGAGCAGCAGTACAAGCTCTCTTACACTATCCCACTAACACCAACAGTGTTATGCTCATACGGCAAGTAGCATATTATCAAGACAAGTTCAATCCTTTATGTCAAATAGATTAACAAGAAGAGTTCAGTTATAATGGAGACACTTGTCTACTCACTAGGTATTGGACTGAGACCACCAATCTATTTCACCTGGGCCATTAGAACAGATGTCATATGGTAACAGCTTTTTAGTGTCTGCTAACCTGGGACTGAATTCCTAGTGGGCGTAACCTAGAGATGAAAGGTTTTGTATCCCATTACAATTCTCTGCGACATCAAGTCAGATGAGTTCTGCCCCTGGTGCTTATTTTTGCATGAAATGACAGTTCTGATTTTTCTGACATCAAAATTATAGTAGCAGTTATGAAGACAATTATGTGAAACTAGGGAGGACTTCACATTTGGAATATAAAGTGGAAGTAGTTGAACCCCAGGAGATCATGTTTTCCCACAACTATCACACGTAATAAGACAAAAAAGGCAAAAACTACTCAAGATACTCAATGTGAACAGAATTGCACCGAGAGTTTTCATGAGACAGCAGCAACACTAAGAAAAGGAAGGTATGCTGCATTGTTTAGCAGCGTTATGAAAAATAATAAAATACTTGAACAAATGAAAGAAGCACAGAGCAATCCCTTGATTGTCATTAGTTTAATATGTCAACATTCATATTTTCACAAGAAATCAGACTAATTTTAAAAAATAAAATTTTAGATAATGAGCAGAATCCTCCTTACCCTTGAGGCATCTGACAGGAGCAGCACATATAAAACGCTTGAATGACAGCACTCAACCTGTTTGCTGTCACTGAGATAACATCCTGGCAATCTGCACAAGCTTCCTGCTTCCTGGCAACATCATATGCTTTAGAATCCCCTGTGTCAGTAGATAGCTTTTCTCTGCTCTCAGTTCCTGCAGCGTCAAAGGCAGGATGATTTGGCCCTTTCTGCTTTAGTAAAATGGATGTAATGTTGGCAGAGTCTCTTTTGTTTTTCATCAATTCTGTAGCTATTAGAACTAGCCATTCATCTAATGAGTGCCAGAGTAATTCCAGCGGCTGCAATGGACAAGAAAATGACAAAAATGTAATTGGACATATTTGTGAATATTAGAAATAAGATCACACCATAAACAAAGACAAGTACAGCAAGACTTCCATGCAAATGGTGAAGCTGCTAAATTAAATTCTAATAAAGCTCATCTCATAGATGGAGTCAAGTATTTGTTCATGTAAAATCTTTTCACATATCTATACAGTAATCTAAAAAACTCACATGAAACCAAGGAGAAAGGAAGGGGGGAAGGGAATCACGTAGTAGATAAAGAAGAGATATATGATCACCTTGTGTTTTATACCAACTTTAATTTATAAAACTCACACATTCATATTGGTCCAGCAGTTGCTCCGTACACACTACTGACCAGAGGTAGTGCTATCCTAACTGCTAGGATCAGGCAGTGAGACAGAGAGATGAAATTCAAGTCCTAACAATCCTGCGTATACTATTTGAAATGTTAGAAGTCTGAACAAGTCTGTTCTTTTTTATATCTAGATCAAGCAAGCTGCTCCAATCAGGTGGACCCCTGCACCTATACAGAGCCCCAATTAAGTCAACAGGGCTCTATGCAAGCACACTCTGACCATCAACATAAAGTATGCCAGAGCAGGACCAAAATTAATATTTTTAGGAGTAGTTCTGCTAGTATCATGAACGTCTCAGAGTTCATATTGCTAATATGATTAATTTCACTGGCTAGAAACAAGTTTATTGGTAATAATTATGCAAGTTTCCCCACTGCCCTTTAAAAACCAATCTCATTCACTGTTTTGCAAAGATATTCATAGAGCAGTTTAATTTTTTTTACAGGACAAGATATTTAGTATCTATTTCGTTTAAGACCACAGTTCACTAGAGGTGTAACTGAAGAGTATGGAATAAGTAAGGCAGCTTTTGTACACACACACGTATTATCTCATCCCTTATCCCTCTTAAAAGCGTTATTGCAGAGGTACAATAGAACCCCGTTTATCTGGTCTAACTGGAAACAAGACCAGATCAGATAATCAAAATTCTGGAAAAACCAGAAAATGGGGAAATGTGATGCTGCAGCACCATCTAGCGGCCATAGGAGAAATCGCCCGCTTCTGGTCCTGGTTGTCTGGTAAATGTGGAGAGCCTGTTAAGGGAGAGTCAGAAACAGGGTTCTGTTGTACTTGAGAAGTGGGATCTGGACCTCTCCCCTTATAACTTCAGTACTCTGTTCCTGCCACTTACTGATATCTGTTTTCTTTGCACCCATGCTGACAAAACAGTATCCGGATGACACTTCTTGGGGGTCACCTCAACTGAGTGCTTCAACATAGGTGTCATTTTTACCTCAATTACTTCTCACAAGAGATCAGAAGGTTAGCTTCCCTCCAAGGATGCATGACTGACTTTACCACAAAACAATGTAAGACTTAAATGTTTTAATTAAAAACAAGATTTACTGAATTACAGAAAAGTCAGATTAAAAAGTAGCTGTATGCATAACATATATACTCAGAAAGACAAAGCTAGGTAGGCATTTCCTCGATTAGCCTTGCATTTCTAAAGCGTGCTTTCTCCTAAGTATTTCAGATGCTTGTCAGACACCCTTCTTGATTTCTTAGGACTCTTGTTTTAATTCTCTGTTCCATTATCCCCTGCAGGCATCAAATTGGTATTCCTGGAGGTCTGACCCCAAATTCATTCAGATTGTATTCAGAGCTGTGGTCAAGACAGTTTCAGTTCCTGTTTTCCTATTTCAACATTATGACTTACCAAATGCAAATCCCCACACACACTTCCAAAGTGGTCTACATTTTATGCCGGCATTAATGACCATGCCTAAGCAGGATGACTTAGTTGAAGTTGTCACCAAGAAACCAACTTAGTTTGCTTTTAAAAATGCAGACCTTACACTTCATTCTATAATGACAAGAATTAATTTAATTCTATTCTATATCCAATATGAATCAGGAAAGAGTAACTGATCTCCATTTTCTCCTTGCACAAAGGGCTGTACTTGACCTCTCAAGCCCCCTTCCAGCCTTACATTTCTACGATTCTAGCACACATATCAAACATCCTTTGAGTCACATCACTTATTCTTTGTGTGTCCAGAAAGGCTACTGTTCAGTAACACATGGCATTACCCCTTCCCTTAAACCTATTCATGTTGCCTGTGCAGCACTTTCATTCTCTACTAGAGTGGTTCTCAACCAGGGGTACGTGTACATTTTTTCAATAATAGAAATACAAAAGTGTCACAGCACACTATGTCAGATTTGTAAGCAAGTAGTTTAAGTGAAGTGAAACTTGTGGGTACGAAAGACAAATCAGACTCCTGAAAGGGGTACAGTAATCCGGAAAGGTTGAGAGCCACTGCTCTACTGACCTGGAATGCCAGAAATCAAACCCAGCTCTCATGCTGCAGTATACAGCAATACCTTCCAGCCAACTGACAAATGTTTTAGTTTTAAAAAGATTTAGAGCAGGGAACCACTAGTCCATAAAAGCAATAGCCATATGACAACAAAAAATCAAAATCTGATTCTAGAAATGAGAGACTCAAATGTTACAGGCTTCTCTGATTAGGACAGGGAGATTATGCAAAGAAGTTCATTAGTACACGGTCATATTTAACAAAACTATCAGAAAAAATCAAAGATTTAAAAAAAAAAAATCAGCAGAACAAGATGATTAAAAACTTAATACAGGCACTGAAGCCTAAAGAATACTAAGCCACAATTCAGGCATAGCATGTCTAACGTTTATTTGTCCCAGTGATCTCTTAAAGGATATTGTTTGGATGCACAGGGAAATTGGTCAACAGCATCATCAACTTTGGGCTGTTTAATGCTTAATCAATAACAAGACCATCATAATTTATAATTCACCCATGGATGAGGCATCTGACCTTGCATATACTACCACCACTTAACTGGATTGCACTGTGTTAGTACCTGAAATAAGATGAACTAAGTCCAATGTGAACTGAATTCGGACCAGGAAAGAGGTATCCTGGAATACAGTTAATTTGTAAATCTGGAAGTGTGCAGATCACACTAGGATTTATTGGAATTACTAGCCAAGTTTATTGAGCTCTACAGTCTTAAAATAGTCCCAGTGTTAGACCCAGATAAAATCAAACTGGGTATGACTTAAGCAATGCAAGACAGAAGCATGCTTGCAGGGAGAAGCAGAAGTAGTGCCTGCATAATTTTTTCAAAGATAGTTTGCTCTTTTAGGGTCCTATTGGACCAATTATTGCCTCCAGTTTACAAGGTAGCAAAGGTAATCTACAGTGAGTTTGAACACACAATGCAGAACAAGAAGTTCTGATCCTTTTCTAATGACTACCTCAAAGCAGTCATCCATGCCTATCACTGACAAATTAGAGCTGCAATGTGATGTGGGACCATTACTTCAGTCTTGAATCTGAAATAATTTGAGGTATTCAATGAAATATAATGGAGAGGAGACTAGAGCCTGGTCAAAGTAAACTGAAAAGGGGCTTCTCACAGGTAGACTTAATTTGAGTTAAAAGGGATTTCCTTCAAACTTGGGTTTCTAAACAAAATATATATGAACCAAAGAATTTCTTTGCACAGCCAAAGTTCAGTATAATCAGGCAGTGAGTTTTAATTAGCTAGTGATTCCTTCACCTACGAAGAGGGGCTGACTCCTTTTGCATTCTATCATCTGCACAACACAGATAATACATCCACTTTTAGTACCTTTGGAATCTCTTAAATGAAGCTTGGCTGAGTCTGTTGTGAGTTAAGGATGGAATCTTAACTATGCCTCCAGTAAGATCACACAGCTATTCTCTTCCCTCAAAATGTGAGCTTTTTCCATGGCAGCCCATGCTCAGGGTCTATCCAAACTCTTTACACCTCTCCATGCCAGATTACTGTGGCAAGTTTTTTTATTTAAGTGTTTAAAGCAGGGGTTGGCAAACTACGGCCCACGGGCAACGTCCGGCCTGTCGGACCTTTTAATCTGGCCCTTGAGCTCCTGCTGCAGGGACAGCGCCTGCAGAAGGGGCAGCACCTGCAGACAGGGCAGTGTGCAGAGCTGCCTGGCCGCGCCTCCATGTAGGCCATGGCGCTGCTTCCGGGAGCAGCTTGAGGTAAGCGCCGCCCGGAGCCTGCGCCCATGACACTCCCCACGTCCCAACCCCCTGCCCCAGCCCTCGGTCCCAGCCTGGAACACACTCCTGCACCTCAAACCACTCATCCCCCGCCCCACCCCAGAGCCCTCACCCCCTCCCACACTCCAACCCCCTGCCCCAGCCTGGAGCCCCCTCCCACATCCTGAACTCCTCATTTCTGGTCCCACCCCAGAGCCTGCACCACCTCCTGGAGCCCGCACCCCAATTTCAGAAGCGTTCATGGTGCGCCATACAATTTCCATACCCAGATGTGACCCTCAGGCCAAAAGGTTTGCCCACCCCTGGTTTAAAGGAAGAAGAGGTGCCCGAGACTTCAGGCACTTCTGAAAATTATTTTAAAATATAACAAATCATAGAATATCAGGGTTGGAAGGGACCTCAGGAGGTCATCTAGTCCAACCTCTGCTCAAAGCAGGACCAATCTCTGACTAAATCATCCCAGCCAAGGCTTTGTCAAGCCTGACCTTAAAAACCTCTAAGGAAGGGGATTCTACCATCTCCCTAGGTAACCCATTCCAGTGCTTCACCACCCTCCTAGTGAAATAGTGTTTCTGAATATCAAACTTAGACATCCCCCACTGCAACTTGAGATCATTGCTTCTTGTTCTCTCATCTGCCACAACTGAGAACAGCCTAAACCTCCCCCACTGCAACTTGAGACCATTACTCCTTGTTCTGTCATCTGGTACCACTGAGAACAGTCTAGATACATCCTCTGCAAATACTTGGAAGGTGGTAAGGTGATAGGGAATAGCTAGCATGGATTTGTAAAGAACAAATCATGTCAAACCAATCTGATAGCTTTCTTTGATAGGATAACAAGTCTTGTGGATAAGGGAGAAGCGGTGGATGTAGTATACCTAGACTTTAGTGAGGCATTTGATACGGTTTTGCATGCTATTCTTATCAATAAACTAGGCAAATACAACTTAGACAGGGCTACTAAAAGGTGGGTGCATAACTGGCTGGATAACCGTACTCAGAGAGTAGTTATTAATGGTTCCCAATCCTGCTGGAAAGGTATAACAAGTGGGGTTCCGCAGGGGTCTGTTTTGGGACCGGCTCTGTTCAATATCTTCATCAACGACTTAGATATTGGCATAGAAAGTATGCTTATTAAGTTTGCAGATGATACCAAACTGGGAGGAATTGCAACTGCTTTGGAGGATAGGGTCATAATTCAAAACGATCTGGACAAATTGGAGAAATGGTCTGAGGTAAACAGGATGAAGTTTAACAAAGACAAATGCAAAGTGCTCCACTTAGGAAGGAACAATCAGTTTCACACATACAGAATGGGAAGAGACTGTCTAGGAAGGAGTACGGCAGAGAGGGATCTAGGGGTTATAGTGGACCACAAGCTAAATATGAGTCAACAGTGTGATGCTGTTGCAAAAAAACCAAACATGATTCTGGGATGCATTAACAGGTGTGTTGTGAGCAAGACACGAGAAGTCATTCTTCTGCTCTACTCTGCGCTGGTTAGGCCTCAACTGGAATATTGTGTCCAGTTCTGGGCACCGCATTTCAAGAAAGATGTGGAGAAATTGGAGACTGTACAGAGAAGAGCAACAAGAATGATTAAAGGTCTAGAGAACATGACCTATGAAGGAAGGCTGAAATAATTGGGTTTGTTTAGTTTGAAAAAGAGAAGACTGAGAGGGGACATGATAGCAGTTTTCAGGTATCTAAAAGGGTGTCATAAGGAGGAGGGAGAAAATTTGTTCACCTTAACCTCTAAGGATAGAACAAGAAGCAATGGGCTTAAACTGCAGCAAGGGAGGTTTAGGTTGGACATTAGGAAAAAGTTCATAACTGTCAGGGTGGTTAAACACTGGAATAAACTGCCTAGGGAGGTTGTGGAATCTCCATCTCTGGAGATATTTAGGAGTAGGTTAGATAAATGTCTATCAGGGATTGTCTAGACAGTATTTGGTCCTGCGATGAGGACAGGGAACTGGACTCGATGACCTCTCGAGGTCCCTTCCAGCCCTAGAATCTATGAATCTTTGCAGCCCCTAGCAGCTATCAAATCCCCCCTCATTCTTCTCTTCTGCAGACTAAATAATCCCAGTTCCCTCAGCCTCTCCTCATAAGTCATGTGCTCCACCCCCCTAATCATTTGTGTTGCCCTCCGCTGGACTCTCTCCAATTTTTCCACATCCTTCTTGTAGTGTGGGGCCCAAAACTGGACACAGTACTCCAGATGAGGCCTCACCAATGCCGAATAGAGGGGAATGATCATGTCCCTCGATCTGCTGGCAATGCCCCTACTTATACAGCCCAAAATGCCGTTAGCCTTCTTGGCAACAAGGGCACACTGTTGACTCATATCCAGCTTCTCGTCCACTGTAACCCCTACGTCTTTTTCTGCAGAACTGCTGCCTAGCCATTCGGTCCCTAGTCTGTAGCAGTGCATGGGATTCTTCCGTCCTAAGTGCAGGACTCTGCACTTGTCCTTATTGAACCTCATCAGGTTTCTTTTGGCCCAATCCTCTAATTTGTCTAGGTCCCTCTGTATCCTATCCCTACCCTCAAGTGTATCTACCTCTCCTCCCAGTTTAGTATCATCTGCAAACTTGCTGAGGGTGCAGTCCATGCCATCCTCCAGATCATTAATGAAGATATTGAACAAAACCGGCCCAAGGACCGACTCCTGGGGCACTCGGCTTGATACCGACTGCCAACTAGACATGGAGCTATTGATCACTATCCGTTGAGCCCGACGATCTAGCCAGCTTTCTAGCCACCATTCAACCAGCCCATACTTCTTTAACTTGCCAGCAAGAATACTGTGAGAGACCATATCAAAAGCTTTGCTAAAGTCAAGGAACAACAAGTCCACTGCTTTTCCCTCATCCACAGAGCCAGTTATCTCCTCATAGAAGGCAATTAGGTTAGTCAGGCATGACTTGCCCTTGGTGAATCCATGTTGATTGTTCCTGATCCCTTTCCTCTCCTTTAAGTGCTTCAGAATTGATTCCTTGAGGACCTGCTCCATGATTTTTCCAGGGACTGAGGTGAGGCTGACTGGCCTGTAGTTCCCCGGATTCTCCTTCTTCCCCTTTTTAAAGATGGGCACTACATTAGCCTTTCTCCAGTCATCTGGGACCTCCCCCGATCGCCATGAGTGTTCAAAGATAATGGCCAATGGCTCTGCAATCACATCCACCAGCTCCTTTAGCACCCTCGGATGCAGTGCATCCGACCCCATGGACTTGTGGTAGTCCTGAACCACTTCTTTCTCCACAGAGGGCTAGTCACCTCCTCCCCATGCTGTGCTGCCCAGTGCAGTAGTGTGGGAGCTGACCTTGTTCGTGAAGACAAGAGGCAAAAAAAAAGCATTGAGTACGTTAGCTTTTTTCACATCCTGTCACTAGGTTGCCTCCCTCATTCAGTAAGGGGCCCTCAATCAGTATATTAAGAGGAGTAACTGGATTGCATATGATCATATTTATTAAACCACACATTTCCTACACAACATGGGTAACATTTGCTCCATCTGCAGCCTTTTTAAACAGTCTTCCAGCATGTCCAAAATGTCAGCAGATTCAGGGTCTTTTGGACCCTGGGGATTACATTCCAAAGGACACCCTGCTACTCTTATACCCAGGGGCAGGAGGGGGAAGAGAGGACCAATTCCCAGGCCTGTACTGATCTCTACAGCACAACATGGCACAGGAAGGCAGTTTCTCAAAAAGGAAGTTTCTAGAGTTGCTCTTTCCTTGAAGGGCACCTAGTGGCTTCACCTAGTGAAGAATACATCCACCTGCCTACAAAAGGGAACACACTTCTCATACAACATCTGTTCTCAGAACTCTGCACTGGTTCAAATGAGTGCATAGCATTCATCCTTTGCACTCGTTCTTCTCACTGCTAGGTGCAATTAAAAGCAAAGTCCCAATGGTTTGAAAGCCAACTACATAAGACTACTACTTTCATAACAGCAGTCATGAAAGTTAAGATTATCTAGGATTCCAGTTAGAGTTCTGCCACTGGCTTTACAGTTTAAGTTAAGGACCTTTGCCTTTAAAAAAAAACTTACAAGCTAAAGCCTAAATTTAGCAATTTTGAGGGTACTATGGAAGATATTTTAATATGATTTGACACTGTGCTTATTTCACCTTTGCATGGATTTATATTTTGACTTGTGGCAGTAACTTTTGCTACTCACTGCGGTTACTTCAGAAGCTTGTACTTGATATGCATCAATCGATTTTGGCCCCATTGAAGTTACAACAGGAGTCAGTTTTATCATTGACTTCAGTAGGGCCAGAATGTATCCGAGATGTATATTTTAAAATGTATTAAATACGTACACATTGTTTGGTACAATTGACAGGTCTGAAGCAGCCTCCACTTGAAACAGTAACCACTGCTAACTGGCAGACACAGTATGACATTTCTTCCTTCCAAAAGGATTAAAGTGATTAGGACCACTACATACCTAAGGAACCATTAAAGAAGAAAACATGTCTTCTGGGAGCCAAATACTGTCTGGCCCCCACCAGCTAAGCTACCTGAATACTGTGAGTCCAAAAGGAACATACTACTTGCAACATGCCACTGAAGACTTTTAAACTAGCCCTCCCTATTTCTAGTCAAGTAAAATATACAACTGGAGATGAGGGTTAACACCTGAAAGTGAAAATTAATCTGTGCTAAAATACCCAGACAGAAAAGCCATCAGAAGCCAAGGCAGAATCCTTTCTTCAAAATTTTAAGGTTTCTAAACAGACAAATTTCACTAAAAACAAACAAAACAAACTGAGACCCATCATGCAATTCTCACTTTTGCTAATTAGCAAGTTAAGATTTAAAGCCATGTTAGTACATTACATAGTTAAATATACTAAGATCATGTATTTGAAAATACAAGTTTGCTTTAGAGTGTAAAAAGACTATTACCAGTGTATTTTGAGAAAGTAATGTGATCTTAGCAATACAAACCTTCCCCACAGCACTCTGCCATTAAATCTTTGTTGACAATAAAGGAGGGCACTGTTTGAGTAGAGTTTAGTGATGTTCACCTGCGTATCAAGTTATTCAACTGTAATATTTCAGTTTTAGGAAAAACCTTGAGTTATATTAGCAATATTTCTTTTGCAATAGATTTCATATTTCCCAGTAGAGTCACTGAGAAAAAGGACAGACTATTTTACCATCAAGAATTAGACAATATCTGAAACAGAGGCTTTTTAATTTATATATTTTCTCCCCTCCTTCCAGTAGGTGACACTATTCAACAAAATGAAGAATTACAAGGTTTGAATTTTGAGTATTCTTTTTTGGGGCTGCTTTGTTTCTACCAATATATTCATCTCTCAATATACATACATACATACCTACCTCAATGCTAACGTGATTTTCACGTCAAAGAAAATGTAACAACTCTGATGTGTTTTGAAAAGAAGGAATTTAGAGGAACAAAAACGGAATGCTTTACAAAATAGCAAGTTACACAATTTCCTACTGAAGTATCATATACATGAAAAATATACATTCAGAGGGGAGACTTTTCATTAACAGAGCTTTATGCAGATGTTTCAAGATACTATAAAGCAAATAAGCTTTAAAGTATTCAATAATAAATTTATTGGTTGAAACTTCTTAAACAAGGTTACTTGGTGATGAAAGTAAAAAGAGAAACAGATTAAATTAATTTAATCTATTTTGAGAAATCAGATAAGAGTGATAAAAACCTGAAAAACCTCTAATTATCGTATTTTGGATTTACATTAATGCATTCTAGTATATTTCCTAATGTTATAGCATTGAGATTACAAGCTATACTACTAAACCTAAAACAGAAATAAAAAACTAAGATCTACCATAATAAACACAGATTGATAATTAAAACATTTAAAATGTCTTATAAATGACATGAGATTATTAGTAGGAGAAATTAAGAAGAGAAAAAGAATAGGTAAGATGTAGGTCAGTAAAAAAATGTAATGTAAAAAAATTGATTACACAAAAAGTAAAGAGGTGGGCCTAGTTTAAAAACAGATATGGGTATCAACCAAACTTACTTCCTGTTCATGAGATGTCTGATTAATGAATGCATGCTTTGTGAAATTCATCTCTTTAACGTCTATCTTCCTAACAACGTCATATACTTTTCTGACCTTGAACACCTGACTTCTTGGAGTTTTATTTCCATTGTAGCCCATGTCATTTCCATTATTGGGAGAGGATGGGCCAATGCGAAAGACATGACAAAATATCCTCACGATCCTTAAGAGACTCTTCATTTGAGCTTCATAGTTACTTGACAAGCTGGGGGAAAAAAAATTATTTAAGTATTTTTTCCCTAAATTAAATGATTCAGTATATAAAGGGGTAAACACAGCCCAATGTCTGGGGATTTATTCCCTAGCCCAGAAGGTCAAGGAACACATGCTGTAATTTTTACTGATTTCTAACCATATTTAAATTCCAGATATTTTGCAATAATAGCTAAATACAAATAGCAAATACAAACTTTTAGGGTACATTTTATTAGTGTTTGTATATACCTACACCACTTCTGAAGCATGGGTAAGAGATGCTATCTACAACAGTAAGGTCTTCGCACACCATTAATCATAAACCAAGCTGACTCAAAAGAAAATGTTTTCTCCAAGTGAAATTATCTTTCAGCCTACTGCTAGAACTGTGCCAGCCAAAGAGACTGTGCTAAAGTCCAGTATTAGCAAAATACTGGGCTGAATACATTAAATTAGACCAATCTGCCTTGATCAGCTAATGGACCAGGATGATTCCACTAAAAAAAAGTTAAGTGATGAACAGCATGCTAGCTAGTATTTTGCCCCAAGTAATATTGTAATAATGTAATATATGTAATAATATTCAAAAAAGTCACACTTACTAAATAAATAAAAAGTTTAATACCTGCATGACTAGATTGGACAGAACTTCAACTGTAGACCAGTATCCTTGCACCATCAGTGTAATTATCAATATAAAATCTAGATATCAGTGAATTCATTAAACACCACAGACTCAACCATGTTCAGATTGCTTTCTGTTAACAAGCTGTACAACCAAGCTTCAAGAATTTTTCAAGCCTGGTAAAAAGGATGCTTGTCCGCTATGAAAAATCTGAAGACACCATAACACAGTTTTAAACAACTTCAAGGAGTTAAACTTAGTATCTAACATATTAAAATACAATTGTTGAGTGTCAATTCTGAATTTAAACACAATAAATCAGTGGTTCTCAATCAAGGGTCTGGGGCCCCCTGGGGGTCCACAAGCAGGTTTCAGGGAGTCCGCCAAACAGTGCCGACATTACACTTGCTAGGGCCCAGGGCAGAAAGCCGAAGCCCCACCACATGGGGCTGAAGTTCAAGGGCCCCAAGCCCTGCCAACCAGGCCTGAGCAACTTAGCTTCATGGGGCCCCCTGTGGCGTGGGGGCCCAGGCAATTGCCCTGCTTGCTACTCAACACTGGCCCTGGCTTTTAAATGCAAAAAAACAGTTGTGGCACAAGTGGGCCATGGAATTTTTTTAGCATGTTGGGGGGGCCTCAGAAAGAAAAAGGTTGAAAACCCCTGCAATAAATTATACCCTCTAGTTTTTGAGATGTGTGTGGTGACATGGCTATAAGAAACCATATACCTGCTCACCTACTATCTTGAAGGGTGTTGTTATAGTGCCCTGACTAGGTTACTGAACTAGTGAATATTAATGTTATAGCAAATTGTTCCAATCTATGCAGCATACCAAATAACGCCATACCACAATAATGCCCCAACAGTATTATAATACTCCTTAAAGAAGATGTGTCAGTGAGGAACCAGCCTAGATCTGCTGCAATAGCCTATACATAGTATATAAACCAGGAGTCTCAAACACGCGGCCCACAGGGCTATCGCATGCGGCCCACAGGGCTATCGCATGCGGCCCACAGGGCTATCGCATGCGGCCCACAGGGCTATCGCATGCGGCCCACGAGCTCCCCCCGGACCCCCCGCCCTCCTCCCCCCAACGTTTACCTGGCCGACCAGCACCGGGGGCAGGGCAGGCTCCCTGCTTGCCTGCCCTGCCGCCGCGTCGCACCAGGAAGCAGCTGGAACCTGGAGGAGGAGGGGCGCAGGGGGGTGTGTGGCTGTTGCTTCAGGCACCGCCCCCAACAGCTCCCATTGGCCACAGTTCCCCATTCCCGGCCAATGGGAACTGCTGGGGGCGGTGCCAGAAGCAACAGCCACACACACCCCTGCGCCCCTCCTCCCCCAGGTTCCAGCTGCTTCCTGGTGAGACGCGGCGGCAGGGCAGGCAAGCAGGGAGCCTGCCTTGCTCCCGGTGTGGGTCGGGCCGGAGCCCGCCCCCCGCACTCCTCCTGCACCCCAACCCCTTGCCCTGAGCCCCCTGCTGTACCCCGACCCTGTCCTGAACCCCCTCCACACCCCGCACCCTGACACCCTGCCCTGTGCCCCCGACACACCCCACACCCCGCCCTGAGCCCCCTGCTGCACCCTGCACCCCCTGCCCTGAACACACGCCACACCCCTGCCCTGAGCCCCCTGCTGCACCCGACCCCCTGCCCTGAACCCCCGCCACACCCCGACCCCCTGCTCTGAGCCCCCACCGCACCCCGCACCCCACACCCCTCCTGTGCCCCCTGGGGGCAGGGAGGGGGCAGAGTTGGGGTGGGGATTTCGGGGAAGGTGTTGGAATGGGGGCAGGGAAGGGGTGGGAAGAGGCGGGGCAGGGGCGGGTCCTCATGGAAGGGGTGGAGTGGGGGCGGGGCCGAGGGCGGCGTGGGGGGGGGAGGTGTCAGTAAATGCGGCCCTCGGCCCAATGTACTAGTCCTCATGTGGCCCTCGAGGTCATTTGAGTTTGAGACCCCTGATATAAACACTGGGTATTAAAATGTCATATGAGCCAGTTTTCAATATTTCTTAAAACATGGTTTGCCTGTCCGTCACAGAAGGTAGCATAACCATTTTTAAACAATGATAACCTAAACCAGACCAAACCATATGTAAAACTGGTTCAAGCAACATTAGAGTGCCAACAGCATATGAAACACTGTACTAGACAAAGAAAGACAGCACCTGTTCTGATTTTGATGGGGTCAAAGAGTTCATCCTTTAAAAAAGGAAACAAAGAAGGGGGGGGAACTTCATTTTTTAAAGACTGCCTTTTTAAAATAAAAGTTACTACTAAAATATTTGAGGATTTAAATTAACACCTTTTTGGAAAAGTGATATGTAGAGTTCACATCTTTCCTGCTGTTATTTGATCTTTGACCAGGGAGCTTTTTGTAAGCCAGGATTAACAAAAAATAGTATTACAACGTGATAGAAAAGGCTGCATTTTCCCCAGTTAAATTTAAAAAAAGGAAAAAGAAAAACAAATTTACAGGTTCAAAATTGTGGTCGCCTAAGGCCTTGGTCATAGCCATACATTTATCATTTGGGAGATTCTTATCTAGCCACCAAAGTTTCTGAACACAGACATTTTAATTTAAATATCGGAGACAAACTTAATCCATCCATGTGTATCAGCCCCATGGCCTACTGTCAATTCTTTTCACATTAGAATTTGGTTCCAATCTTTTGCTTCCCAGGCTGAGAATGCTTCATAAGTATATGACCAGCCCAAAAGAAGAAATAAGCTAACATTTTCCCTAAACTAGTATTAACGAATCCTGGATTGCGTTCCATCCAGTCCTCTTCTGCAAAAAGTATCCCACCACATCTGCTATATATGTTGCAGAAAAGCTATACTAGACATGCTGAGGATTAAAGAGAGATACTAAGGTGCCACAAGACTTTTTGTCGCTTTTTACAGATCCAAACTAACACGGCTACCCCTCTGATACTTGAGTGCAAGACAGAGTTAGCAAGTAGAATACAAGGTCTGAGGTAAAACCTATATCCCATGACACACTATATATTGCGTACAGCAATGAAAGATGTAGAACACCAGAGGAAGAATGGACTGAGGTGGAGAAAGATGCAGAAAAGATATTGCCAATGGCAGGAGCTGCTTCTCAGAAGTGCCCCTTACAGCAAATTCAAAGAAAGAACCAGCTTCTTCTGGGTGTCAGACGACATATCCAGGGGCAAGATCCTACCAGGACATTTTAGTAGGCTTACAAAGACAAAAATCTTCTTTGAATGGAGTTCTCTAACGTACAGAGAGCCAGCGTAATAATTTGACACTAGAGAAGTGAGTACACTTGTATGCAAAAAGGCTGACATCCACTTTCTGCACATTAGTATGAAGAATGGGGACATAAGATACTTATACGGGTGTTATTAATGAAGTTGAGAGGAGGTGAGGGAATGGATGAGGATCACAACAGACATGAAGTTGAGGCAGTGGCATACGTAGCCATACAGGATCAGACGTGAGGCCCATGTACACCAGGATCCAACCTGCAATAACAACATGGTTCAGATGCTTCAGAGGAATGCTTAAGACAATGCTGTCAAACAGCAGAAGCCTGATTTGCAGAGAGGCTAGATGTGAGAAGAGAATTCAACTTAAGGAAAATGCTAGCGTTAGACAGCAGAAGCAAAATGAAGCATGGGAGACAGGAATACCTTGTATGTGAGGATAGAATCACAGAATATTAGGGTTGGAAGAGACCTCAGGAGGTCATCTAGTCCAATCCCCTGCTCAAAGCAGGACCAACACCAACTAAATCATCCCAGCCAAGGCTTTGTCAAGCCGGGCCTTAAAAACCTCTAAGAATGGAGATTCCACGACCTCCCTAGGTAACCTATTCCAGTGCTTCACCACCTTCCTAGTGAAATAGTGTTTCTGAATATCAAACTTAGACGTCCCCCACTGCCACTTGAGACCATTGCTTCTTGTTCTGTCATCTGCCACAACTGAGAACAGCCTAGCTCCATCCTCTTTGGAACCCCCCCTTCAGGTAATTGAAGGCTGCTATCAAATCCCCCCTCACTCTTCTCTTCTGCAGACTAAATAACCCCCGTGTCCTCAGCCTCTCCTTGTAAGTCATGTGCCCCAGCCACCTAATCATTTTTGTTGCCCTCCGCTGGACTCTCTCCAATTTGTCCACATCCGTTCTGTAGTGGGGGGACCAAAACTGGATGCAATACTCCAGGTGTGGCCTCAACAGTGCCGAATAGAGGGGAATTATCACTTCCCTCCATCTGCTGGCAATGCTCCTACTAATATAGCCCAATATGCCATTTGCCCTGCTTGGCAACAAGGGCACACTGCTGACTCATATCCAGCTTCTAGTCCACTGTAATCCCCAGGTCCTTTTCTGCAGAACTGCTGCTTAGCCAGTCAGTCCCCAGCCTGTAGCGATGCATGGGATTCTTCCTTCCTAAGTGCAGAACTTTGCACTTGTCCTTGTTGAACCTCATCAGATTTCTTTTGGCCCAATCCTCCAATTTGTCTGGGTCACTCTGGACCCTATCCCTACTCACCATCGTATCTACCTCTCCCCCCCCCTTAGTGTCATCTGCAAACTTGCAGAAGGTGCAATTAATCCCATCATCCAGATCATTAATGAAGATGTTGAACAAAACCGGCCCCAGGAACAACCCCTGGGGCACTCCGCTTGATACCGGCTGCCAACTAGACATCAAGCCATTGATCACTACCCGTTGACCCTGACAATCTAGCCAGCTTTCTATCCACCTTATAGTCCATTCATCCAATCCATACTTTCTGAACTTGCTGGCAGGAATACTGTGGGAGACCGTATCAAAAATTTGCTAAAGTCAAGATATATCACATCCACTGCTTTCCCCATATCCACAGAGCCAGTTATCTCATCATAGAAGGCAGTCAGGTTGGTCAGGCATGACTTGCCCTTGGTGAATCCATGCTGACTGTTCCTGATCACCTTCCTCTTCCAAGTGCTTCAAAATGGATTCCCTGAGGACCTGCTCCATGATTTTGCCGGGGACCTAAGTGAGGCTGACTGGTCTGTAGTTCCCCGGGTTCTCTTTTTTAAATATGGGCACTATAGTTGCCATTTTCCAATTGTCCGGGACCTCCCCCAATCGCCACGAATTTTCAAAGATAATGGCCAATGGCTCTGCAATCACATCAGCCAACTCCCTCAGCACCCTTGGATGCATTAGATCTGGACCCATGGACTTGTGCATGTCCAGCTTTTCTGAATAGTCCTTAACCTGTTCTTTCACCACTGAGGGCTGCTCACCTACTCCCCATGCTGTGTTGCCCAGTGCAGGAGTCTGGGAGCTGACCTGGTCCGTGAAGACCGAGGCAAAAAAAGCATTGAGTACGTCAGGTTTTTCCACATCATCTGTCACTATGTTGCCTCCCCCACTCAGTAAGGGTCCCAACACTTTCTCTGACCTTCTTGTTCCTAACATACCTGTAGAAACCCTTCTTGTTACCCTTCACATCCCTTGCTAGCTGCAACTCCAATTGTGCCTTGGCCTTTCTGATTACACCCCTGCATGCTCTAGCAATATTTGTATACTCCTCCCTAGTCATCTGTCCAAATTTCCACTTCTTGTAAGCTTCCTTTTTGAGTTTAAGCTCACTGAAGATTTTACTGTTAAGCCAAGCTGGTCACCTGCCATATTTGCTATTCTTTCTGCACTTTGGGATGGTTTGTTCCTGCGCCCTCAATAAGGCTTCTTTAAAATACAGACCTCTCCTGGACTCCTTTCCCCCTCATATTAGCCTCCTAGGGAATCCTGACCATCAGTTCCACAAGGGAGTCTAAGTCTGCTTTTCTGAAGTCCAGGGTCCGTATTTTGTTACTCTCCTTTCTTCAGGATCCTGAACTCAACCATCTCATGGTCACTGCTGCCTAGGTTGCCACCCACTTCTACTTCCCCTACCAATTCATCCCTGTTTGGAAGCAGCAGGCCAAGAGGAGCACGGCCCCTAGTTGGTTCCTTCAGCACTTGTACCAGGAAGTTGTCCCCAACACTCTCCAAAAACTTCCTGGATTGTCTGTGCACTGCTGTATTGGTCTCCCAGCAGATGTCAGGGTGATTGAAGTCCCCCATTAGAACCAGGGCCTGTGATCTGGAGACTTCAGTTAGTTGTCCGAAGAAAGCCTCATCCTTCTGATCTGGTGGTCTATAGCACATGCCCACCACAACTTGTTGCTCTCGCCTCTAAACTTAACCCAAAGACTCTCAACAGGCTTTTCTCCAGTTTCAAACTGGAGCTCTGAGCAATCATATCGCTCTCTTACATACAACACATCTCCTCCACCTTTCCTCCCATAACTGTCCTTCCTGAACAGCTTATACCCATCCATGACAGTGCACCAGTCATGTGAACTGCCCCACCAAGTTTCTGTTATTCCAGTCACATCATAGTTCCTTGATTGTGCCAGGACTTCCAATTCTTCCAGCTTGTTTCCCAGGCTTCTTGCGTTCGTGTACATGTGTGATGGTGCCACCCATAAGGCTTTATAGAAATATGCTTATGGATGTACATATATAGAACATAACTAGAACGTATTTTATGCTACATATGCCATGTAACATATCTCTGTAAAGGCTAGGATTAATTGATTCAGTAGATCATATTTGTATGCATGTATCATTTTTGTATTCGAAGTTACAAATATTAGAATCAAACAAGTATGCAGCCAAGTAGGCTGTAGTGAAGCAGTTGGTCAGCTTTCTGAGAAAAGACTATTCTCAGTTAGTGCCCAATCAAGAAACACTTAAGCCAACAATGAATTTGAAGACACCAATCCACATCTAGGCTTTCCTAGGAATGTGGCTTGGCTGGTAAGTAACTCAGTCATACATGGACATGTAACTTGCCCAAGTGACTCCTGGCTTGACTTTCCGTAGGAGAGCCATCATGAGGAATCCCCTAGCTACCACCTGAGCTGGAACAAGGGCTGTACCAGGGGAAAGGATTGTGCCCAGACTAGGAAGGCATCCAGTCTGTGAAAGAAACGTATTGAAACATCTTTCAGGGTGAGATATTATCTGTACTCAGTTGTATTACTGTATTAGGCTTAGAGTTGCGTGTTTTATTTTTTTTGCTTGGTAACTCATTTTGTTCTGTCTGTTACTACTTGGAATCACTTAAATCCTACTTTCTGTATTTAATAAAATCACTTTTTACTTATTAATTAACTCAGAGTACAGGTCTGTCGCATCTTAGGCGCAGTTAACATGTGTGGTTTCAGCTTTACACGGTCAGCAAAAACAAAAAAAAACAAAAAAGAGAAAAATAACAATTTAAATACTGTTTCTGTAGTGCGGGCGATTCCGTCCGCCATTACACTCAATGTAATTTTGACTATAGGCGATTTTTGCTTTAGGCGCTGACTGCGGAACGTAACCCCAGCGTAAGATGAGACAGACCTGTATGTGTTAATACCTGGGGAGGCAAACAGCTGTGCATCTCTCTCTATCAGTGTTATAGAGGGAGAACAATAGCTTTATACAGGGTAAAACGGATTTATTTGGGTTTAGACCCCATTGGGAGTTGGGCATCTAAGTGTTAAAGACAAGAACACTTCTGTAAGCTGCTTTCAGGTAAGCCTACAGCTGTTAGGGGACGTGATTCAGACCTGGGTCTGGGTTTGCAGCGAATCTGGCTCAAACCAGGCAGGGCACTGAAGTCCTAAGCTGACAGGGAAAGAAGGCAGAGGCAGAAGTAGTTTTGGCACATCAGGTGGCAGCTCCCAAGGGGGCTTCTGTGATTTAACCTGTCACAACACGTACTTAAGAAAACTAGCCGATTGCCCTACTTTCTCAGTAGGGATCAGGAGGCTTCTTTGTCTTGTACCCTCCCTCCTTGTGTTTCCTCCTGGTATCCCACTCCCCCACTTACCTCTGGGCTTAGGTCACCATCCCCCAGCGAACCTAATTTAAAGCCCTCCTCACTAGGTTAGCAAGCCTGCCTGCGAAGATGCTCTTCTCTCTCTTCACTAGGTGGATCCAATCTCTTCCTAGCAATCCCACTTCCCGGAACAACATCCCATGGTCAAAAAATCCAAAGCCTTCTCTCCGACACCACCTGCGTAACCATGCAGTCACCTCCACAATTCGACGGTCCCTACCTGGGCCTTTTCCTTCAACAGGGAGGATGGACGAGAATATGACTTGTGCCTCAAACTCCTTTATCCTTCTTCCCAGAGCCACGTAGTCTGCAGTGATCCGCTCAAGGTAATTCTTGGCAGTATCATTGGTGCCCACATGGACGAGTAAGAAGGGGTAGCAGTCCGAGGCCTTGATCAGTCTCGGCAAACACTCCGTCACGTCCTGGATTCTAGCTCCAGGCAAGCAGCACACTTCGAGTCTCCGGTCTGGATGGCAAATGGATGACTCTGTCCCCCCTTAGGAGGGAGTCCCAAACCACCACCCATCTCCTCCTCTTGGGAGTAGTGGTCATGGAACCCCCATCCCTAGGACAATGCATCCCATGCTTTCCGGCTGATGGGATCTCCTTCTGATACCTTCCCTCAGAGGGCTCTCTCAAATCCTTCTCCGCAGTAGTACCTGTGGAGAGAGCCTCAAAACGGTTTCGCACCTCTATCTGCATTGGGGGTACATAGGTTCTCCTCTTTCTTCTTCTGGAGGTCACCTGCTGCCAATACTCTTCCTCATTCTGCACCACACTCTGATTCCTCAGCATGTTTTGCTTCCAGAACCAAACACTGACTTCTATCCAAAAAATCCTCACTTTTTCTGGGTTGATACTTGGTTCTCTAGTCCTCTAACCTTCTCTTCCAATACGCAGACCACCTTGAACTTCGTACAGACGAAGTCGCATCTGTCCTCTGGGAGAAAGACAAACATGGCACATTCTGAGCAGGTCACAACAGCTGGTCGCTCACTATCCATGTCTTCCTTCTAAGAGGCTCCTCAGATGTTGTATGTAATGCTCACAGGAGCCTGTAAGGCAAAAACACTCTGTGCGACCTCCCCACAGGCGAGCTCCCAGGCAAACTCCCTCTGTTTGCCTGTCCGCAACTGGCTGCCTTTTTATAAGGCTGCTGGCTCGAAGCAGGTGGCCCGGCTCAAAGCCTTCCCTCCAATCAACCACTCAAGGCCCACCTGGAACAAAGGACTCCCAATTCACACTTTTCAATCAAACACCCACACAATCAAACTATTCTGCCTTGCAGAAGCACTTATGTTAGGGCGACATTTAGCTGAAGGAACATGAAGCAACAGTTTTAGCTAAACTTTGTAAAAATGGTAGACATGGTCTGTGACGTGACACCCCATATTCTTCATAGAAATAGTTATGATATGAATATGGCATAACTAAGATATGTTTTATGCAAGATGGGTCTTGTGAGATCATTGGAAAGGTTATGATTTACTGAATGTGGTTATCCAATTCATATGCATGTATCATTTCTGTATCTAAAGTTAGGAATATGGACTATGTAACAATTGCAACTGGGTGTGTATTTGGAAGACACCCACCATACAACAGGCCATCAGATTTGATGGGCCATTAGGAAGAAACAGCAAGACTGTGAAGATACTAATCTCTCTCCTTCCTGAGAGGCATCCTGGGATGTATCTGTGACACTACTAGGCCAGGTGGTCTTGTCACCTGATACTAAACATTATCTTGGATGTCTTGTAACTTTCCACTAAAAGAAGGGGCGAGGGCAGGTGTCAAGTTTAGGAAACAAAAGATTCCGGCTTTATGTAAATCTTATTGAAGGGTGGGGAGGTGGGCAAACTGGACTCTACTCCATTGCCTGCCTGCCTAAGAAGAAAGACAGCTAAAGACACTTGAAGGGAAGGCAAGGGGGGAGTCCAGACTGAGACAGGGGTCCAGTCTGAAAAGAGGTATAACTGGAACTCTAAGCTACGGAAACTTTGCAACCTGCCTAAAATAACATTTAGGGTAAGAAATTACATTTCGTAACCTGTTTCTTGAGTGTATTAAGCTTAGCTTGCATATTTTGTTTTATTTGCTTTGTTCTGTTTGTCATCTCTTATACTCCCTTAAAATCTGCCTTTTATAGTTAATAAATTCGTTTTATTATTAAACCCAGCTTGTGCAATTTCTAACGGGGGGGGAGGGAGGCAGGAGGGGCAAGAAGTTGTGCATCTCTCTCTTCACATTGAGGGAGAGGGCGAATTTTTATGAGTTTGCACTGTGCAGATCCTTCTATACAATGTAAGACAGTATTATTTTGGGTTTATTCCCCAAAAGGGGTGTACACGTGAGTGCTGAGTGAATCCTCTCACACAGAGCTGACTTTGGTCTGTGTCTGCAGCTGGGTGTGGCCCTACCTGTGTGTGTGCGCACTGCAAGAGGCCAGAGAGCCTAATTCAGCAAAACAGGGAGAGGGAGTCCAGGCTAGTGGAGCAGGAGGAGAGTCTTAGTGAAACCTTAGTACATCAGGTGGCATCCCAAAGGGGGTCTAACCCATCACACAGTCATTAAGGATTCTGAAGACACATGGTTGAGTATTATCAACACAGGTACACAAGCTAAGATGAAAAAGATACAAATAAGATGACTAGGAAATAGGCAGCAGGAAAGGGCCAGTAGGTGGTATTTGGCTTTCACAGCTCGGCAGACAGCTCACAGAATCTGTCCAACAGTTGAATTTGGATGATCTTGACAACCAAACAAAATGCATTAGCCCATAATAAACCCATCCTAAAGATGTAATTACCTAAAATCTCAAAGAAGGACTATGGGCCCCATGCTTTGCAGCTTACTACCTGACCCTAATCTTCCCTTTCAAGTGAAAAGAGGTGGCAGAAAACTCCACTAGATCCTAGATCTGGCACTACAGAGCCCCAAAAATCATAATGCCTACCCAATCTCCAGTCGGGCGAGAAATCAAGTGAAAATAAATAGTCTGTTCTTGATATAACAAGTGTCTTTAAACATATTTTTCATTACTGACCTACTTGCATATTTTGACACTTACCTCAGTAGTTTGTGACCATTTGTTGTAGCAACTTCAGCAAGGCTTGTTAGGATCTTAAGGTACTGGCTTTCACTCTGCTGGGACAAGTGTTCTAGAACTTGCCGCAACTGTATATGGTAAAATAAAGTAGATAACATGCAATATTACTAAGTGTTCTATTACAGATTAATCCAAAACATAACATATAGCTAGGTGAGGCAGGAACCCCATAGAAACAGCAATATGTATGTGCCCAACCATTTCATAATTAGCAACTAATACTCAATAAGATATTTTAAACTGAAAATCTATTCAAAAATGTATATTTTAGAAGTTAGTTTTTGTATTATAGGACTTGAGAATATAGCATGAATAAATGCTCTGAAAGTACTAATAAAAATTCATCATTAAGCAAAGTGCCATTCTTTTTTTTTTTTTTGTAAGAATGCAAATTCAAGTCCAGCACAAGCTTCATCACTTTGCCAATATGACTAAGTTTCTTGATTTGTTCCTTTGCTGCCCTATAATGTTATACCGATAGCCTGGCTGAGCCCAAATTTTGAATCTCAACCTAACTTTCACTATCTCTATTCTTATTCAAATAGTGATGAGCTTCAAAGTCCAAATTGTGCTAACCACCAGTTCTTTAAATTCATTCTCTCCTCTTCCTTGCTAAACAACTTTACTTCTCCCAAGCAGACTTATCTTGCCAACATTCAAAGTCTCTTCTCTACCTTCAGTTCCTCCTTTCACCCCTCATCTGCACCCTTCACTGTCCAGGACAAGAAGATTTTTGTGACTGGGAAAACTTTCAAACTTCTATCTGTGCTCTTCACTACATCCTTTTATGCCTGCTGTCATCCCTTGTTACTTTTTCTATTCCTTTCTCTTCATGCATATTCTTGCATCCATTCGCACCCCCCTCCCCCCAAAACACACTTTTCCTCAAACATAACCCAAAAGAATCTTCAGCCCTGCTGAGCTCAGCTTTCAGCCCTCTTCTTTTCATACAGACCCCAGCTGCAGCTTCTTGCCTTCAATGCACACCAGGGGATTTCTGGTAACCATTCAAATGAACAGTCTGTGTCAGGCCTACCCTCCCGCAGGGAGTCTCTGGCACATTACAGTCTCTAGTCAGTTTCCAGCCCTAGCCAGGTTTCTTGCATGATGTGGTAGCTGCCAGTCTACTCTCATTCCAGGTCAGCATCCAGCTGAGCTGTGCTTCTTCCTTCCAACTCCTCCTTCCGACCTGACACCCAGGCTGACTGGGGTCACTGCAGCTTATTCTTCCTGGCCAATATGGGGTTTGTATGCTCCATCACAGCTACTTTATTCTCAGGACCCGACTTCGGGGTGGGTGGGTGGGCTGGGTGACTGACCCTGGTGCCTTGCTGAGGAGGGCACTTTCAGAGCAGGGTGTCCTGTCCCTCCTCCCCCTGCTGCTCCATGGCCATCTGCAGCCGCCGCTTCTCCTGCCTCCACCTCAGCTTGGAGCTGCCCCGGCCAAGCTGCTCCTGAGACCCTCCTGTCTGCTGTGCAGAGCACAGGTGGGGGGCTGATTTTGGGGTGTCCCTATCTCCCCACCCGTGTACCCAGTTTCCATTGAGCTGGAGTGGGGGGCAGGAGTCTGTGCTGCTGCCTCTGGGTCATAAGTAGGGTCCTACTAATTTCACAACCTGAAAAACTTGTCAGGGACTGTGAAATAACCCCTTCCCCGTGAAATCTGATCTCCCTGAAATCAGCTGGGCTGGGGAGGGACAAGACTTGTCCTTCCCCTTCACAGCTGTTATCAGAGGGAGATCAGATCCACCTCCATAGCACCCTCACTTCTGCGCTGCAGCAGCCCCAGAGCTGGGCTGGGGGCTGCCTCCCCCCTGCAGCTCTTGCCCAAGCTCAGGGCGCCCGGGCTGGCCTACCCAGACTCAGGGCTGCCACCCCTGCCCCCCACAGCGGCTCCTGCTGGGGCTGGAGGCAGACGGGCTCCAGCTGGGACTCGGGGCTTCCACCCCCTGCAGCTCTTGCCCAGGCTCAGGGACCTGGGTTGGGGGCTGCCACCCCCACAGCTCCAGCCCTCGCAACTCCTGCCATACTCAGGGCTGCCGACCCCCCAACCTCCTTGGCTCCCCCCTGGGCTCGGAGCCCTCAGCTGGGGGCTGCCACCCCGTGCTGCTCCAGCCGGGACTCGGGGCTTTCACCCCCGACAGCTCCTGCCTGAGCTCCAGGCTTCCGCCCCCTGTGCACGTGAAATTGACCAAAGTGAACTGTGAATTTGGTAGGGCCCTATTCATGAGTGGGAGCTGCTGGCTGCTGCTGGACTTCAGACTACTGTCTCCATCTCTCTCATACACACACACTCTCCCCCCAACACATACTTGTATTATTGTTGTTGTTACTTCTTGGTACTTCCTGTTGAAATGCGCAATGCACATATATTCTCTGTAATTTTATTCTTTCAAAGTTCGTTAAGGATTACAGTACTGTTATTTTAGTTTTTTTACTGGTCTGCGCATTTCATAATTTTATTTCTCTCTTATGCTTAAAAGTAGTGAGTTCTAAAATGCCTGGCTGGAGTAATTATCATTAATACTTTTATTACAATACTGATTTGTAATTCATTATTTAAAGTGGTACAACCAAATAACGGTATCCTTCTAGAATGTAAATTTAATTTGTATTCACTTTAGCAGAGCCAGTTTTAAAAAAAATAGCTAAACACAACTTTAGACACTGTGCAGATGACGGTCACTTATTTTTAGTTATATCGGTAAAATAACAAAATTTGTATGAAAATAAATGCAGTTCAAAATATGATACTCATAGCAAGGATGGAGTCAAAGGTTAGTGAGTCACGTACATGATTGTCATCGGTGAACAAATTCCAAAATAAATTAGGAGAATTCCCATTCTTACTAAAAGAGAAGAATCCTTAATCACATATGTTAAAATTAAATAAATACATTTTTAATGGAGTGAAAAATAATTGACTAAAATACAGTAGATACGGGCAGTAACACAAAGTGTGTTAGAGAAAGTAAGCAGATTTTATTTCTCTCTACTAAAGATAATGTCAAAAATATCAAACTTGTGTTTCTGATATCTGTGTTAAAGCTCCAGAACGGATTCCTCAAGGCTTGGGATTGGAAATATCTTGCTGCATTATCTCCTCATTGTTCTAAATTTACATATAAACTTAAAATGTGGCCTTAGTTTGAGTTTGTATATATTTTTCTTTCTTTATATAGCAATTAGATACAGTGCTCCTGTCAGCTAATTCCTAAGTTATTAACTGCAAAAAAACTAGAGTTTTCAGATGTCTAAGTAGCCCCTGGAATCACGTTTGAAGTTGCCCCGCACCCCACAAAATCTGAAATGGTGCCCCTGGTGAGCCAGGAGTGGCCAGAGGGTTGCAGAAGGGCTGTGGGCTTTGGTAAGATACAGCCCCCATGTGACAGCACAAAGCCCGCCTTGAGCTGCAGGCTGAGCACCAGGCACTACAAGCCACAACGGCGCAGAAGTAAAGGTGGCAATACACCATATACCATGCTACCCTTACTTCTGCACTGCTGCTGGCAGTGGCTTTGCCTTCAGAGCTGGGCTCCTGACCAGCAGCCACCATCAGGTTGTCCAGCCAGTGCTTAATTGGTGCTGGGGCTGACCTCTGGCACCTCTTTCAATATAAATTAAGCACTGCAGGGAGGCAGCGGGGCACGGAGATGAGGTGGGTGGGGAGCCTGCAGGGCGCCTGTGGAGCCTGCAGGGCGCCAAAATATGAGTTCGCCCAGGGTGCCATTTTCCCTAAGGCTGACCCTGTTTATACTAGTAAAGGGAATAAGGTAGAGAACTACTGAGAAGGAAATGGGCTGGAAATTATTTCAAGACCCATCAACCATGGGTACAGATTAGATCAGAATCTGGGAGGGAGGGACGTGAATAATAGTTATCTTCCAAATGATTCAGGGCATATATCACACACTCATTCTAGGGTGTATCTGCAGAAGCTATTAATTAAGGAGAATATGCCTCATTCTGAAGTACAATGTGCATTTATAGTGTTGTACCAAAGATTTTTTGCTAAGAACCTACAAAAGGCCTACTCTTCCAGTTCTTATTCTGTCCAGACCAGTCTGCCAAAGTTATAATGACAGCACATTAATAGGGCTCTAGATAGAATCCAAACTCATTTACTTGTAACCTAAACTGAATTTCAGGCAAGCACTCCATGGTAGAAATTAGTACATATTAACAATCACTGGACTACCTCATTGTACATTTTCATGGTAAATCAGTACATCTTTATCAGAACATGAAGTTCTGTACAATATATACATACATACGCCCCCCTCCCCAGTTCTCCATGTTTAATGGGTTCTGCCCCAGAACTGCTGGAAGTCTCCAGTTGTCATTGAGGTGCTGCATGTAAAACAAACAAACAAAAATTTCAGGTTTAAGCACACATTGTAATGTGACAATGTGGGGTTCAGCTTCACTGAATTTGGGTTTAAACATCAAGTTTGAGATGTTTAAATTGTAGGGAAAGATACAGAAGTAGACAGAGGGAGGAAGGCCTTAGGGGACTTGGAGAGAGAGAGAGAGAGAGACAGACACACACACACGCGTAGACACAGCATAGAAAATATGTATTACCATGTTTTCCCGTAGCTCTTCATTCTGTGTCATTTGAATAATTGCCTGGAAGAGTCTAGGATGATGTTGTATTAAAACTTCACAAGTCTCTCCATACCCACCCTGTAAGACAGCATTTTTAAAGCAAGCATCTATTATAAAACAATTTTAAAAACAAGTGCTATATTTACACTTACAGCCAGGCAATCCATCCTCAGGGACCGATACTAAAGAGCAAATGCAAAAGACTCTTAAAGCCCTAATCTCAAAGTAAAGACTTGAAAGTTAAATAAAAAGTGGACTTTAGGTGTTGAGTGGATTTTTTGTTAATACAGATAAATAAACATTCATATGTCAATCATTAGTAATCTCAGTTTCTCTTCTCAAAGTAATCAATTTAATCCTTGAGAAACTACAATAACTTTACATTCCAGCAGCCATTTTAACTGATAATTAAGAAGAATGCTGAAAACAATAGACTTATACACAAATCATAATGGAATTAGCTCCTGCTTTCACATTTGGTGAGTATTGCTATTCTACCTTGTTGCACCCAGAAAACTAATTCCCCAAAACAGGGTTAAGATGCCTTAGCTAAAGGTTCCCAAACCACAAGCTCATGGGACACAATTTTTTTTATCTTATAGATCCTGGCAATAGGATAATCCCATAAACAATGTATAACTTTTTAAATTAAAATGAACAAGACAAAAAAATTGAAGTATTATGACTAGATATGTGCCCGAGACACCAGGTTTAGAAATGAACTTCCCAAAAGCTTCCCAAAAAAATCTGGAGTTCTGAATTGTATCACATCTCTAATTTTGTTTCAGGAAATCTACCCTAGATGACTTTTTGGATTTCCCTACCAGTCAACAGCACTTATGCTTCAATTATATTTAAAAAGTATTAGAATATTAATATAGGTCTTTATAACCCTCAGTTTCCTCAACAGTTTCACACCAGCACCATCTTCAAGGTCCTGTGTCACAAACATCTTTACAGACAAAGCTCACTAGACAGGACTCCTTTAAGCGCCAGTAAATGACACTTTAGAAGTCAGCCAAGTGTAATCCCCCCAGAACTGAGCACTTGCACAAACACTCCCCAAGTTCCTGTCAGTCCACGGAGGACAGTACTTCAGGTATCAAACTAGAGTCATGCCAGAATATGCTGGCTGATGAAGAAAATATGCAAAATAAGAAGCTATACATATTAGAGGAATCCCCAGCTTGCATTCCTTTCACTGTTCACTCAGCACAGAACACAATCCCAGCAGAGTTTAGCTAGCTGACTGTTATAAGAGTCTAAAACAAGTCTCAGTTCTGCAATCTGGTTTCTCAGATTGGGGATGGGGGGGGGAGGAGGGAGGGGGAAAGAGTGAGAAGAATGATATATTCAAAATTAAATGCACCAAAGGAGCAGTAACCACTCCCTTCTCATCACAAATGAGTTGAGCTACCAATGCAGAACTATTAGGAGTGAGCAATATAAATCAGTAGTGGTTAGGAAATACAATTTTGATAACTATATAGGAAAGACACATGCTAAGGATGGCCTAGTGTGGTATTTAAAAGGATATAAAGTATAAGTGAGTTAAAAAAAGAATTGGATAAATTCATGGAGGATAGGTGGCTATTAGCCAAAATGATCAGGGATGCAACCCAGACTCTGGGTGTCCTGAAGCCTCTGACGGCCAGATGCTGGGACTGGATGACAGGGGACGAATCATTCAATAATTGTTCTGTTCATTTCCCTCTGAAGTGTCTGGCATTTGCCACTGTCATAAGACAGGATACCAGACTAGATGGGCCATGGCCGTTCTTATAAAGCATCTTAAAGCCTCTAGATGTTCTATTCAGTACTGTCCTAGAGGCAGCAACATCCTTAATACTCTTTCCTATCTCTAGGATATCAATGTATCATTTACCCATTTCCTAACTTACACTGTGTAGATTCCACCTACTGTGCTGGAAACAAACCAGCTATTTGTTTAATTTTTCTAATTAATGTCAAAATTTTCCATTTACAGAGAATCTTGCATATGCTAAATGGTGTTACATGAGTTCTTCCAGTTTGATCTCATGACTGATAAACTAAAAGACACTTTAATATAATTCCAAATCAGGTTTAACCTGTAAAGGTATGTTACTCCCTAAGGTTTTTGTAGAACCAAAAGGAATGCTAGCAAAGATGTAGACTGAGGGAAAGCAGCGTACTGGAGCTGAGGGAACTGTGCCCAAAGTGATAGTAATTAAAACCCTTAGACTTATTAGATACAAAGGTGATGCTAAAAGTGTTGTGAATTGAGCAAGACATTTTACAGATTAATCTATTAAATAAATCTTTCAGAATCATCCTTCTTTAAAAGATTCCAGAAGCATGAATAGCAGAATTGTTGCCTAAGAGACCTTTCCTAACTTTTAAAGATGACTTGGAAATAATGTATTTAATATCCTGAATCTTGACCCCTTTGTCTTGCCAAACAAAAAGAAACAGGTCACTGGAGTTACAAGATACTCACTAATGTGCTTACATTCTATAAAACCTCAGACTTCTGACAAAACTAGATTTTGTTTTGCATGGCAGCTGAAAATGTGTAGGAACAGGAAGTCATAACATCCTCATCCTTTTTAAAATAGAGGCCTGGATGTAGAGATTGCAATACCTTTGAAAAACTGAAGGCTCAGCAGTAAAATCTTCTTGATCTCCTTGAAAAGTTAACATCTCAAGAAATAAGTTACTCTTACCTAGAGGCCTTTGGCTCTTAGCTGTTTTAGCAGTTTGCACATGAACACCTAAAAGAGAATGTGTTACCCCAAGAGGATGTAATTATGGTCTGAATAAATGTGACCTTAAGAAGAGACTAACTGAATGGCTCTCTGTTTACTTCTTTTAAGACCCTAATCTTGTGAGCAGCTATTTTGTGACAGAAGCATCAATCTTCTATATGCCTACCCTAATAAGGTCATCTTGGTTGATCTGGATTGTAGCAAGAATATACATTCTTCCTAATTACTCAGGAGAAGAAGAAGAAAACATTTTCTAATGGAATTAATAGACAAAAAACAGCATATGTTTTGCTATTCTGAACTAATCCAAGAAGTCAAACCAAAAGAGTCAGGTGAAGCTGCTTCCCTGAAACTCCTCAAAAGAGGTCTCTGACCTCTAGGGATGAAGCCATTGTTTTCAGATAGCAGAAACAAAGGAGGAGAAAAAAAAATCATTCCATATCAATTTTACACAAAACACTGGTTAATGTGAAGCAAATTTATACCTGTACACAGAGATCCAGTGGTGTAACTCCATTTTTGTCTGGTAAGTATTTGGCTCCTCTCATCAAAAGGATTTGTGCGGTGTCTCTTTGACCATGGCTACATGAAACAAAGGAGAAGGTTTACCAAAAAGTGTTTAGCCCATGACTGGTACATATGTCTACATTAAATAGCTAACAGTGCAATAGGTATTCCTCACAAACTTTGATTCCCAAACCAATACAAACTAGGGACCAAATGCATAAAGTTACACTACAGAAATCCATAAGTAGAAGCACAGCATGGAAGATGACCCCTCTTCTGGTCCCTCTGAGACACTGTTAAGTGGCTGTTCTCCAGCCTACTGCAAAGGTATATTACAAGCACTGGTCTGAGTTGGAATTTTTTTGAATATTCATGCAGGAACACTCTGACCAGAAGTAGCCTCTAGGCCCATTTGATGGTTCCTGAGTTTAATACAGTGCACAAGGAAAAATATAGGCATTTTTAATGCTACTTTTACATTGGAAAAGTGTACTTAGAGAAGATGAGATATTATGATTGTTTCCAGATGCCTAGTAAGCTTTCATCCAATACATTTTAAATAAAAGAATCACTTATATAATTTGTCTCTAACTAACCATGTTCTTACAATAGACTGTAAGGGTAAGAAAACAGAAGTTATCTGTTATTAAAAAAACTCTCATCAAATACAGCAATGTTAAATATACTATATTTGCATGAGTGGAGTTTGAAAGACAAAACAGACCTATTCTGTCATCTAGTACATCATCCTGACAGTGCAATAATGTGGTGCATGTGTGTGGTTTTTTTACAATAAGTTTTTAGTGCTTTGTCTAATCTAGATAAAAGTATTCAGAGTGATGGGCTTTACTACTTCCCTTGGGAGACTATTTCAAAGTCTAATACATCTCATTGTCAAAGCTCTGGGTCAAGGAAACAGCATAACTACTTTATGTAACATATAATCAGCTACTTTATTGTTGCAGCCGGTGGTGACCCATTAAAGACCAAAAAGCGGTAATTATGCCACACATTCCATATGGCTGCACTTAAGAAAATTAATTTTCCAATTAAACTTTAAAGGAGAAAGGAAAAAATTAGATACAAGTGCTTCTATAGTCACCAGAATACTATAATAGCATGTTATAAACTGGTGTTAGCCTTTACAAGTGCTCGATTTTTAGGCATATATCATCAATTACAATAGTTTTTAATTCAGAATGGGTGAAATTCAGCCCTCCAGGAAGACCTGGCACAAAGGCTTCTACACCAATCAAGGACGGTCTTTACCCTGTGCAAATGAAGCAGATGCACAGGAGAGGATTACTAGGTTGACTACTACTCAAAACCAATTGGCCTAAAACCCTGCATGAGAGCTTCCATTACTACGCCAGCCACAGAGGCTCTATGCTGCATTCCAATGCCCTAACCCTAGATTTGTTCAGCCCTTAAACATCTTCTACAAAGCCCAACTAATAATGTGGCTTTAAGTGTATTACATGAATTTCATTCCGAAAATAATTAGTCTTAACCCCTGTATGCCCTTAAACATAGAAAATATTTAGCAGTCTTATTGGGGATATACACAACATTAGAATCAGGGTGGACAAAAATGAATGATTTTTTAATCCGATTTTTTTATTTAAAGTGATTTTTTTGATAAAATGCTTTTTGAGGAAAACACCTATCTAAAGATAGTTTTAATTAAGATACATTATAGCTCAAAGATCTCATCATGGAATAGGGATTATAAATTCTAGTTCTATAGTATGAGAATATATTCATGTAATGTTTAAGAAAAGTTTTGTAAATTAGTTTCAATAGTTCACTGATTAGGGATTCCACAGGCGTCTGTACAGATTATTTAGCTTAATCTTTCTATCTACCCAATGGGACTCGGTATCTTCTAGACTGAGCACTATCAGAGATGGTTAGTTTTGCAGTTCTCAAACTGTGGATTTGTGTCTCCAGAAGTAACATGCTTGTTAACAGCAAAAATGTTTGTTTGTTAACAAACAAAACAAACAACAGACCTCAACTCTATTGTCCCTCTGCAAATTTGTGTACACAGAGTCAATCCCTTACCTCTCTCTAAAAGTGCAAAGTTTCAAAAAGTTCAATGAATAGAAGACTTTTGAGGGTGGAATAGATCTGGACAAGGAGAAGAAGTCTGGAGATAAATGTGAGAAGTGAGGGACATGTGCTTCTTTTATAAAAATATTATATGTTTGCTGTTGAAGAAAAAAATCCAGAATACTTAATGTTATTGTTTTAGTTAAATACAACAATTTAAATGTCTGTCTGGTGATGTTCTCCTCCTAATACAGCATGGCAAGAAAATCCTCCAAATATTAATGATTAACCTGTTGAATTGGGGATAGTTCACCTCCCAATGACTTCATAAATATCTGCTTCAGTTACTTTTGGTAAATGAAATAACCAAACAATCATTCGTTTTCTGATATAGCTGTAAAACTAATCTGAAAAGTTTTCAAAATAAATCACTGTTTCAAAATGTATAGTGTGTACCTTCTAACAATGAAACCTACATCTATCTCTGAGTTGTGCAGAATATGTATTAAGGTTATAACAACCAACAAGAATGCACTTTTATGTAGAAAACCATGACTACATCAAGTCTTCCTGACCAGTGATTTAAATCAAATCCACCCTGATTAGAATGCAACTGGAATATAAAATTAGCATTTTGGGGTTCTCCCCTTGACTTTATCTGAACCAGGCAGCTTCTCAACCAAGGATTTTTCATTTCTAGAAGTCACCATTGCACCCACCACACACTCCTTTCTTTTCTGAAAGGTTTAAATGCCTCTAATCTGGAGCAACTCAGCTGCTTCTTCTAATATCAATACCAGTCCCTAAATTGAGTGCCAGGAGACCTTCAATTAGCTAGCCGCTATTTATTCTCTCCTTCCCCTCTCCCCAACTGCAGAGAGCCAGCATACGTCTGACCTCCAGCAGACCAGTCTCCCACAATTTAGCTCTTAGCAGGCCACCAGGTCAGCCCATTTCTCATTTTGTTTACATTTATAAATTTCACCACAGGTGAACTATTTAACCTGTAATCAAAGCACCAGGATTATAGAATTGTAGATGTCCCAACAAATAGCTGAACGGATCCAATTAAAATAAGGAGCTATTGGAAATTGAATTAAACAACGTAGAAAACAAAATTTCACTCCAATTCTAAGTCTTTAGGACAGGGCAGGGCAAACTACGGCCCGTGTGCCGGATCCGGCCCCTCAGGGCTTTGGATCCGGCCTGTGGGATTGCCCCCGTGGTGCCGCGGGCCCCGCGCCGCTCTCAGCAGCGGCCAGTCCGATGTCCCTGCGGCCCCCAGGCCCTTGCCTCCAGGCACCGCCCCCCGCAGCTCCCATTGGCCGGGAACGGGGAACCGCAGCCAACTGGAGCTTTGGTGGAGGTACCTGGAGACGCGGCAAGGGCAGCGCAACTGAAGCCCCTCGCCCCCCCCCCCCCCCCCCCCCCCCAGGGGCCCCCGCGCCGCTCTCAGCAGCGGCCGGCCCAACGTCCCTGCGGCCCCGGGGCCTCCAGGCACCGCCCCCCACAGCTCCCATTGGCCACGAATGGGGAACCGTGGCCAATGGGAGCTTCAGGGGAGGTACCTGGAGGCACGGCAAGGGCAGCGCACGCGGAGCCCTTTGCCCCCCCTTCCTCCAGGGTTCCCCCTCCCCCAGGGAGCCCGCCCTGGCCCCAGTGCACGCCGCTGCCACCTCAGAGCCCAAACCCCTCCTGCACCCCACCCCCAACTTCTTCCCTAAGCCCCCTGACTGCACCGTGCACCCCTCCTGCATCCCAACTCCCTGCCCTGAGCCCCCGCCGCACCCTGCAACCCTCCTGCACCCCAACCCACTTCCCTGAGCCACCTTGTACACACCACACCCCTCCTGCACCCCAACTCCCTGCCCTGAGCTCCCTGCTTCACCCTGCACCCGTGCACCCCAACCCCGTCCTGAGCCTCCTCCCACAGTCCGCACCCCTCCTGCGCCCCTGCCCTGAGCCTCCTCCCACAGTCCGCACCCCTCCTGCGCCCCTGCCCTGAGCCCCCTCATATACCCCGCACCCTTCCTCTGTCCCAATCCCTTCCTGCATACCACACCCCATCCCACACACCCCACTCTCTCCCGCACCCCAACCCCCTGCCCCGGCCCTGCATACAATTTCCCCACCTAGATGTGGCCCTCGGCCCAAAATGTTTGCCCACCCCTGCTTTACACGGGTGTGTATTTTATGACAAAGTAGTTTAGATAGCTGATTCACTTTATGTTGGTTAGTTTATAACAGGACATGATTTATAAAGGCGTGTTTGACCATATTATAGGTTAGCATCCATTACAGCAGTGGTTCCAAACCATTTCCATTATAATCTGCCTTTTTCACATGCTCAATTTGCAACCCCCTCAAATATTTTTTTAACAAATAACTGTTTTAAAAACAGAACTGGAACAAAATTAGCCTTACAATGAAGTCTTAAACTTGCCACGGATATAACCTTCCTGGAAGACTAGTACCTTTGATTGTCTGAATTTTTTTTTTCCATAGTGTTGTTTGAGAATTGTATACCAAGAATATATTGTATACCTAGAATATTGACCCAGCATGCAAAGCTGGTTAAATATTGGTTATTTTAACAGCCTTATTTTAAATCTAAAACTATGACTCATTAGTTTATTAGGATATACCCTGGTAGAAAGGTGCTTAGCCTGCAATATTAACAGACATGTAATCTTATATACATGTGCATGTCTAAAACTGTTGACAAAATATTCAAATACTTTGCCATACAGCATTCCAGCAAGAGGCAGAAGTTTAGACTAAATACATTCTTAGTTTTCATATTTCCTGATTTGGGTTCTTTGCTATGCATTGAATTAGTGTAGTTTTGTGTATTTAAAAATTAAAATTTTACATTTTGTACAGTATTTGGAAGTCAAACATACCATACCTGCAAGCAAAATAGAGTGGAGTTGCTCCTGACACGTTTGGCCTGTTAATATCTGCACCACTGTCTAATAAACACTGCACTGTCTTTTGGGAAAAGGAAAAAAAAGTAGTGTCAAAACTAGAAAGAAATTAACAAAAATATCACTTGGCTTGAAACTGTTTAGTTTTATGCATCTCTCTTCAGTTATACGAGTAGATTTAATTTCCAGTAATACATCTCAAAAACAAGATACCTAAACATTAAGAAAAGGATTATGACAGTTACACCCTGAAAAGCTTTCACATATTCTAGTCTCTATTTCTAGGACTTGGCTTTTTATAAAAATGCCTTTTATAGGACTTTGGCCATTCTGTAAGACCACTGAAATCAGATCCTCCCAAAAAGCTTATACTGAAGTTTAAATATTTATCAGTAAATTGAGGTTAAAAAATATTGTCGTTTTGAAAAATATATTAAGAGGAAATTCTAAGTAAAAACGAACACTGTAAAGTATGAAAATGCTGAGTTAAGGTACTTAAACATTCTCAACTCTATCCCATCCACATGAGGTAGATGTGTCTATAATTATCAGTCTGATTGCTAGCTGATGTCTTGAAACTTGTAACCCTTGACAGCTTGCCATCAGGAGCCCTTTCTGGTGGTTCACAGAGTAACTTTTTGACCATGGTAGAATGGAGAATTGGGCTGGGAAATAGTCCAGAGACCATTTCTTACTCAAAGTGCTCTGTATCACTGGATAACAGGATCACTGGTCCATATGATCTTAAAATACTTTTTTTTAAAAAGGTTCAAATCTGCACACATCTATTCTACATGTATATGCTTAATCCTAATGCAAAATCAATCCCCAAGATAGAGTACAAACACTTAACTGTATCTGATTAAAAGTAACCAAGCTGCCATATACGCTTTTCTGTATGTAGTCATTCTGACAAATATGGCTCAAAATACTACACATTATAGTGAGTAATGCATGAAAAAATATTCAAGAACATTAAACACTACACCAATATCTGCAATCAACTATGCAATAATAGATTAATCAACTGTATGAACAGCTGTGGGATGTGCATTAAATTATTTAAACTCTCAAAGGAGACTGCAGGATCACCCACACAAGAATAAACCACTTATTCCTATACGAGTACATGTAGTTAATTATTAAGATAGAATTATTCACATGCCTATCATTTAACCTTTATAAAGGTGTATGACTAGCCATAGTTTCAATTATTTTTTTTAAAGAGACAAGTATTACCAAGGTTTTAACAATTACAGTCCGTTCAAATGAGTTTTATGAACTTACTGTCTTGTGACCATTTTGGCAAGCCACGTGTAGTGCTGTCTGTCCCATTGCATCTTCAACATCTACGTTATTGACATGCTGTACAAGATCGTGAAGTAGTTCTGTTCGCCCATTGACAGCAAGCCAGTGAATCTAAGTAAAAAAATCAAATTACTAATATTCTTAGTAGTCAATACATATATATATTTCATAAACACAAGTGTACAAAACCTAAGGCTCTGTGGCCAAGATTTTCATAAATAGGATCCTAGAATTAGCTGCCTAAATATGCATCTAGAAGTCTAAATCTGTGCCTGAATTCATAGCAGCTCCCTTTGATCATGAGTAGATTGCAAGAATGCGTTTAAGAAAGGATCCTCAAACACTGTACCTGCTGAGGAACGTAACCAGTAGACTGCCTGAATATCCTATTGATAGGAGCTACAACCAGAGGACAGAGTTAAATTTAGATTCTTGACACTCATGAGGTGCACATGAAGAGAGGGATTGGTGCCAGCTAAGACAATCAAGAATGTTTGAGGGAGGAGCCCTCTGCCTTGATATCAGACGTCCGCATTCATTGTTCAGGCCAGCAAAACTAGCAGTTGCAAATATAATACCATGTGGTTCCACAACTTTACCCTCCTTAATTTCAAGTCAAAGCAGTTTGTTACAATACCAGCACAGAGGAATGGAAAAAAGTTAAAATCCTGTATAAAAATGAAAATTTGTTATGTTGCCTGGTCACTGAGGAAGGAGGTGGAAAAAACAAAAAATTAACCTTGAGCATATAAAGTTGCATTTCTGAAAGTGTTTTATTTGAACAAAAGATTTTACTGTTTTAGAAATATTTTGATCAATTTTGTCACTGGTAAATTAACAGTTCCACAATGCTTTACAATGATATATTAACAGGGATCCTTCCAGTTTTAATGATTGCAGAGCTAGTCAAACACTTAGCAGGCACAAGCTATAAGCATTTTCAGTGAAGTTAGCATATCACTGGTTTATTAATTTCAAGAGAAGCACTTCAGTAACTTAACTAAAATGGATAGCACTTACTGCAGTCAGACCTTCATTATTACAAATGTTGACATCTGCACTATATTCTAAGAGCCTGCTCATACATTTCTTCTGTCTGTAAAGGAAAGAACATATGCAATTCCAGTCATAAAAAAAAGAAAAAGAGTCTGCAGAAAACAAATATCTTCCCCATGCCCCTTTCAGACTAATTCGTCACATGCATCAACTGCAGTATGTAAGTTTTCTTCATAACAGTACACCATTAACTGATATTTAAAGAAAAGCAAATGCTCACCAATGCCATAGAAGACACACACAGCCAAGAGTTTTAGCTTATAGGAGGGAGAGGGAGAATGGTGGGTTGATTAGACAGGTTTCTATGTTACAAATATCAGAATACTTAAGTGTCCTGTTCTAACACATTATTTCAAAATACAGTAAAAGCTGTTTTATGCAGCATGTTGGTAGAATGGGGGGTGCCAATAAGCAAAAAAATGCTGGTTAACTAAGAGGGAGGGAGTTTGGGTGCATGAGATGGTGCGGGGCACAGGCTCTAAGAAGGAGTTTGGGTGCAGGAGGGGGCTTGGGGCATTGGAAGAGGTGCGGGGTGACGGATCCAGGGGGTGCTCACCTCGAGTGGCTCCCTGCAAGCGGCGACCTGTCTCGGCTGCTCCTAGGCGGCAGCACAGCAGGTGGCTCCACGCGCTGACCCTGCTCTGTGCCGAGCGCTGCCTTCGCAGCTCCCATTGGCCAGGAACAGTGGCCAATGGGAGCTGTGGGGGCAGTGCCTGTGGCCGGATGCAGCGCACAGAGCTGCCTGCCGCGCCTCCGCCTAGGACCTGACCGAGGTGAGCAGCCCCCAATCCAGCACTCCACATCCTGTCCCGCGCCCTGCGCCCCCTCCCACGCCCAAACTCCCTCCCAGAGTCCGTGCTCCACACCCCCTCCCATGCCCCAACCCCTGCCAGCCCCGTGCCAACTGGACTATAAACCAGACTTTCAATGAAGATCAGAAATGCCAGTTTATAGAGCTTTCCGGTTGGTGAAGTGCCAGATAAAACAGCTTTTACTCTATATGGAAGGAAGGATGATCCACTGGCACATCACGCTCAGAATACCTGGGCTAAGTTCCCTGCTCCACCACAGTTTACCTGTGTTACCTTAGGCAAGCCACTTAGTCCCTTTGGGTATGTCAACACAGCATGCAGCAGCATGCGTCCAAGCTCAGGTCAACAGATTTGGGCTCGCAGTACAAATATCTGCAGGGACAGTGCTTTCAAGTTCCAGCTCAGGCTGGAGCTTGGGCTATGAAGCCCATCCCCATCCCCAGGCTTCAAAGAGCAAAGTGGTCAGGGTGATAGGCACGTTTTGTTAATTTCATGTGGATTTTTGCTTTAGTGCAAGCAAGTGTGATTGTTGACAGCAATAATCTGTTCTTTTAACAAAATAATCCAGCCCTAGAATCACTGCTAATATTGCACCTACCTTTAAAGGGACAACTTGAAGAGTCAGATTTCCTTCTGAAAATTCTGTACCTATTACCATTACAACCATCACTTAAGATAACTGAAAAGTATTTTCTTCATTTTTTTTCATTTCACTTGGTTTACTTGACATAGCATATTTTCAGTTCCACTTCTTCACTGATGGTTAATGGCATTTCTCATCATCTGCACTAGCATAACATCACTCACATATGCTGCCCTAGAGAACTTGTAAGTATATTCTTTCCCAGGCCCTTGAAGAGGGTGTCTGCCAGTCACACAACAAGAAAAGTGGAGAGTGAAGAAGCAACAGACATGCATGTACACAGAGAAAAGGGTCAGATGGGAGGCAGCCAGTCAGAGCTCTTAAGTGGTGTTATTCTTAAGATGCCCAAAAAAACCCACACTTAACCAGCCATCAGCAGGATGGCTAGAGAAATCCACTACCAGATAAGAGGCAGCGCAGCTAGGCCAAGCCCTCTTAGCCCAATATTACACGTATGGTATTAGTAGGACATGTCTACACTAAGATAAGTCGACCTATGTTAGGTTGACTTATAGCCACTATTAGTTACTGTGGTGGGTAATGTCCACACTACCCTACTTCTATAAGTGGTGCACATCCTCACCAGGAGCACTTCCACTGACTGAAGAGGGGCAATGNGGGGGGGGGGGGGGGGGGGGGGGGGGGGGGGGGGGGGGGGGGGGGGGGGGGGGAGCAGGCACAGAAGCCGCCCAGACTTCTCGCCTCTGGTGAGGAGATCCACACCCGGAGTCCAGTCAGCTACTGTGCTCCAGGGTTCCCAGTGTGGAGCCCAGGTAACAGCCCGGCTTGGAGCGGAGACCGGGAAGCAGCAGGGCTCAGGAGCCAGAAACCTGCTTCTTATCAATTTCATGCCTCCAGCAGCCAAGAGTGACAGCCAACAGCCGACATAAGGACTGCAGTGTCAGCACAGACATGCATCGCCCTAACTATGTCAACATAAGCCCTAAGCCTCTTGTTGAGGTGGTTGTCTTACATCGGCGGGAAGAGCATTTCAGTGTGTACACCTACACCGTTTACTCAACAAAAGCTCACTTTTGTCAACAAAACTGTGTAGCGTAGACAAGGCCTGAGTCTTCTTTGTCTTGCAGAAGATGTTCCTTCAGGGAACACAGTTAATTTCTTGATATCTAAATATCAATCCAAACAGTGAAACCCCTTCAACTTCGTCTTCCAGATCCTGAATAATCCAATCCATGCTTTACTCCTTTAATGTATTTACCTTGTTCGTTGTCATGTGTTGTATTACATAATAAAACTCTTATTGCAGTATTGTAATTGTATTATTATTAGCCACTAAATAAAATCTCTCCAACTATCAAACTGATGATTAGCAAAAATGCTTAAATGGTCATAAAAATTTATGTTTATTGCTTGGTTGTATTTAGATAGATCAATATTCTAAAATAAAAAAAAATAAATATCCTACAAATTCATGGTACACATTCTGTGGTTTTACTTATACACCTCTACCTCGATATAACGCTGTCGTCGGGAGCCAAAAAATCTTACTGTGTTATAGGTGAAACTGCATTATATTGAACTTGCTTTGATCCACCAGAGTGCGCAGTCCCGCCCCCGCGGAGCACTACTTTACCGCGTTATATCCGAATTCGTGTTATATCGGGTCGCGTTATATTGAGGTAGAGATGTACTTTCAAAAGTGCAAAATATATAATTTAACCGGTATGCAAACCAAAATTATAAAACATTCTTAAAACAGGTCTATAATCTGTGTTAAGCAAAATCAGCATGCTTTGAGAAGGTAACAGTTTTCTTACCCATTTCTAGCTGCCAAATGAAGGGGTGTACATCCCGAAATATCTTGGTAGTTAGGATTTGCTCCCTTTTTTAACAGCAGAACTAGACATTCAACTGATCCACAGCTTGGATGGAGGTATGGAAAGAAAGAAAGGAAATGGCAAAATCAGTAAAGTGAAACTTTAATGGTAAACCACAGCAAGCATTTTTAAGAGTCAAATTCTACACTGACTTACACTATCATGCAACTTCATTAACTTCCATAGGTTGAAGTCACCACAAAATTTGGCTCTAATGTCACTAGGGTTTTTACAACTTGAAAGCTTAAAAAAAAAAAAAAAAAAAAAAAAAGGACACTCCGCTGGAGTGAGAACTGATTATACAATATTTGGTTAATATTACAGGGAAAGAGTTACTAATCTTAGTTTAATGGACTCAAGACCAAATCGCAGAAGCAAGTGCAAGGAAACCTCAAAGATATAGGATTTGCCCACCCTTGGCATTATGTTTATGTTTCCCTCAACCAATTTGTCCTTTTGCAGCATTGGACTGGCCATCAAACCTCTAACACCCTTTAATTACAATATTACTTGTTAAAAAAAAGTATGTTAAAAAGACTTAGTTTTCAGAAGGAAGGTAGATACTCAAATGTAAGCACAGCAAAAAGAAAAAACAAAGACTGAGGGTTACAAGATCCATCCAAATGCCTGAGTCTGCCATTAGTTTTGTTACATAACTGCTTTCTCTTTATTTTCTGTTTGCAATTTAATTGGTCATTATTAGGGCTGTCAAGCTATTAAAAAAAATTAATTGCGATTAATCGCGTGATTTAAAAAAATTAATCTTGATTAATCGCACTGTTAAACAATAGAATACCATTTAAATATTTTTGATGTTTTTTAAATTTTCAAATATATTGATTTCAATTACAACACCGAATACAAAATGTACAGTGCTCACTTTATAATTTATTTTTGCTTACAAATATTTGAACTGTAAAAAACAAAAGAAACAGTATACTGTATTTCAATTCACCTAATACAAGTACTGTAGTGCAATCTCTTTATAATGAAAGTTGAACTTACAAATGTAGAATTATGTACAAAAAATAACTGCATTCAAAAATAAAACAATGTAAAACTTTAGAGCAGGGGTCACCAACCTTTCAGAAGTGATGTGCCAAGTCTTCATTTATTCACTCTAATTTAAGGTTTCGCATGCCAGTAATACACTAACATTTTTAGAAGGTCTCTTTCTATAAGTCTATATTATATACCTAAACTATTGTTGTATGTAAAGTAAACAAGGTTTTTTAAATGTTTAAGAAGCTTCATTTAAAATTAAATTAAAATGTAGATCAGTTTAGTGCAGTGGTTCTTAACCTGGGGTGCACGCACCCCCTGGGGGTGCGAGATGCCCTTTCTGGGGGTGTGAGACATGCAAGATTTTTTTAGAAGGTAAATCATCGAAAAAACAAATTAAGCACAGGCACATAAGTACAACTACTTTGTTTCATCAAACCTATGTATTTATTAACATTGTATATTACAGTAATCGTTAAAAAATGTATAAAGTTTTTAAGCTAATAGTAGTGTAATTTTTGATAGGGGGTGCGAGAACATATTTTGAGAACTCCAGACCATCAGCGGGCTGAGCGGGGCTGGCTGTAGTGTATTAAATTGCTCCCCATAGGAATGTGCTACTTACGGTGTATTACTTATAGAATCATAGAATATCTGGGTTGGAAGGGACCTCAGGAGGTCACCTAGTCCAACCCCCTGCTCAAAGCAGGACCAAGCCCCAGACAGATTTTTGCCCCAGATCCCTAAATGGCCCCCTCAAGGATTGAACTCACAACCCTGGGTTTAGCAGGCCAATGCTCAAACCACTGAGCTGTCCTCCCTCCCTTACGGCTGCCAGTCCTGATGCTCTGAGCAGCATGGTAAGGGGACGGGGAAGAGGGGTGGTTGGATAGGCGTGGGAGTCCCAGGGGGCCTGTCAGGGGCCGGGGGTGTGGATAGGGGTCGGGGCAGTCAGGGGACAGGGGGGCTTGGATGAGGAGGTGGAGTCCCAGGGGGCGGATAGGGGTGGGTGGTCCCGGGAGGGGGCGNGGGGGGGGGGGGGGGGGGGGGGGGGGGGGGGGGGGGGGGGGGGGGGGGGGGGGGGGGGGGGGGGGGGGGGTCCCGGGATGGGGTGGTCAGGGGACAAGCCTATTTTTACTACCCGACGGATTCAAAATAATTTGACATCATGCCTATAAATATGAAACGCAAGGACTTCAGCCTGGATCTAAAAGCATTAGAAATATTCAGTACACAGCCTCAAATTCTTCCCTGTCTGCTCGTAACTGAGCAGAGAAGTACCTGCCCACCATATTATGACAGCAAAGCACCTAATCAGTAGTGGAGTACTTCCCACTTCCTTGTTGTCATTACCATGAGACAGAATGACTGAATGTTTCCAAAAAAAAGCAAACTGTCTACTAGAGAGGGAGAAAGCAAGTCTGGAATAGCAAAGCTCAGGCAGCTAGCAATTGCAGAGGTGACTCTTTAACCAACATACACCATAAACAGGCTTTATTCCTCCCACAGCAGTCTTATTTCAAAAAGGATGAAAAAGCAACCATCAGTAGTTAATGCAGGGGTAGGCAACCTTTCAGAAGTGGTGTGCCGAGTCTTCATTTATTCACTTTAATTTAAGGTTTCGCGTGCCGGTAATACATTTTAACGTTTTTTAGACGGTCTCTCGCTATAAGTCTATATTATATAACTAAACTATTGTTGTATGTAAAGTAAACAAGGTTTTCAAAATGTTTAAGAAGCTTCATTNGTGGGGGGGGGGTTCGGGGGTGAGGGCAGAGGGCTGGGGGTGTGTGAAGGTGCAGGGTAGAAGGCTGGGTGTGGGGGGGGCCGTTCAGGGGTGAGGGCAGAGGGTGTGTGGGGGTGCAGGGCAGAAGGCTGGGTGTGTGGGGGGGCGTTCAGGGCAGAGAACTGGGTGTGTGTGGAGGTGCAGGGCAGAAGGCTGGGGGTGGGGGTTCAGGGGTGAGGGCTGGGGTGCTCGGCTTGTGGGGGTGCTCCCAGCCCCCTGCCCTGAGCGGCTCAGGGCAGGGGGCTGGAAGGGATATGCCCTGTTCCACCCGCTTCCCCAAGGCCCCGTCCCTACCTCTTCTCTGTCTCCTCTACGGAGCAGCGAGCACGCTGTGGCTCGGCTCCGCCCCCCTTCCCCGGAGGGAGGGGCAGGAACGCACCACGTTGGGGGAAGAAGCGGGGGAGGGGGAGCTTGGCTGCCGCAGGACCAAGCTTCTGCCTCCTGCCCCCGCAGGGGAGAGCGGTGGGCGGGGGGGCCGAGTGGGGCTGGGACTGGCAGGCAGCGGCGTGCCACTGAAAATGGGCTCGCGTGCCATGTTTGGCACGCGTGCCGTAGGTTGCCGACCCCTGAGTTAATGTTTCCTATACACAAGCTCATTAGGATATGGAAGGCCACTTGAAATCCTGAGTGTAAGCTGCCTGGTTTTGTGTTAAAAGTTATTCTTGAAGGGGCAAGTGTGCACACTGGTAATTAATTCAAGAAAGGTTAGGGGAAAAAATATAGCAACAAATATGCACTGAAGGTTTTTCCAGTTTAATGCTCTAGATTTCTGTGGTAATGTAATCCTTTAAGTCATCTCCCTGACTACTCAAAAGTGCTAAATCTTACTTTGCCGCAATATGAAGCAAGCTCCTCTTCACACGTCCAAATGCATAATTCACATCAAATTTTGAATTTGACAGTAGCTCTGAAACAGACCTTAAGCAGATAAAACTGTGTGTTAGGGGAAAAAGTCTAAAGATCGTTTCACCCACTTTCAGATATGCATCACAACATAAAGTATTCAGTCATGCAAATAAAATGTATCTGTTTTACAATTATCTCAGTGTACCATTTTTCTCCCTTACAGCCTATAAACAAGGCAGGGCTCCACAGCTCTGTTAAAGCTCTTCCACTTCCTAGTTCAAACTGACATCATCAAATATGCCATATTGTGTGGTTATTTTGAATGTACATTAATGTGGACTAGGACAAGATGTTCAAGACATTTCTTTACTGTGATAAGCACTATACTGACTTTGCTTTGGGCAATTATAAATAAATGTCTGCCAATACTTCTCCCCACTCCACTACATGTTCCTTTCCACATTTCTGGCAAGTTCCCTATGCATACACCAAGTTTAGAAGGAAAAAGTGCCAATATAATGAAATTTAAGGAAGACTGTTGGACTGAATTGACATTATTATGCAAGAAGTCTAACACGTAAGACATATGGCTTTATAAGCCTGGATGGATCACAGAATTAACAACAAGATACACACATTTCAAATTAGGCTCAGGCTGAAACAACCTGGTGACTTGCAGTTCTGTTTATGCTGTCCAGGAGGCTGCGTAACTGAAACTCTAGTATACGTGTCAGCATAAACATATTGTGGAGAAGGACCAACATCCACGCTGATATCAGATCAACAAATTTCAGCGCTTCTTACTTGCCTACAAAACTCAACAGGGGCAGGGACGTAGCAGCAAACTCGCTTGACACATCCCTCAGACAGATTCCAACAGCTTCCCCACTTCCCAAACAGCTGTCATTTAAGACGTCCCCCAGCCATCAGTCTTGTCTGATCAATACGTGTTGGACAATCTCCTCTAAGATAAATACCAACAGTACATCAACTCCTAGTGCTACATCTCATTCACAAAGAAACTGCCATTGTTCTGTTCTCCCAGTACTCATTATATACTGGCTCCTTCTCCATCACTGGACACACTTCAAACTCCTGGTCTTACGCACACACACAGGCATTTCCAGGATTGAGTCAACCAGATATATCAGGTACATAAAGTATATACATAGTCATATGCAAGTTTGGGCATTCAGTGGGCTGGGCCCCAGCTATGCAAAAATCTTCTCTCTGGGCAGGTCTACACTACAAACTTGCATCAGCACAGCTATATCAATGCAGATGTGTCACTGTAGCGCTTCTGGAGAAGACGCTCTAGGCCGAAAACACCTCCGCAAAAGGCAGTAGCTATGTCGGCAGGAAAAGCTCTGCCACCGACATACTGCTGTCTACACAGGGGGTTAAGGTCAATATAACCACGTTGATAGGGGTGTGAAAAATCCACACCAGAAAGCAACGTAGTTATACCAAAGAATGTATGTAGTACAGACCTGGCCTTTGTGACCCTGGATGGCAGCTCAGCAAGAGAAACCCTGGAGCCAACACTACTTTAATAAATACAGCTCTACTAAACATGTTGCTTTCTATGCCCTTAAAAATATTTAGTTGTAGACTACTGCTATGGACAATGTTTATTGTTATTACCATTTAGACTGATGTTAGACAGACAGACTAATGTTTGCAACCTTAAAAATAAGGTAATTTAAAAAATAGTAATTTATGCACAAAACTGTAGGAAGAAACACTCACCTGTGCTGGTCAGCCATAACCATTGGCATTAGTGTGTAGACAGCAGTTTCATTATCTGTGCAGAAATTAGATTATTCAGTTACCATAAAATCTTATGTGTACATTTATCCAGTAGTTGTTGTCGGTTTTTAGAAGTTACTGTAGATGAATAGACTATTTACACTTTATGATAGATCTATATATAGATATGACTGAAATAAATTATTGAACAATTCTAAAAGAAAAGCTACTGCTGTTTATATGGAAAATATGTTAAAATAATATTTTATGATGTAGTACTGATATTACTGTAGGTGAAAGCAAACTGTTCTTTCTAAATAAGAAAAATGTATGTTGCTAATTTTATTTTTAGATTTTTTATTTTTTTGTCTATCCTTTTATCCTTCTGATTGCTGCTAAGTTCTCATTACTGAATTGTCTCAGTATCATGTAAGTTAATTTAAAAGTGAAGGATATTTTAGATTTCCTGTATTTACACATTATTTCCATAGTTGTGTTACTGATGTTACTAAAAATGATTTTTTTCAAATCTAATCTATTTAATACTATTAATGCTGTCGACTTTTTTATCTCAACTTATACACTGAAAAATAGTCAATTTCCCCCTTTTGTTTCTAGACCTTTTCACTTTTTGGTTCTGACAAGCACAAAGCTACAGTGTTTGGGTTCAAACATTGTAGTAGAATTACTGCTGAGGGAATTCTGCACCAAAATATAAAAATTCAGCACACAATATTTTAAAATTCTGCATATTTTATTTGTCAAATAAATATAGAGGCGCCTACATGGCAGTGGGAAGCACGGATCAATGGATGGGAGATCACCCTGCAGCCCTCCCGCCCCGGGACATGGACTCAACGGTGAGGCTGTACCCGACCCTGACAGTGCAAGGCCTGGGCCTGGCCCAGAAACATCCTAGGGCCCTGCACCTCCACACCAAGATAGCGAGCAAGAGGAACAGAGTCTCACATGCACACCCAGCCTGGCCTCCAATCCAGGTGTGTGGCAAGCAGGCTCAGTCTGGCAGGATCCAAGTGTGGAGGGACTTAGTATGGGGGGGATCCAGGGGAGGGGCAATCTGGATGCACAGGGACTCACTGGGAGGGTTTTGGGTGCAGGAGAAGGGACGGGGATTCAGCAGGGTGGGTATGGAGGGGATGATCTCAGTGGGAGGTGGGTCTGGATGCTGGGGAAGTGGAGCTTGGTGTCCAGGTGCAGCTGGTTGTGGCTCAGTGGGGTGGGGGTCCAGGTGCAGGGAGTTCATCAGGGTAGTTCAGGTGCAGAGGAGGGCTTGTCAGGGGGAACGGAGGTAGAGGTCCAGATGCAGGGGGAGATGCTCAGTGGGAGGGTTCTGGGTGCAGGTGACTTGGGGGGGAGGGGGAGTTTCTGGATGGACTGGGAAGCAACTCCCCATACAGTGGCCCCTCCCCCAGCAGTTGAAGAACTATGTGGGAAGGAAGTGGGAGGAGGGGCACACCTTATGAGGTTTCTGGGGGTGGGTCTGAACCATCCCTAGCCACTCCTTGCAGGGGAAGAGGAAGTCCTGTCCTCCCCCGCCCCCAGCCCAGCCAGGACTAGCAGCTGAGCCTAGCGCAGGGTAGGAGCCACTGACCAGGGCATCCCTAACCCTCCCTCCCCAAGATTTCTTTCTCCACCAGCTGCTCCAAGTGCCCAAAATGACGCAACCGTGCTATTGGGGAGGGGCACGTGACCGCTCTTGCAGCTTCCCTTTGCTTCCCAGTCGGAAGTCATTTTTCTGCAGGGAAGCAAAGAAATCTGCAGGGGACATTAATTCCGCGTACGTGCAGTGGTGCAGAATTCCCCCAGGAGTATTGGAATATTATTCTTTTAAAAAGTTAATGCTTTTAAGAAAATATAAACAAAACAAAACCCAAAACATTTATTGCAGTACCTAAACTGATTTTTGATATACTATAAGATATGAAGGAATCAAAATATTCAGCATTAACAAAAGAATATAAATAGAAACAGGTGAATTAGTATGAAATATACTTTGTAAATCCTTTTTCTCTAGTAATTTTAAACTTGTCTCAGAAACTTAAGGCTGGTCTTACTCCATATACAGTTTGTGCCAATTTAGAAACAGACATATAGCAATTAAATCTGCACAATCTCTCTTAAGCACCTTTATACCAGTGTAACTGCTTCCATACTAGATGGTTGGGCAGATTTAACTGTGTCAATTAACCAATATAGTTAAATCACGATAAAAACTGTGCATAGACAAGCTCTTAGAAAGGGTGGTTTAGGGTTGGTTTTGTGAAGTTTTTGGTAAATCCAGCCCTTAAGAGGAATTAGTAAACAAAGTCCTATTTATTCAAAGAACAGGTACAGCACAAAGAAGAGAGAAATCTTTTCTTTACTTAGCTAAATAATGAAACTTACAATGTGACTCTTCCTTGTCCATGAAACTAACCTTTTTATTCAACCTTTGTGCAGAGTGATATACACTTGAAGACGAAGAGTATATATATTTTAAACTCCGTTTAGTCCTGCACAGCCAACACAACTCACAAGAGTGAATGAGCTGGATTCTCTTCCATTTTGCATATCAGCAACATAACTTGTTTACTATTGAAGATTTTGGGGATGTTCTAGTATCACTAAGGGCATAATTTTCCCTGAAGAACCATTATTACTAGTGATGATGCTGGAGATGAAAACGCAATTTGACTCAAAGCCCTGGTTGAGTTTGCGGGGCAGTCAGTTACAAAAAAACAAAACACTGATTTACTTGTAAAGTGTGAATATTTTGTAACAAAATTAAGCAATGAACAAAGCCCTACAGCGTATTTTTTTTTAATTAAGGAGTGACAAGTCAGAGTAGACACAAAGCCTTGCGTTAAAACTGTTTAAAGAGATATTTGCCTACTCATTACTGATGAGTGGAAGTCTTTTTCCTGCCAAGTTGAGGGGGCCTAAGCCTTTACCTTCTGAGAATTAAACCTTTCATTTAAAAATGAAGTTTCTATCCATTACAGATTACAACAACCTTCTAAACGTGAACAGATACTATCTTCCTGAGTCTGCAGATGTAAAACATTCATGCCTCTGCACAGATTTCCCAAACAGCTGCAGAATGAAAATAAGGGCTTATCTGCACACGGACATTGCATCAGTTTAACATAACCTGGTTTAAATCAGTACAACTTTTGCGCCTGAACTCTTTTATATCAGTTTATAACTGACCCGACGAAGGGCTCTTTGTAACCTTGAAAGCTTGTCTCTCTCATCAACAGAAGTTGGTTCAAGAAAAAAATATTACCTCACACAACTTGTCTCTCTAATGCCTGGGACCAACCCAACTAAGACAACGTTGCATAGAACTGTTTGTCAATTCAGAGCACACCTGTGTATTGTCCACGCAAAGTTGCAACAGTTTAACAAAGTCAGTATAACTGAAGGTGTGATTTTATATAAGTACAACTTCCTATTTAGACCAAGCCTAAAAGGATTATTCAGTTTTTACTGCTGCTCTTCAGAAGCTAGAGGTTAACTCCTTTCCCCCTCAGTATTATTTATTTGTTTTACCATAGTAACTAAAAGCATGAGGGAAGACCCCCCAGAATAGCCACGATGCTTGAGGCAGGGCGAGAGGGAGGAAGAGGAAAAGAAATTCTTCCTCCCTTCCAGTAGGAAAAGAGAGGAATGGCGAGCCACTAGCCAGAGAACAGTGTAAAACAAGCCCCTTAGTAAGGTCCAGGGACAGTACATCAGTAAGGTTGTCCATACTACAAGCACTACAGTGCCACAGCAATGCCACTGTCCTGCTTGTAGCGTAGACAGCAAGGGAAGGGTTTTTTCCACTGCTGTAGTAAATCCATCCCCTCAAGAGGTGCTAGCTAGGTCAATAGAAGAATTGTTCTAACCACTCACTGGTGTCTACCCTGGGTCAAATGAACGACATCTTTTGTCACACCCCTGAGCAATGTAGCTAAATGAACCTACATTTTAGGTGCAGACCAGGTTTCAAAATCCCAGTCATCCTTCCCATGCCCAAAAGCAGACTGGTGGGGCCCGGACTTCTCACTGGACTCTGCCCTGGTCCTAGCTCGCGATCCCAAGCTATTGCCCATAGGGGCATCGAGTCCTAGATTGATGCCCGAGGTGGCAGGACACGTCCCAAGTTTGTCAAGAAGTTGGCACAGGCATCATGGCCGGCAGGCCCCTCCCTACTTCTGGCGACGTGCCAGGAGAAGCCAGCCCCCGGGGCAAGGCGGGCTGCGGTGAGGGGCGCCGCAGGGAAACGCCCGCCGGTGTCTCCCGCCCCGGCGCAGATGCGGGGGCTGCCAGGCGGGGGGTTATGGAGTTTTACATCTCTGTGCTCGGAAGCGGGGCAGGCCCCGGGGCCAGCTGCTGCAGCGAGTCACCCAGCGCTGGGAGCCGGCGGCGGGGGAACGCAGCTCCCGCTGCTGAGCGGGCACGGGCGCCCCTCGCCGGGGGATGGCGCTGGACCGAGGACCCCCCGCGCCCCTCTTACCTTCGGGCAGCTCCACGGTGCGGGCGCGGCGCAGGGACCTGGTGAGACGGTTGAGCTGCTCCATGGCTCTCTCCATCCTCGGGGGGGCCCCGCTCTGCCCAGAACCGCCGACCCGCCTCAGCCCATCGCGGCGCCGGTTGCGTGCGGCCAGAGCGGAGCCCACGGCCTTCTGCGCAGGCTCACACCCACACGGTCCCAGAGCCGCGGCGCATGCGCGCTCCTACGCGCGTGCCCACCAGCGGAAAGGCGCCTCATTGAAGTGGCTGCCCTTACCCGCAACAGCGCCCCGCCCACCCAGCGTTGCCAACAGTACGGGGGGGAGGGGGAGATGAGGAGCGGGGGCGTGGCTAGGAGCTGTGGGCGGGGCAGGAGCCGAGGCGGTGAGCCCGGTAGGAGCTGGCTCAGCGGCGTGGGAGGGGACCTGGGGGTGTCAGGAGCTGGGGGTGCAGATGCAGACGCTGCTCTCTCCCTTCGCTTTGGAGGCTGGGGCCCGAGAAAGCGCAGAGGGAGCAAACTGGCCAGGGGCTTATACTGAGCCATCACGGTAGTACCTGCACCCCTCAAAATATTAGTGCCCCCCCCTTCGGTTTCCTTCCCACCCATGTCCGCAAGTACGGGAGGGTGCTTGTGTCGCTGTGTGCTGTTGCGAGAAGACTGCGTCCCCCGGTGATTGTGCGTTGTGGAATAGGAAATGAATTTGGCTATCAGGTGACTGAATAAAGATCATAGTGGACACCAGAAGAAATTGCACTGAATTATGCAATTTCTGGGTGTAGAGCTGAACCCTGCAAATATGCATGAGCTACACCTTACTGCCACGAGCAGTCCAACTGAAATCAGTATAACTACTCCCAGTAAAGGTCAGACTTATGTAAGTGTAAACAGTGTCAGGCCCCCAAGATACTGCTAAAATTCTTTGAGTAGGTCCCTTCTTTTTAAGTAGATTATTTTCACAAAAGGATATTGGAAAACTTGAGTGATATTAGCATTAAGAATACTGAGGAGCCCCCTCAAGCAGTAGTCAGGTATGAAGATGACGTTGATGACTGACTTGAAAAGGATTTCTGCAGTGAAAAAGGAGAGTTAAGGGCAGATTTGGGAGCTATTACAGAGATTAAACCAGCAGGATTTGATAACAGTAACCATAATGCAACAGAGAATAGAGTGACATGAGAAGTAGAGAACAGATGAACACATGAAAATACATACTTTCAAAATGTATTATTTGTTTCTTGTATTGCAGTAGAAAATAGAGATCCCAATCAAGGATCATTGAGCTAGGTATTGTATATACATAAAAGTCTAAAAACTGAGGGGGAAAAATCATGTTAAAAAAAGAAAATATAGAACTGATGTGGAGGCACAAACATATACATAAACTGATGTAGTAAGTTTTAATATTGAAAAATGACATTAAAAGTAATTTACTAGAGGATAAAATGTACTGGCAATGCTGAAAAGTCCACGCCATTTTTGTAAATGCAATTTAAAAAAATATTCACAGTGTTATAAAAAATTGTATAATACATTTTTAAATAAATTTATGTAGCATGTAAGCTATTTTGAAAGTCCTAACAAAGTTATCTACAGATGCAGCCTGATGATTACACATAGAAATATAAATGAAAGGCTACATATAAACACGATAAATTAAATGGCTGTTAAAGCTCATATTTTGTTAACTCAAAAGAATTAGTTAAAAGTATGCACAAGTAACTGGTCTGTTTCTTAGTTAATTGTGTACTTGCATATAACTGATTAGCATGCTTACACTGATTTTAAGAAGTTAAGAATGATCAACTATAAGTGCATAGTTTTGTGTGCCCAACTTTAAATATTTGACTATATTATGTTTACATTTTTGATCAGTCTAAAAAAGGAAAAATTATGGTATCCTGTGTCAATCCAATCCTGACTCAAACAAAACTGTGGGTGTTTATAGCCAGACTGCAGTCAACTCTTAGCCCTGGTCTACACTACACAGTTAGGTCGATGTAAGGCAGCTTATGTCGACCTAACTCTGTAAGCATCTACACAAAACTGTTGCTCCCACTGATGTAACTCACCCACTACACTGATTTAATAATTCCAACTCCGTGGGAGGTGTAAAGTCAATGTTAATGTAGTTAGGTCGACACAATGTAAGTGTAGACACTGCATTACTTACATCATCCAAAGCCCAAGATTTGGTGGTGATAGGGGACTTCAACTATCCAAATATATGTTGGGAAAATAACACAGCGGGGCACAGACTATCCAACAAATTCTTGGACTGCATTGCAGACAACTTTTTATTTCAGAAGGTTGAAAAAGCTACTAGGGGGGAAGCTGTTCTAGACTTGATTTTAACAAATAGGGAGGAACTCATTGAGAATTTGAAAGTAGAAGGCAGCTTGGGTGAAAGTGATCATGAAATCATAGAGTTTGCAATTCTAAGGAAGGGTAGAAGGGAGTACAGCAAAATAGAGACAATGGATTTCAGGAAGGCGGATTTTGGTAAGCTCAGAGAGCTGATAGGTAAGGTCCCATGGGAATCAAGACTGAGGGGAAAAACAACTGAGGAGAGTTGGCAGTTTTTCAAAGGGACACTATTAAGGGCCCAAAAGCAAGCTATTCCGCTGGTTAGGAAAGATAGAAAATGTGGCAAAAGACCACCTTGGCTTAACCACGAGATCTTGCATGATCTAAAAAATAAAAAGGAGTCATATAAAAAATGGAAACTAGGACAGATTACAAAGGATGAATATAGGCAAACAACACAGGAATGCAGGGGCAAGATTAGAAAGGCAAAGGCACAAAATGAGCTCAAACTAGCTACAGGAATAAAGGGAAACAAGAAGACTTTTTATCAATACATTAGAAGCAAGAGGAAGACCAAAGACAGGGTAGGCCCACTGCTCAGTGAAGAGGGAGAAACAGTAACAGGAAACTTGGAAATGGCAGAGATGCTTAATGACTTCTTTGTTTCGGTCTTCACCGAGAAGTCCGAAGGAATGCCTAACATAGTGAATGCTAATGGGAAGGGGGTAGGTTTAGCAGATAAAATAAAAAAAGAACAAGTTAAAAATCACTTAGAAAAGTTAGATGCCTGCAAGTCACCAGGGCCTGATGAAATGCATCCTAGAATACTCAAGGAGCTAATAGAGGAGGTATCTGAGCCTCTAGCTATTATCTTTGGAAAATCATGGGAGACGGGAGAGATTCCAGAAGACTGGAAAAGGGCAAATATAGTGCCCATCTATAAAAAGGGAAATAAAAACAACCCAGGAAACTACAGACCAGTTAGTTTAACTTCTGTGCCAGGGAAGATAATGGAGCAAGTAATTAAGGAAATCATCTGCAAACACTTGGAAGGTGGTAAGGTGATAGGGAATAGCCAGCATGGATTTGTAAAGAACAAATCGTGTCAAACCAATCTGATAGCTTTCTTTGATAGGATAACGAGTCTTGTGGATAAGGGAGAAGCTGTGGATGTGGTATACCTAGACTTTAGTAAGGCATTTGATACGGTCTCGCATGATATTCTTATCGATAAACTAGGCAAATACAATTTAGATGGGGCTACTATAAGGTGGGTGCATAACTGGCTGGATAACCGTACTCAGAGAGTTGTTATTAATGGTTCCCAATCCTGCTGGAAAGGCATAACAAGTGGGGTTCCGCAGGGGTCTGTTTTGGGACCGGCTCTGTTCAATATCTTCATTAACGACTTAGATATTGGCATAGAAAGTACGCTTATTAAGTTTGCAGATGATACCAAACTGGGAGGGATTGCAACTGCTTTGGAGGACAGGGTCATAATTCAAAATGATCTGGACAAATTGGAGAAATGGTCTGAGGTAAACAGGATGAAGTTTAACAAAGACAAATGCAAAGTGCTCCACTTAGGAAGGAACAATCAGTTTCACACATACAGAATGGGAAGAGACTGTCTAGGAAGGAGTACGGCAGAAAGGGATCTAGGGGTTATAGTGGACCACAAGCTAAATATGAGTCAACAGTGTGATGCTGTTGCAAAAAAAGCAAACATGATTCTGGGATGTATTAACAGGTGTGTTGTGAGCAAGACACGAGAAGTCATTCTTCCGCTCTACTCTGCGCTGGTTAGGCCTCAACTGGAGTATTGTGTCCAGTTCTGGGCACCGCATTTCAAGAAAGATGTGGAGAAATTGGAGAGGGTCCAGAGAAGAGCAACAAGAATGATTAAAGGTCTTGAGAACATGACCTATGAAGGAAGGCTGAAAGAATTGGGTTTGTTTAGTTTGGAAAAGAGAAGACTGAGAGGGGACATGATAGCAGTTTTCAGGTATCTAAAAGGGTGTCATAAGGAGGAGGGAGAAAACTTGTTCACCTTAACCTCTAAGGATAGAACAAGAAGCAATGGGCTTAAACTGCAGCAAGGGAGGTTTAGGTTGGACATTAGGAAAAAGTTCCTAACTGTCAGGGTGGTTAAACACTGGAATAAATTGCCCAGGGAGGTTGTGGAATCTCCATCTCTGGAGATATTTAAGAGTAGGTTAGATAAATGTCTATCAGGGATGGTCTAGACAGTATTTGGTCCTGCCACGAGGGCAGGGGACTGGACTCGATGACCTCTTGAGGTCCCTTCCAGTCCTAGAATCTATGAATCTATGAACTGTTGCTACCTTTCAGAAATCATCCCACAGTGCCCCACACTGACAGTTAAATCAGTGCAATCACTCCCAGTGAGGACAACACAAGGAGCATAGTGTGGACATGCAAAAGCAATTTAATTACTGCGGTGGCTGTACGTGGATGTAACTTAGGTTGACATAATTTTGTCGTGTAGACATACCCTTAGAAGTTATCAGATGGCTTCTAGTTTTTGTATCATATTTATTCACAACATTTTTAAAAGGTAATTGAGATGCTGATTGTGCAGACAAGACTATAAAGTAAACACCTCATTGATGATGAATAAGGGAAATTCACACTTTCTAAGGCTCAGTTTTCCTTTACATATAACAGATAAAAATAAAGCAGATCTTTAAATTCTGAAGGCTGCCTTCAACAAGAGAAAAAAAGGTTGAAATGAAATGAAAGATCAGACTCAGGCTTGGTCTCAGGGCCGGCTCCAGGCACCAGCCAACAAGCTCGTGCTTGGGGCGGCAGATTCTACGGGGCGGCATTCCGCCCAATCCTACGGCGGCACGGCCGCTTTTTTTTTTTTTTTTTTTGGTTCGCCGATCCGGCCGCCCTGTAGGGGGCAGTGGCGCGGAGGAGGGGAGCGCCCAGCTGGGAAGCCCGGAAGGGCAGCCCGCGTCCTTCCCTCCCCACCAACCAGAGCGGCGCGGAGCCCTCCTGGCAGGCGGCACGGTGGTCGGGGCCGTGTGGCGAGCGCCCCGCTGAATTCCTGGCCGCCCCCCTTCTCTCTCTCCCCTCCCCGCTCACTCCCCCTCCCCCCGCTAGCCGGGGCATGTCTGCAGCGCAGGGAGTCCCCCTGCACCCTGGCTCTGGCCGCGCCGCAGGTTGTTGTTTTTTTTCCTGCTTTGCCGCTCTGGCCGCCCCGATTTTTTTTTTTTTTGCTTGGGGTGGCAAAAAAGCCAGAGCCGGCCCAGCTTGGTCTACACTACAGAGTTAGGTCGACATAAACTGGCTTATCTTGACCTAACTATGTCAGTGTCTACACTACACCCTTGCTCCCGCTGATGTAAGTGCCATACCTCCAGCGGTGCTGGAACAGTTTTTATAGTGGGGGTGCTGAGAGCCATTTAACCAAACTGTAAACCTTGTATATAATGGAAACCACTTCAAGCCAGGGGTTGCAGCAGCACCCCAGCTCCTGCACCTATGCTTACTACACCGACATAATAACTCCACCTCCACAAGAAGCGTAGGACTTATGTTGGTGTAGTTAGGGCGACATGGTTTCTGTGTAGACACTGCATTCCTTACATAGGCTGCTGGCTGTCTTGTCAATTTCACGGCTCCCCTGGAGGAGCCATGGAATTGACAAGAAAGCCAGCTGCCAGCGGGGCTGCTGCCAGGTCTCCCCGTTCCAAGCCAGACTGCCACCCAGGCTCCCAGATTGGGCTGCCACCTGGGCTCCCCACTCCCCGCTAGGAGCCCTGTTGCCAGGGCCGGCACAACCCATTAGGCGACCTAGGCGGTCGCCTACGGCGCAGCTATTTGCCCATTCAAATTTGGGGGCGGGACCTTCCGCCGCCGCTGTTGGGGGTGGCATTTCGGGGGCGGGACCTTCCGCTGCCTAGGGTGCCGGAAGAGCTGGCGCCGCTACTGCCTGTTGCCTCCCGAGCTCCCCACTCCCCACTGGGAGCACTGCAGCCAATTGGACGCCGGGCACAGATCTCCCTGCAAGAGGCAAGAAGCCCTGGGCGGCTGCCCCCTTCCACCTCTCTTCTGGCTGGGAGTGGGGAGGCAAGAAACGCTGGGGAGCAGCTGGGCTCATGGTGGGGAGCTGCGCAGAGCTGAGAGCCCTGGCTCTCAGTCCCCCCCACACACACACACTGCTCCTCTTCAGTCAGTGGAAGCANCCAGGCTCCCAGATTGGGCTGCCACCTGGGCTCCCCACTCCCCGCTAGGAGCCCTGTTGCCCCCCGAGCTACCCACTCTCCACTGGGAGCACTGCAGCCAATTGGACGCCGGGCACAGATCTCCCTGCAAGAGGCAAGAAGCCCTGGGTGGCTGCCCCCTTCCACCTCTCTTCTGGCTGGGAGTGGGAAGGCAAGAAACACTGGGGAGCAGCTGGGCTCATGGTGGGGAGCTGCGCAGAGCTGAGAGCCCTGGCTCTCAGCCCCCCCGCCCCACACACACTGCTCCTCTTCAGTCAGTGGAAGCGTTCCTGGTAAACACATGCACCACCGACAGAAGGAAGGTAGTGTGGACATCAGCCACCGCAGTAATTACTAAGGTGGCTGTAAGTCAGCCTAACATAGTGTAACCCACACAGCTCCTGGGTGTGGTGTTCTGTCCTATGTAGTGGCACTGAGACCACTTAGAGAGAGAGTAATGAGTCTTCTCTACAGCCTTATTTAAGAGCCGCATGGCTTTTAGCTCATGAAGTAGGAGTTCATGCACTAAGCTCCAGAGGCCCCAGGTTTGATCCCGATGGCCGAGGTCTATTGGTGTTACAACTGGGTGCTCATCTGGGATTTCAACTGGGAAGTCTCTCAAGCTCAGGATGTGCTTCCTCAGCTAAGGGAAGTATGTAACCCATACACTTCCTGGTTGTGGTGTTCTGTCCCATTTACTGGTACTGAGACCACTTAGAGAGAGAGCACTTAATAAGTCTGCTCTACGGCTTTAGCTAAGAGCCACATGTCTTTTGGCTCATGCACTAAGCTCCAGAGGTCCCAGGTTCGATCCCACCCGCCGACAACCGGGGGTCTGTCGGTGTTACAATAGGTCTGCTTAAGATTGTAGTGAAGACATGCCCTTACAAAAAAGGGAAGCACTGGCCATTTCAAGAGACCTGTAGCAGGGAGAGGAAGGATGGTCTAGTGGTTAGGGTTCCAAGCCGTAGCATAGGAGCTGTGGGTTCAGTTCCTTGTTTCACCACAGACTTCTTGTGTGGCTTGGGCAAACCCCACTTCCCTATCTGTAAAATAGGGACAACAGCACTTCTTCCTTACCTCACGGGTGCTGTGAGGATGAATACATTCAAGATTATAAGGTGCTCAGAGACTGAGATAATGGAGGTCAGATACCTCACCTTAGATAGACATGGATGAATGTGGATCTATGACTTTAAGGACTTATTTGAAAATAAAAGAAAAATACTTCCTGATATTATTCAAACCCTAAGTATTTAAATGTATGCTATTATTATGTTCCAAATATTTGCCCCAAAATATAATAATATCTAAAATATGATGAAACAACAATTAATCACAGAAAGATAAACAGTCTATCCGCTCTAAGTACTTCTTATTTTAAAATTCCTGGGCTGAATATGGAATTTAAATTTACAAATTTTTCTATAGTTATCCCAAATCACATGCATCCAGAAAGGAGGATTAAATGCCTTTAAAAGTATCAATTGTAGCTGTTAAGTGAATTGAGCACCTCTTGAAAGCCTGAATATTTGAAATAGGAAAGAAAACAAACTTTCTTATTAAAATTTCACCAAATACAGTTATTTTACTTTTACATGAATTCAATTAATGAACAAGGGTCACAGCATTGAAAGAACACTAATGCAGTGGAAAGCAGCAAGATGTATTAGCAGGAGTATTGTAAGCAAGACATGAGAAGGGAGGATAAGACCAGAATGGGAGGAACAGAGGGGAGCTGACCCACTTTACACGAGGCAGGGAGAAGAAGAAAGCAGAGCTGCCCTGAGTTGCTGGGTCTTTATGTTCTCTCCCCACTTGTGAAAATGGTATTAATTCTCCCTACCCTTTACCCAAAAACTTGTGTCCGTCATTGAGGGGAAAGAAATCTCTCTGACTTTGCTACCTCTCATTGTTTGCATTCCCCAGCAGGTGGGTGAGGGGGGAAGATAGCAAATCAGTTTTCCCTGTAGATTTTCCAGCAGACTCAGTAGAAGGGTCTGAAAACCCTCAGGGTTGACAGATCTGCTATATATTTGTTTCAGTGGTAAGATTCATTGTCTTCACAGACCAGAATACCCCTTTGGGGATACTGACCCAGTCAAAAGAATAATATGAATTTAAGGATCTTGCCTGTTTTAAATTAAAGCCTTTTATATTGCAAGAGTGCATATGCCTGCAAGTTCTACATCTTTATGCCAACTCAGGCTTGAAGATCATGCAACTCTCTTTGTGGATAGAAGGAGGGGTTGCTGGCTTCTACCCAGTCTCTGGAGTAGAGCAGGTGGGTCAGCTCTAAAAAATTGTAGTACCATCATCTGGAGGTCTGAGCCTTTTGCACAATTTCCTGGGCTGCTGCAGCTCTACCCCTATTGCCTGTCAGCTGTCTCTCAGCTGATTGGGGCTCTCCTTGCCAGCCACTGCCTCTTGAGCTTCCTGTAAAGGAGAATTCCATTGTACAAAGGGATTCCACTCAGAATTAACACAGCTTCTGAATGTATAATCTCCTGAGCAGATTCCTCAGTGGGCATTCCTGCCCCCAAACCCAGATTACATCACCCATTCACCTGTGCAGATGATCCTGCATCCAATGCAGAATGCTGTGCTGGCTCTGGAAAAGGCGAGCTGTTCCGCAGGGGTGCAGCTGACTCCGCTTCCCCTCTCAAGTGAGCATGGACAGATCATCAAGTAGAGGATCCCCTCCATATGTGGATCTAAGAGAAATGATCAGGCTCATTGACTAGGTGACTATGCTTGCTTGTTACCAAAATTTACTCAAGAAAGACAAAGATGATGACAGTCTATTTATGTTTCCTTTGAAGTGATTTATTGGAATTGTAGTAATGTTAGTCTTACTGTTTAAGGCCATGTTTAAACAAGCTACATATTTTTTACTAAATTATAAACGGATGTAGCAAAGATGTCTTTGACCACTTTGACTATATGTATTCCTATGTAGAATTTGGAGTAAGTCTCGTATATGGAGCTGCTAGTGGATGCTTAATGTGCCCATTTGCAGGTCAGAACCAAAAAGGTCTGGTCAACTCACAGCTATATTCTACCAGAGCTGCTGTCTGAGTTTTGGCAAGAAACCAAAAGGTCTGGAGATTTGCTTGTAGGGCAGACAAGTTCCTTTTTATGTGCTTTGCAAGTCAGAGTCTCAGTTTGTCACTCCTATCCTTGCATCCTTCATAACTTTCCTCAACTACCTCTCCTCCCTTTCATCTTACTCACCTGCTTTCCCTACACCCCTTTTCTCTTACCTTTCTCACACTTTTAGGTTTGTGCCTTGTGTTGTGTGCTCCCTACCCTGGGAAAAATCCCCATCATCTTGTCTGCCTGCCTGCTCTCTTCCTTTGAATCCCTCTTTAAAACTCATTTCTATCAGGAATATTTCCTGCTCCCTTCTAACCAATAATTCCCCATCCTCTCCTGTAGCTTCACAGGATTAAGGCACTGAAAGTTGCAAAGACATGCCTTTCTCCTTGTGTTTCTGCCACTGGAGTGAGAGCAATTCTGGTGGTTGGTGAAACCTTAAGAGTCCCAGAAGAGTCCATGTGACTGTTGCTGCCCCAATAAGTCACTTAGGGTATGTCTACACTACCCGCCGGATTGGTGGGCAGCGATCGATCCAGCAGGGGGGTCGATTTATCGCGTCTAGTCTAGACGTGATAAATCAACCCCCGAGCGCTCTCCCGTCGATTCCTGTATCCAGCACCGTGAGAGGCACAGGCGGAGTCGACGAGGGAGCGGCAGCAGTCGACTCACCGCGGTGAAGACACCACGGTAAGTCGATCTAAGTCCGTCGACCTCAGCTATGTTATTCACGTAGCTGAAGTTGCGTAACTTAGATCGATCCCCTCCCCAGTGTAGACCAGGCCTTAATCCAGTACCCTAGAACAGCTCCTGCTGATCATGCAGGTCTGACAGAAGAGTAGGATCCTGGCCTGACCTGAATTCACCACCCGTCTTCCTGCTAATGTTGATGTTTTTGGAGTGAAGGCTTGAATGAAGCCCTAGAAGGCTTCGTGAACAAAGTTATTTGTATTTAATATACACTTATTTGAGGAATAAGAAAGGGAAATAGAGTTCTTACACCCTTAGTGAGGCAGAACACCTGAATATTATTTTAAGTTCTTCTTTGTTAAGAACTTATCAAAATAAAATATTAGAGTGGACTAGATTGCTGACAGACTGAAGGCTGCAGGCTTTTTGGAGAGTATAAATTACAAATGTCAAGTGACAAATGTGCAAATTTTATCAACAATATTTCAGAGTTTCATAGACTTGCCAAGTGCCAGAGGGAAAAGTTGTTGTATCAATGAAAGGTAGAGAGTCACAGCTTATCAAAAGCCCAAGTCTTTTACACAGTGAATGCAATCAGCAGTCTTCTCTTTAGCACAGAGAAAAAGCACATATTAATATATCTATCCAACCCAATAGGATATCTGAAGATGTCATTATCCAGACATTAAAACGCTTGTTGAAATTTCTGTCTTTCATAATAAATGAAATCAAGTCAGTTATTAGTCCTGTGAGAGATAGTGTTCCTGGATTTTACAGTAAGTTCATTGTCTACAACCTTGAATATCCTAGAGAGAACAGAAAGGGTATTGCATTTCTTTGCAGAGAGATAATAGTATCAGGACAATTAAAACAATGGACAAGGTTGCACTTATTTTTTATCAGCCTTTATTTCATAGAGATATAAAAGTATGTTATTTCAAGAAAAGTTGAAAGAATTAGTAAGCTTGGATCTAGCTAGTAGGTCTTATTCCAGACAGATTTGCAGTACAAGTGATTGTGATCTAATTGGGAATTCTTTTATTTATTTATTTTTTAAAACCTCAGCTCTTTGACTTAGCTTTCCCTCTGTGCATTCCTCTCTCTCTCTCACACACACACACGCATGCACGTTCTCTCTCATTAAGCTATTTATATTACCATTGGAGAAGGCAGAAAAAGAGAAATGTATATTCTTATTTCTATTTCTAAAGACTTGGGAGGTGCTCAGATACTACCGTGATGGAGGCCATGTGGTAGGATGATTTGGATCAGATCTTTGTGACTTTTGTCCTCTCTGCAGGCAGGGATCATATTTGTACAGTGCTTAGCACAATGAATGGCCTATTATTCTAATTAAAGCCTTCAAGTGCTACTGTGTTATAAATAATAATAGATTTAATGTGTTGGAAAGCACAACTGACACTTTTTCAGCAGTACCCTGATCCTCTTCTATCTCCCATAGATTTTTTTTAAAGACCAATGTTTCACAAGTAAGTTGGAAAGTCTCATTAAAACAAAAATAAGTAAGTGAATGAAGAAGTGTCTGTATAAGAAAAGTTGCTAGCAACAAAATGGATGAAGTCATTTGGAAATGTCTTCCAAAATTTCAGATTCAGATCAGTGTTCAGCATGTTCAAGTACTGACAAGACATTAAGACAGTAGCACTTGAAAGGAAAGATAAAATCAAGTCTCCTTGGATGACAAAAATACCATTAAGGGTTTTGAAATGAGTAAAATAGGAGGTTTGGGTTTATTTTTTATTCCAGTTCATTCTGTGGGAAGGGACAATGTGGTTGCCAATATTTCATCAAGGGGTAAATTTAAAACACTTAGAGTTTGACCTTTTTATGGAACACTCTTGATGTTACATGAGGGATCATTTTGGCTCATTCACTGTTCGGGAGAGCTCTAATATAAACTGTTTTCCAAATGCCTATTTCAAGAGAAGGATATCTCCTTTCTGTTAGTCAAACACATTTACTTTATTGACAAAGAATGAAGCAAATCCACCAAAAGGAACTGTATTGCTTCCGTCCCTTTGGCCTTTAGGATATCGTTTCTTGTATTACTTGATAGATTTTTCCAATAATTGAGGCAACTAGTTCAAATCTTTCCAGAAAGGGAACAATAAATAGTCCTAATGTAAAGGATAATGATAATCACGTGTATAATCAGAAATTCCAATATTGCATGTACGTATACAATGCACATATTCATCGTTTCATAGTCAGTGGGTCCAGCAATGTACAACGTTGCCAGTGTTAGATGTAGGGTAGCCATCTCAGAAATTAGAATACTTGCTTATTGTAAGAGCTTGATCAATTGGCGAACTGCAGCCAGTGGGAGCTGCGATCGGCCGAACCTGTGGAAACTGCAGGTAAACAAACCGTCCCGGCCCGCCAGCGGATTTCCCTGACGGGCTGCGTACCAAAGGTTGCCAATCCCTGGTGTAGGCAATGTCAGTAGCAAGGCATAGGGCTTTTATTACAAAGGGTATTGGCAGCAGTGGAATATGAGAGGATTCTAATGCTTTAATGATGATTGAGTGTAGTTTGATATAGTATCCTGTGAGGAATGGTACATCTACATTTGACCTGGGAAGTGTGATTCCCAGCTTGCATCAACGTACCCGTGCTAGCATCCTAAAAATACCAGTGTGGCCAAGGTAGCGTGGGCAGTGGCTTCGGCTAGCTGCCCAGACACAAACCTGCCCAGACTCCCCTGCTTACCTATTCAAGCAGTTAGTCTGAGCTGCTGCCCATGCTACCCCAGCTACATTGCTAATTTTAGTATGCTAGCTCAAGCAGAGCTAGCACAGGTACATCTATGTAAGCTGGGAATCGCACAGCCCAGCTCAAATGTAGATTGTACTGTCAGGGTGAGAACATTGTAAAAGTCTGTAAAAATGGTTCTTAAATTGCTCACGTGTGGTATTTTCTGGGGAGTTGGCTAAGTCTGTAAGTGTATGCCACGATCTGGAACCTCCTGAACCTTATAGTGCCAAGGGCCAGTGTGAGTATGTTCACATTAAGGCATTGCTCGAAGAGGGTAGAGGGCAGGTAGTATGGGAAACCTTTTCTTTTTTCCTTTTTTGTCTTTTAAGAGCGTTAGATGGAATTCCATGGGTGAGAGTGAGTGGGTTGTAGAAGGAGGCATTTGTACACTTCAACAATTGTGGAGTTGGCAGAGTAAAGTTACACACATTAACAAAACATATTGGGGCACTGCTGGAAGAGGACAGAGTTAAGGTTGCATGGGCAACCTTAACTGTGCATTTCCTGGTTTTCCAAAGTTTGAGTTTTGCTCAACTCAGCATCCTGCAAGGAGAAGACGTACCACCAAGCAATCTTAATGTTGGGGTATGTAAGGGTTAAGTAAAGACCTGGGTAACCGCTATCATGGTAGTAGGGAGTAAGGCACAGGCAAGCAGTATTTCTTCGCTTGATAGATAAAGTTGCCATCCTTTTCTCTTCCCTTTTGCTTGTTAAGGATAGATAAGTGTTGTAGCTGCATAAGGAATATGGTTGTCTGAAGGATACCCTTTGTATGAAGAAGTGTTATCTCCCCCCTCCCTTCCTCTCCCAGCTACATAAACGAGCTCGGAGTCAGGCCCCTTCCTCCCTCCCCTGTGAACTGCTGATTAAGGGAACTTGTGACTACAATTACTGCAAAGAAATGCATCTTCAAGGTAAAAATGTATAATATGTTTAATGCAGTAAACGGGCGGGTATAATTATATTCAGTATATAGCTATTAATATTCATTATATGGGCATTCATATTATTAAATAAGGGTTTTGGGGGCGTTGTAGTAAATGTGGGTATTTACATATTAACTTAGATAAAAGAGTGTGATGTGATTAACTTGGGAGTTACTCGACGATTGGGTCGAGTGGAACAAGTACCGCAATAAAGAAGTCCATTTACTCAATCCGCCTCTGGGTCCTTCTGCTCCTTCCTTCCATCTCTAACACTTAACTCCATGTTAATGTAGGTTTTTGCCACTGAATATCCATATAGTACTATTCATGTAAAAAAGTTAGTCATTAACTTAACCAGCCCTTTCCTGCCATTGTAATGAACAAAAATGCAGTCAAAATATCATTAAGTGGTGACTCAAAATTGTTCTAGTTGTTTTAGGCTTTGCATCAGCAGACTAGTGATGTGGAGAAGGTGGCAGAAAATCTGTGGATGGAAGTAATGGAGTTGTAGTGTGACATGGCTCAGAAGCCAGCATGTGACTGATTAAAAGTGCCTCAGTTCTAGCCATATCTTATAATTACCTACTGGAAGATTTGTGTGCTGCCAGAATAAGGACTGTGTTTGGGAGCACCTGCAAAGAACTATTTTCCCTCTGTGATGGGGTGTTTACCCCACACACCTCATAAAAAGGGTAAAAATGGGCCTGAGAGGCAAATTAACCTGCCGGCTTGCACTAGGAGGGTGGGCCTGGCCTAATTAATGATAAAGCACAGCTGGAGAAAGAGTTGGAAGGAGGTTCTGTGATCCTGAGCTCCTTGGCAAAGAATCCCTTGCTCTTTACAACCAACTCTCACCTCAGGCCTGACAAACTCACTACACCAAGCACATGTCTTGCAGGGTACTTATCCATCAAGAACAGCAAGTGAGGTATCTACAGAAAACGCATAACTGATAAAGACTCAATCATGGTGAAATGTATTTCTAAGTAATACATGTATTCCTAATACTTATGGAATAATGTAACTATATTGAAAATATGCCTAGAGTAAAAGTTAGTCACCAGTGGATAACATGTCTTGGTGATGACCCATTCATGCAGGAGGGAGTTGCTACCCCAACTTGGTTAGCCAGAGATGTAATGCAAGGCTCAATTGTCTAGCTTTGCTCCACCCCAAGACTATTAATGGAAAGCCATCATTGCAAACAGTTGACACCACTTGGAGGTAAAATTGGAACATTACAACAGACAGAGGTTTGTCCTGTCTATGGCCTGGGCTATACTGGGGCGGGGGGCGGGGGGGTGTTTCAAACTAATATACGCAACTTCAGCTACACTATTCGCGTAGCTGAAGTCGAAGTATCTTAGTTCGACTTACCTGACCGTCCTCACGGCGGCGAGTCGATCGCCGCGGCTCCCCCGTCGACTCCGCTTACTCCTCCTGCCAAGGTGGAATACAGGCGTCGATTCGGGGATCGATTTATCGCATCTAGACGAGATGCGATAAATCAATCCCCGACACATCGAACACTATCCGCCGATCCGGCGGGTAGTATAGATGTACCCTATGAATAAAGACAAAGATTGTTTCAGTATAACAGAGGAGAGGGAAAGACCCTCTGCATCTTTTCCCTGAGGAGACATATTGGACAGCAGAGGTGCTCTCATGAAAAATTGGATCCTCTTTCCTGAAGTCAGCCAGCTCTGCAACAGACTGAACTTTGCAGGAGGGGGAAACCTACTTTATTAAATAGGAAAGGTAACTACTGATAAGTGTAGACCCAGGGTCATGTTTCATGATTTTGTTTTATATTGTAACCATTTGTTTCTACCACTCTCCCGGTTCTAGTTAACGCTCCATTCTTTCTTCTATAGCCTACTGTTGTTTTAATATAAGTGCTCACAAAACACTGTATGGATTACAGAAGTGGTAAGTTTAAGGTAAAACCAGTCAACTGAGATGCATTGCACTTTTGGTGCAGTGGATTTGGGATTTCTGAGAGTAACCCATGTCAAGGGCTGGATATCACAGGGGAATGACTCAAAGGGACTTGAGGACTGTGATGCACCTATTGTTAACCTGTAAGGCGAAGACAGGGCTGGCATAGCCCAAAGGAGAGTGCTTGAGTAGCTAATGGGCTGGTGGTGTTAGGTAGCTAACACCCAGCCAGCCACAAGCAAAACTACCTCTCTCTGGAGGCAGGGGTTGACAAGGTGATTCACAGTCCTTGGTACCCCAAGAACCATCACAGGTTCCCATAAAAGGAATGAGCAGGCTCAGTTAGGGAGAGAAGGTAGGAAGCTCCTTCTCTCTCCGGAAGTATGACTGAAAATGGCTACACAGATGAGATCAATCCCTGAGGTAGACCTGCAAGCCCATCAGCACAGGAAGTGGAAAACCACAGTGCATCTGAAGGAGCAGACCTAAAAGCTTAATACAGGGTCCTACCAGGGAGGGGCATACAAGCCCATCTTAAGGACTGTTGAGCCCAGTATGGAAGGGGTGGATGGAAGCAGTGACTTGGCTGGAAGACCAAGTCAAGGGAAGGGAGATCACTGTAGGGCTGGAACAGCAGTTGGCATGGAGTGCTAAATGACAAAAAAGCTGCTGTACCAATCCCAGCCACAGGAGGTGAGTGCATTCTTTACATCCCCGCTTGTGAAAATTAATAAGGCAAATTTTAGGTCACAGCTGAAATCAATAATGAAATTAGCTTCTGCACAAAAGCTGAAACCCAGACATTGATGCACTTGTTCATAGCAGATGATGCCAAATGTGAGAGTGGTCCAACTCACATAGATAATTGAAACCTGCTCTGTTTTCACAGATTTTTCTCTCTGGTATATTTGCACAACAGCAGGACTTTACAACACCTTTGAATAGATCTAGAATTTTGTCCACAGGCAAACCAAAAGACAGCCATCTATTTTGTTACTTGTGCTTGATCGCATGGTAAAACCACCTGAGAGACTGAATCTGTAAACGCTTGTTATGAAGGTAATATTTGAATAATATTATTTCACGTTAAATACCAATGTTCTGAAAAATCTAGTCAGCACTGTCAAGTCTGTATTAAATAGTGAACTTGATTAGTTTTTTGATAGGGTTGGTGATAATGATGTTGTCACTACATGACACTGTTACATATAGCCTTGCACGTTCTGTTTATGCAAATGTACAGACAGTTCTGGTGAAATTTTTATTTTATTTATTTTCAGGTGAACTCATCATGTTTATTCCTTGCCTTAGTCTTTCAGTCTTTCAGTTCTTAGGGGCAGAGCATTTGCTCTCAGATTATAATCTCACAAGCAAACAAAAGCATTACTTTAGTGGCAGAACTTTACATCTTACTCCAGTGGTCCCCAAACTGTGGGGCACACACCCCCTAGGGGTGTGTGGAGGAACATTCGGGGGTGGGAGGGGCACAGCAGGACCTGGGGCGTGCCCCCTTGCCCAGCTCTCCCTCCAACCACAGCTCTCCCTGGTCCTAGCTGCAGCCCGGCCCCAGCTCGTCTCCACCTCCAACCCAGCTCTGCCCTCATTCCTTCTTGCCCCCAGCCCAGCTCTGCCTCTAGCCCCAGTTCCTCCTCCCGTCCCCAGTTCTGCCCCCAGCTCCACCTTCAGCCTAAGCTCTGCTGAGGAAGTCTTGGCTCTGCAGTAATGGGGTGGGAGGGGCGCAGACAGATTCTATTACTGGTAAGGGGGGGCACGACAGGAAAAGTTTGGACACCACTGCCTTACTTGTACAGGGGGCTTTCGAAGGGAGTAAGATGGCTCCATGTTTAGTGTTAAGTAATTGGCTTGCTGGTTTTAAAGTTCTGCACATCTTAAGTGATTAATTGCACCTTGAACTAGGACAACTCTAAAAAGTCTATTGTAATTTATATACATTTTTAGACCATGCTCAGTACTGTAGTATCTGAATGTCATCCAGTAGGGCATTAAGCAACTTGCCTACACATCTGTCACATGTTGTTCTCTCAGCCTCTTCCCAGAAGGAGAAGCATGTGCAGGAAAGTATCTTGTTTTGATAGAAGTTGCTCTTTAAAAAAAAAAAAAAGTATAGCTGTTAGTTGTTTATATTAAAGATGGCAAGGTCAAGGCAGTGTGCCTAGCCCTTTACGCAGAAAGTGGTGATATTTGTGATGGCCCTTAGTTCTTGAGGTAAATCATTCCACAGTCCTGAAATCAGTCTGTTGGCCAGTTGTCCCCTGGTCTGTGCTGTAAGTCCTCTGTTGCCACACCAAATTGTTTGCGGGGTGGGGCAGAGTGTTGTTTTTCAATGTTTGCTTGTTAACATTTTCAGTTTAGCAGCTTTAGATGTTTAAGCTACTTAGGTTGCTTTAAGCCCACCCCCTCCCCTTTTTTTTTAAACTAAAAAAACCCCAAAACCTAACCCTCCACTCATCCTCCACCTCCCAAAAAATCCACACTGTTCTGGGAACAGGAAGGGGGCTGGATAAATGGACCTGCACTGCCTTAAAAATGTTCTGAAGTGCACACTTACAAGGGCATATAACATGCAGAGGAAAGGAAATGCATATCTAACCTGGAAAACTAACAGAAACAAGGTGACCTTTGACCAACTGGTGCCTGTTAAATCTAAAGGGCACAGTTTACTAATGTTGTTGCTAAACTTCTGCTGGCTTTTGCTGATTGATGCCTTTTAGAGAATTGTGATTTCTCCCCCCACCCTCCCTACACAGCCCTTTGTTAAAAACCTAGGGAATTAAATACATAAATAACTGTTAAGGTTAGACAGTTAAGCTACTGAAAGTAAGAAAATGTGAAACTTAAGACTGAATGCAAAACTTTAGTTCTACCCATTTAAATATAAACAGCAACACTGACAGGAGTAGAGCTAGGGGAGTCATCAGGTCATCATAGCTCCCACCTGTGTCCACCATTAGCCAGGACTTCTGCATGATGACGAGTGAGCCCTCTGAGAAGCAACCACCCCTCTTGCCACAGCTTAATACCAGAGGCAGCTAGAAGTGCTAGAAGTTATTGGACCATCATGGCTCCATTCCTCCCATACCTAAACCTAGCCCACACCAGCTGGGGCTCTTCCTGGGGGAAGGGGGTGACCCCCTTTAAGAGGGACATGAACACTACCCCAACCACATGGCAGCAGTGAAACAGAAGGGCTGGGAGCTGCCAAGTCATCATGGCTCCAATCCGTTCTGCCTCACCACCACCATGACTCTTCCACAGTGAGAGACGAACCTCTTTAAATCCATTCAGTCCCATTTAGGTCAAGTCCATTTTGCTCGTTGGGGGCTGTGATGGTCTTTGCTCATGGCAATTGTTGCCTCATAGTCAGGGCTTAGGCCCTTCAACATGCAGGAGCAGGGTGGTAGGGGAGCCCAGGCCTCCACCCCAGGGCCCAGTGAGGGTGTGACACCTAGGAGCACCTTCAGGCTGCCCTCTGTGGACCATTTCCTACCACCCTGCTATTGTCCAAAGTTCACAGTCTATCACAGGAGGCCATGTAGAGGGTCAGCTCACCACATGGCACCTCTTTGCAGCCAGGCATGGCATGAAAGCTCTCTCCCTCTTGAGACAGCAGCTGTCTCCTCTCATGCCTTGGCCCTCCAGCCAGGTCAGTTCCAAGTCTCTCCCTTTCAGGGATGGGCCATAAACACATCACAAGGAATGAACACAAACTGGGTGAGAGGAGGAGCTCCTTCCTTCTCCAGGTATCACAGAAACCAGTCCTTTCTTCCCTCAGAGAGGGACCTTCAGGCAATTGTTGAGGGAGGTAGGCTGCCTTCCCTCAGCCCTTTTCTCAGAAGCTGTAAGGTAGAGTCCTTTCTCTTCCCGGGCCTGCCCACATGTGAGCTGTTCTGCTCCTTTTTAACTCCTCCTCCAGTCTGTGCATCTCTTGCAGGTATGGCTGGGCAGGGCTGGCTGAGCCCAGAGCAGGTCCCTAGCCCCTTGTTGCCCAGTGTATTCCATCACAGGGGCTAAGCACAATAAGATTTTGTCCATGTGTTTTTTGGTTGTATACAGTACCCAATGGAATGTGAGCAAGCCTTTCGGCCAGAAGCCTACTCTGCTTCATGTTCAATGGGTCTTATAGGCTAGATTCTCATACCCTTATTCACTGAGGGTACCACCTTAATCTTCAAATAGACCGACTGAAACCAATGGGGTTACATTTGGAGAAAGGTACTACCCATCAGGGTGGATTGACTTAAATCACCAATTTTAATCATGATTTAAATCAGCAAGCAGGAAACCTTGATTTAAATAATCAATTTTAATCTTATTTTGCATTTGTTCTTTTTAGGACTTGCCTATACAAGGCATGTCTACACTACAAACATAAGTGGACCTATGTTAGGTCGACTTACAGTCACTGCAGTAATTACTGCGGTGGTTCATGTCCACATTGCCCTCCTTCTGTCAGTGGTGCACATCCTAACTTCTTCCCTCCCCCAGGCTCTTGGCTCCCCGCTCCCCACCAGAAGCAGGGCGTCCACCCAGGCTCCTAGCGAGGAGCTACGCACCCCAAACCTGAGCAGCATCTGGGCTCCCAGTGGGGAGCTGGGCAAACATAACCTGGCTGGGAGCCGAGAGCCTGGGAAGCAGCCCAGCTGGGAGCCAGGAGCCCCCCACCTGCCCCATGGTGACAGCCTGAGCAGTAAGCAGTTTTCTTGTCAATATCAGGGTTCCATGGAGTCATGGGTGGCAGGTATGGTAGGCTGGCGGAGGCTGTGCCTGCCTCCCTAAACAGCCTAGTGTGGCCCCACCCACGCTCTGCCCCCCAGGCAGGCCCCCTTCTCCAGTTCCCAGCACTCTGTCCTGGCCCGGGCTGGCTGGCCTGTCTCCCGCAGGGACCCGGGGTGGCTGGTGCTGGGGCCGTGCTGCCTGCCTGGCGCTTGGACTGTGCCACCTGACTGCCCGGAGCACCAGGGCTGTGGGTGCTGTGGCTGCACTGCCCGGGGCTGGGGGTGTGCTGGACTCCTGAGGGGGGCACATGGAGGGGAGGGGGGCAGAAGGGAAAGAGGAGGGGCCTTGGGCACAAGGGGAGGGGCTGGGGACTAGCCTCCACCAACGGCTGGGTCACCGGCCACCCATGCATGGAGCCCTGAAATTGACAAGAATGAGGTGCCAACTGCCAATGTAAGTAACCCACGGTGTCTGCACAGACACTGTGTTTCCCTAACTACATCAACATAAGCCCTATGCCCCTCATGGAGGTGGAGTTATTATGTTGGTGTACTGGGACACTTACATTGGTGGGAGCAAGGCTCTGGTGTAGACACTGACATAATTAGGTCAACATAAGCTGCTTTACATTGACCTAACTCTGTAGTGTAAACCAAGCCTTAGTTCACAGCAAGTTGGGGTGAAAATCTATCTTGTACTAGATTGCTGTGTACTAATTGTCCATGTGGACCCTGCTCCTGTGCATTAAAAGTTCTCTATTGCACTCTGATTTACTCTGCTTTTGAAATTTTCCTTAAAAATAAAAAAGGTTGATTCTCATTGACTGGCAACCATTAAAACATGTTGAATTGCAACTAAATATAGCCTTTATATAAACTTGATGCTGGTTTTGTTAACCAGGAGTGTGTGTATAGTATAATGTACATTTATTTATATTCTTAATTTTTACATTTGTATTACATTAGACAATGGTGAATGATGCATTTCTTATTTACTAGATGATTATTATATTTTTGCCTGGGATTTGTCAAGCTGTTTTTGATGGAAATTCAAATTCAGTTAAAAATGCCCCAAAACAGCATTTCAAATTGTTTATTTGTTAACTAAAACTGCCTTAAATTTGCTGTGTAAATAAGGGGAAAAGTTCATCAAAACATATTTTGTAGTAAAAGTGCTTAATTAATTCTTCTTGTTTATCTGTAGTTAGTGAATTAAGCTGATTGTTTCTGGTCTCCATGTCCTTCAAGATTTTAGAACTAGTAGATCTCATCCTCTCACACTTAGTTTTTATACTTAAATTGGAAGAGGAAAACAAACTTTCCTGCTTTTTTTCAACTCCCATTGGTTTCTTAACTTTGAATGAACTAGTCATTGAACTGAACTACTTGAATAAAATGAAGTGAAGAAAACATTCTCTGCACCTGCAGAAGAGGCTACTGCTGTCAAAAGCTGTTTCAACAAACTCTAGTTCCAGGTGCTTAGCCAGTAACTACCCTTTTAGTGGTTTAACTTTCTTTAAAATTTGGCAGCAAAGATGAACTGCTTAACTTTTTTTTATTTTAAATGATTAATAGATTATAATAAATCTAGGTCTTAACATAGGTTGTCATAATTTCAAATTCAATTTTAAATGGGTTTATTTTTAAATTGATTTTTTTTTAAATCAGATTTTTATCCATCCTGCTACCCAGCATGAACAAGGGTATCTGAATCTAACCTTACTGAGTAAACAGGGTTCACCTCCTTATGTCTGTTTTGGAACTATTTGAAATCTTTGTATTAATATGTCTAGAGATAATAGGGAAGGCATAATATATATAGACATTTCTTAGCAGAACATAATGCAAATAAGTCATTGAATACAAAATGAACTACATTGTAAGAAAAGTCTCACTGAAAAAAGTTTAAAATGAAAAAAAATATATAGCTCATAATTTAAACCCATTTAGTCACAAACTTCAATGATGATAGAATATTTTTTGGGGAAAAAAACAGAATAGATTAGACTGTAGATATTCCTGTCTGAGAGCAGTATGGTTCAGAAATCCTGGCTAGGCATAAAGGAGTTATTTTATGTTCTGAAATAGAGCAGACAGAAATGTTAGCATTAACTTATATAAACCTGCTATATATATTGTATTGACATTTCATTACATTTACATTTCAACTCAAGCCTTCAGGATCTTGATGAGAAATCTAGTTCAGCTGTATTTCTCCCCACAAGGGTAAAAGAAGTCCACAGTAATTGTCCCTAATTTCATTTAAAAACTATCAGCATGTAAAATATGACAAAACAGTGTAGCGATTTCAATTCTTATGATGACATAATTTCAGGTCATTAACAAAAGGGGACAATTCAGCTATTTTTAAACTAAAACTGATTTCCACAGAGCACACTTAAATAATAAACACACAAAACAATTATGTATGTGTATTAATTAGCAATGGTATATGCACAGGTTCTGTCACCTTACTCAGGTTAAATAGTACCTTACTTTATAAGCCCCACTGAAATTAATGGAACCACTTGTGGAGTAAAGTACTACTCAGCATGATTAAAGGAATCAGAATCTCTTCCTTACTGGATAAATACATATCTATTAATATAAGCATTATCTAGTGCCCTATTAAGCATATTATCTAATGTCCTACTAAGCACAAATGCAGATGCTAACCCTTCAGGAATTGTGGACTTCTACAGTATAGTGTCTTAATCTAATTGTGATTACCCCAATCTTAAATCTGAAGAGCAAATTCCCTCTCTCTGTCACTGATATCTTACTCCTGGCTTCCTATAATATGTACTTCAGTACTTATTTAAAAAAAAAAAAAGGAAGGCATCCTCCTCTATAAACATATACAAAAGATAGCTCATATAGATGAGGCATACATTTCAGATTCTCTTATGCTATTATGTTGTCCAATACCATACACAGAAAGATTCCAAGATGTTTTTTACCAATTACTAGACATGTTTTTTTCTACTCCCTTTGGCCAAATTCAGAGCTAATATAAGCACGCACAACTTCACTGACTTCAATAGAACTGCACCCTCTTGGTTTTATGCCCTTGATACTATTACAGAACAATTTTCCAACCATACCATCTATGGTTCCATCAATAACACATGATCTTTCTCTCCTAGGACCAAAGTAGGGAAGTCAAAACAGGCCAATGGATAGGGATCTTCCAAATAAAAGGGGCTTCTTACCAGATCTATATATCCCTTCATACGATTGTACATTAGAATCAAGATGGTTAATTAATGTTAATTAACCTGGCTTAAAATACAGCTAAAAATTCAAATGTAGCCTTACCCTAAATAAGTCTTTGGTTTGTATCTATAACAAATTTAAACCAATATGTATCCCTGAGTGAGAACAATTGCAGACACAGACATGCCAAAGATACAACATGTGCCTCAAATAGATTATTAGGGCCAGTGTTATAAGAACAGCCTAAAACTTCAATGCCTGGTGGTAGGGGATATACCATCATATTCTAGCTGAGAGACGGATTAACTTTGACTATCCAAAAATAGCTTCTGTGGCTGTGTAAAGTGAGTTTTGGCTTTAGAGAATCTGGATTAGTGTTTCACAGGAAGGAGACATAGTCTAACAAAGACTCTGCCCTTAATCACTTTCCAAGGAATAGTGGTCTGAAGACCAGCCAAATGAACTGCTGACCAGCCTGGGCAACACAAGTTGGAGAGCTTGACTTTACACAGCTTTGTCCCCCATTTCTGCTGTATATGGCCCATAACACATGAATTGCAAATCAATGAATGACCCTCATATGAGGTAGCAAGTTTTGGACACAGTAACAACTGATTTACTTATTACATGAGCATCCAGAGGTACTTTCCTGACAGCCCTATATAGTGATTAATATTCAAAATATTTACCATAGTTCTTTAAACTTGTCCATTATATAATTGCTATCTTTCTTATCTTTATCTTGTTTCCCTCAATCCCAGCTGTAGAATATGTCAGTGATAGCCTGACAAGCATAAAACTACCCTGTCTAGAATTATTCAAGTACAAATAGTTTTAAATTAGAGTCTTTCTCCGTCACTTGAAAGCTTGGTTAACAAAAGTACTATTGCCCCCTTTGCAACTGGAGCAGCTAGTCAAAGTTCAGGGCCCTGGGGATATTCCAGCTGGGGGTAGAAATGGATGACTTTGTCTTTTTTTGGTTGTTGATTGATGCAATCTTGTTTATGTACAGGAATGTACAAAGTCCTGATTCTCCAAAAATGGGAGGAACCAGAAACAAAAGAATAGTTTCTTAGCTTGCAGCCCCAAGTCTCATTAGCCAACACCAGAGGCCTCCCCACCCCAAAAAACCTGCCAACCAAACACGCCTCTCTAGCTTTTTCCAGAGTCATATACTGCGCTCACAGCCAGTGCTGCTGCTTGGCATTCTTGCTTTTTGTCTCTGACTCTGTGTGTGTTCTGTCTGTTTCTTGCTTAGCTTTGTCTCTCTCTCTCTCTCTCTAGAATACCCAGTGGAATCCTCTCTGTACATGGTGCTAGTTTCTGGGCAGACTTCATTAGGCCTTCTTTTAGGTGTGGCCCCTTCACTGTCTTTTACAATCATTTTAAGTAAAAGGCATGTTCACAGATCAGTTTTAATGAGGTTTTAACTCAACCCTTAACAAGGTTGAACCCAGTTCATAACAGTACACATTTTTCATACAGATCTTTAGAGATATTTGTCTTAAAGCAGGATATACATTTTAGGTTTCTAAAGCCACAAGTATTATTGCTGTCAGCACAGCCCACCACAGACCTACTTAAGGGCCCAAACCTGCTCTCCGTCTATCATGCTTTACTAATTCAATTTTCATTTGGGCAAACCTAGGCACAACATCGCTGACTATTCAACCCAGATTAGAACAGTCTATGATGTGTGTATGTCACCCTATTCCAGGACCTGCCAGAGACACCAACCTGCTTCCTGTACCTTTCTTCTCTCCCTTCCCTTTTTCCCCACTCAGGGGCCTCCTGCTTCTGACAGCTCTCTATCTACATTATCATCATCTTATTAATCTTGCATTGTATGGTGTAGCAGACTCACATTCTAAGTCTTTAATCATCAGGGGCAGGATTTCATGATATATAGTTACAGTCTCTCTTTTCCCAGTATTTTTTTTTAAATTGTAACATTGCTTTCTGAATAGGTGCCCCATTTTCCTGATGCTCTGACCAGGGATTTTAGTGTAAACTTTGTCTCTTTACGGTGCCTGAAGGTCGTACAAAATCCACCTATCAATGTTACACACTATAAACTCCCAAAAGATGTGATCAACTGTTTCTTTGATTTTGCATGTTTCACACAGCCCATCTTGGTGTTTATTAATTATGGTCAAATTATTCTTTAAGCCACAGTGTCCAGTGAGTATTTGGAATAGAGCTACCTCACTTTTTTTCTCGGGTTCTTGCAGTATGTCAGCATTTTCAGTTCTAGAGTCTACTTCAAGTACTCTTCTCCCCTTGTTGCTTCTGTCCATATTTCCTCCCACTACTCTCCTAGTTTGTTTTTTCATTAGGTTTTTAACTCCTGTTTACTTATAGGGATCTTTGTCAATTTTTTTCATTTTTACAGCATATTTTGCTACTTTGTCTGTCTTCATTTCCTGCTATCCCAACATGACTGGGATTTATGCTATTTCAATATTTATTCTCATCTGTGCCAACTCTGTTAACAAATTTTCATTAATTATATAATTTCTGCCATCTGAATTCTCATTTTGGATTTCTGGTAGTGCTGATAGTGAATTTGACAAGATGACAATGGAGGTAGGTCACACATTTGGTGTAATGCCAACATTAACCCTGCTAGTTCGGCCATCATAAGGCTATAAAATGTGATAGTCAAATGGATTTCTTTATGCTACAGAACACTGTCCCCACACTCCCAGTTTTCTTATCTTTAGAGCCATCCATAAAGATTTGGCAATGTTTTCTCCATTTATCACATATATATTAATTTTAATACATTTAGCTCTCCTTTTCCTCTTTTAATTACGTTGTAAAGTTCCACATTTATATGGGGGGGGGGTTCCCTCTCTAATGCATTTTCCCATGACTATATATGCTAATTTGTTTTAGGTCTTTCTTTTCTCTTAATTCCTTTATCCTTATTTTAATCCTATTCAATTGAGGCATTTTGGGGTTTTTCCCACCCACTAGATTCCCAGCATTCTTCATATATTTGTTTAGTGTTTCCATCTTCTCTATTTCCTCTGACTCTTGCCTAAAGATTAAGTCCAATAATTTCTTTCTTAACACTACAGCATTTTACCAGCATCTATCTGTGTTACACACAAAGGGGTTGTAATAAAGGCACCATATATAATGCCTGGACTTGGATTGAGTCCTACACCCATCTGACCCACTTGCTGGCTTTTATAATCACCTGACCATAGCTGATCAGGCACAGGTGAGGCAGGACCCAATTCCCCTTATAAGAAAAACCCCTCAGTGACAGAGGTTGGTAGAGGATTGGGAATAAAAGAGGTGTTTTAGTTGTCACTTATGATGGAAAGGCTTTCTCAAAGAGAAAGGCTTTGCAACATTTTCTAAAGATGGTCAGACTCTGAATTCACCTAATCTCCTCTGGAAATGCATTCCATAGTATCAGAGAATGGCTTTGTCCCTAACTCTCACATGCTTTGTTGTGTGTGATCTGCATTGTCCTAGAAGAGCATAGTTGTCTTGGTTCATTTATTGAAATCTGGTCTTTGATGTAGCTGGGGCTTGATCCATTAATTGCTTTGAAAGTCAATGGAATAATGACAATTTATGCCAGCTGAGGATCTGCCCCTAAACATCTAGGGCTCTCAGCCTCATAAAAATGGTTGTTCCATGTCAAATTTCCTTCCTGTTTTTGTCCAAGTTTAAAATAAGGCAGAAGAGTGGATATGCTTGACAGTCCTTCCCTGGCATGGTAGAGTTCTTGTGACAAAAATGACTTGGATGACCACAATTACTTATTTTATGTTTGTTAGTGCCTGCAAGTTGTATCTGCCAACTAATTAGCAAGTAACTATGGGAGGAAGGTGGTTAGAACAGTCATGCTCACCACCTTCTAATCACCTTTCTCCCATAGTTACTTGCTAATTCGTACATACGGAAGGAGAGTGTAGATGCTCAGCTCCATCTGTTGAGAAAAGCCTCCTCGCTTCCCTTGGGTATCCAAGGGCAGACCTAGCTGAAGACTGACAGAGGCACTATTGTCTGATTTAGTTCATGGAGACAAGGGAAATAGTCTATTAGCATTACACAATATTTGGAGGAGGTTGGTAGGGCCTTGTTGAGGTGGAAAGACAATACAGTCTCACCTCTTTTAAAAACAGAGAGCTTGATTTGCTCCCACAGACACAAGGGTACAATCTATACCCCCGCCCCCATACTAACAGAGCATTCATGCAAGGGAGAGCAGGTAGTAGTAGTGCTACCGCTGGGAGAGAGAGTCTTCAGACTCTGATTAGGGCTCCGTAGGAGGCAATTAAGGCAACTTGGTATATGTGCTCATTCAGTAATGAGATGTTGACTCTCACCTCCAATCAGCCAATGATGGTAGCCTCCATAGACCACTTGTTAAATTTTCAGACAAGGACCTTTGTGCTTTTTCCCATGCTTGGGAGGAGCTCCATAAACAAAACTCATGCATTTTCTTCCTTCAAATCCCTCATTTAAAAAACTCTTTCTCCATTATGCCTACAAAAAAATTGATAATGGCTATTCTGCTGGTGTGCAGAGATCTCAGCCTACCATGCTGACCAAGATTGTCTCATTGTTCCTTCCTCCATCTGCCTGTGCCCATCTGTTTTCTTTTGTCTTATACTTAGATTGTAAGCTCTTTAGAGTCTTTTTGTCCAGTGTTTCGTACAGGGCCTAGCACAATGAGGATCTGGTACATGACTGGGCACTGTGGTAATACAAGCATAACAAATAATAATAATAATAATAATACTCAGTGTATCTTCCAGGTATCCTATCTCACCCATTCTCTGCCAGTCCTACTCACTTTGTGGACTGTGCCTGCAGGCTCTAGGCCTCCTAGAGAAACAAGGTTTGTGGAAGATTTGTGTGGCTACAGCCTGGGTCTCACCAGAAAAACTCAAAGAGTGAATGAGGGCAAATGGACCTGAAGAGGAGAATGGTCACTCAGACCTCAAATGGATGTCTCTTCTGTCTTCAGCAGACTGTGTCTTGATCCTGGAGATAATGAGGGGATAAATCCTTTATTTCCTCCTTTCTTCTTCTTTTTTTTTTTTTTTTTGGTCATTTCCCACTTCACAGTTTAATGACTAGTTAGTTAAACAAAGAAGGGGGGAGAGAGAGGCCTCTTTTCGCTAGACCGCTAGCAGTGTTTAAATATCTCTTATTTAGATGCTCCCAGTTCTCACATAGTACAAGAGGATGGCTCTGCAAAATTCTATGAGACTTGCCTCCTCTTATTAAGATCCAGTTCATGGTTGAATGGCAAAGCGATTTAAGTCAAATTAGATATAAGGGACTGGAAAGGATTATAATGAAGGGTAGGAAGTGTTTATTTATCTAATAAGGATTTATGCAAAGCTCATGTGGTATCTGACTATCTCGTTTCCATTTCATTGTCCTTTGAGAAAACCCACTATATATGGTTAATGGGAACATATGACATGCACTCAGGCTGAAGCATGCAAATCCCAATATTTCTCATTTAGAGTGGAGAAAGTGTATGCAGAGGGTAGACTCTCCTTCATTCCTTCTGGACTTGTCCCCAAATTATTGACTATTGTTTGTTTATTGGAATTGTAGTAGGTGCTGAGATGCTAGTGAACTTTGCAAAGGATTCCTTGTTCTAATCCAGGCATCGGCAACCTTTGGCACGCGGCCCCTGGCGGGCCAGGCCGGTTTGTTTACCTGCCGCTTCTGGAAGTTCAGCCGATCGTGGCTCCCACTGGCCGCAGTTCGCTGCTCCAGACCAACGGGGGCTGCGGGAAGCGGCATGGGCCAAGGGATGTGCTGGCCACCACTTCCCACGCCCCCATTGGCCTGGAGCGGCGAACCGTGGCCAGTGAGAGCCGCGATCGGCCGAACCTGCAGACGCGGCAGGTAAATAAACCGGCCCAGCCCGCTAGGGTGCTTACCATGACGGGCCACATGCCAAAGGTTGCCGACCCCTGTTCTAATCTAAACTCTTTTGTCAGCTGAGCATACCTTCATTCTGAGGAGATAAAGTGGCAGGGCCCACTGCCGAGGGGTGTTCCCTTCTTCCGCAGCCCAGCTTTTCTTCTCAGCCTTCTAGTCTGGCTAGGATCCCAGAGTTTATTCTCCCCTCACCCCAGGCTTCCCTCTCACTTCCCTTCTATTCCCAGAGAGAGTCTATAGTCACTCTCTCCCTGCAGCCTCTTTCTGCTACAAACTTCCTCTCCCCATACTAATCAGTCTGCTCCTGCCCAGCTGGGCTTCATGATCAGTTAAGCTTGACTCCCTTTCCAGGTGCAGCATGGTATCTTAATTGGCCTCTCAGGCCCACATTAGTGCATTGGGTACACACCCCATCATGGGTGATAAGTGAAAAGTAGCATTAGCAATTGGTTAGTGTGTAGCTAGGGGACTACATCTCTCTTCTGGCTGGCACCCTGTAACAACAATCAACATAATAAATAGAAGAGCTTTAGAGGTGGTCAGAAAGATAATTTAGTCATCCTTGCCCTTTTGAACTGTGCTCATGCATGCCTCCACCCCGGGCTGTGGCATGGGGGACAGAGCTTCTGCAGTCTTGGGGCCACACTGGGGGGGAGGGGGCAGAAGGGAGCAAAAGAGGTTGCAGTGCTGCATTGGGGAGAATGGGGGCAGGCCCCAGGGAAGGGGCAGAAAGGGGTGAGACTGTGGGCAGGACTGCAGGCAGAAGGGGCAGGCCACTTGCTCTGGTCCAGGACACCAGGAAACCTTAATCCACCTCTGCCTCTAGTTCTTTGCCAGGTTCCCTTCTAAACTGAGGAATTCAGATGGTTTCATTTGCTCAATTTTTAACTAAAGATTTAATTTACTTTTTCTACCCCCCAATAAACATGTGCCACAAAGGAGTGCTAGTAAGAAAATGGACTTTATTTCTGTCCCAGTAACATGACATGGCACAGGGTTTAAAAAAAAGGCTAGAACCCCTTTGCATCAAAGGGAACATTGAGGCAGACTTATGACTTGTCACAATCTTGTTCAAATAGCAAGGCATTCTGAGATTGTATTTTAGACGGACTGATGGGATGTATAGGCTGGAGATTAATGCTTGCTGGGAACGTGGACAGATATAAAAGAGCTCCTCCATTTTTTCAGTATAAGAGAGAAGCTAGACCTGTTGTGGGTTTCTACACAGAAAAAGAAAGATGTGAGTACAGCAGTAGTAGTTGGGGTATCTCTCCAGGATGGGCCCTAGAAGGAGTCTGAGCTGTACTAAAAAGTGTTTTAGAGGGTTGAAGCACATAGGAAAGAGAAATCTCAGGCAGGGGAGTTCATTCATTTTTGGTGTGTTTACGGGGTTTTGTTTGAAGATTTATTTCCCCCCCTGGTTGAAGAAGTGGCCCTGAGCATTGAAACAGAGCTTACAGAGCCTGGAGTGAAGATCTGCTACCTTCCAGGGGCCCAGCAGGGTTAGCACTTCTGGTAGACAAATGGAGGAAGTTCCCACTGTAGCCAGCAGGGGAGCTGGTCATAAACTGGCAAAGAGCCTAGGACCAGGTAGCTGAGGATCTGGACACGTATTACTTGGTGGGAACCCTTTATGTTTGTCACTTACGTTCTGTACAGCAGCTACTGAGCTGAATTGGATCCTAGAAGAAATACCTGTAAAGAAGGAACCTGACCAAGAAGTGGCTTGTTTCCCTGGGCTCTGTGCCAGAGTGGCTGTTTGTTTTGGACCTTTCTTACTCTGGAATGGGTATAATTCAGTTTGGCCAGAGGGCTAAACTACCGTTACCAGAAAGGCAAACTGAGGAGCAGCACCACCACCACCACCGGATGAGGTAGAAGATCTGTGACACTTGGCAGGGGTCAGCATCCATTACCCAAGAGGTTATTGTTCCAACTGAGAGCCTTTGAATTTTTCCACAGCAACCTAGTAGTACTTCTAGTTGCTGAGATGGATGAGGCTGGCGTGGGGCAGTGTAGTTACTCATGGGCTCAAGTCCAATATTCACCAAGTGCTCTGAAATCTTTCTATCAACTACTGTAGTATGGAAAATCCAGTCCAGAAAGGTAGTTATGTCAAATTCTTATCCTGCCAACCTACATGAGAGGCCTATATGAAATAAGTTAGTGATCTCTGCCTTGTTCACACATCAAGAGATGACACAAATCCCTGTCACAACTGGCACTAACTAATTTGGGAATATCTGTAGACAGGACAAATATGGAAACATCTTAGACACCACCATTATTATTTGTATTACAGTAGTGCCTACATTGCGCTAGGCACTGTAAACACAGTGAGAGAGTCCCAGTCGGGAAGAGCTTACAATCTAAATTGACAAGATGGACAAAAAGAGGGAGAGAAACAAAGGCACAGAGGTGAAGACACTTGCCCAAGGTCACACCACTGATGAGTGGTAGAGCTGGAAATAGAACCACGGTCTCCTGAATCCCCAGTACAATGCCCTAGACTACACTTTCTCCCATACTACACTCTGATGCCTAGATGGTTCCTCCAAGTCAAAACTGATGCATATTGTCTCAGTAAGGGGAACCTGGCACAGCTACGATCCATGTTGCAATTGTTCTAATCTACAGTAGATTCTGTTTTCAATGGCTGTCAGTCTGGGTCCTTTCAACAACACCACATTCACTTACTAAACAAAGAAAAGCAAACACAAACTATACATACATTAGTGCATATCTTTCACTCTGTAGTATATTGTTTCTTGTCCTAACCATTATTTGCTTGGTAACTCTTTCTTTAGCATTTCAGGTTGTATGTTGGCCAATTTTAGTCTCCTTTTTTCACTGTTACATATCTTTACTTCTTTCCAGAATTTTTTGGTTTAACGATTCTCCACCCCATGTAGTAATTCCATTTCTTCATAAGTAGAAAGCAGGCTAGATGGGCTTGAATAGTAATCAAATTATCCTCTTCTAAACTAACTACAATGCACATATAATTAACAATGGAAGCAAAAGGTTTAGTAGACCAAAGGTCATGGTAATTGAAGCTGATTCCATTAGACAGTGTGGGTACGTAATTGTTCCCAGTGTAAAAATCCATGTGTAAATCATAGGGCTAGAAGAGACCACAAGGGTCATCTAGCCTAACCTGACGATAATGCATTTATAAAACTGGGCCACAGGAAATAATCACTTTTCCATTAATTGTGGGTCACCTGCTAACGGTAGCTTAATTGGGGTCATAAACTGACACTGCCAATAAATAAATGTCATGTGCTTTTATTAAAATAACTCATTAAGGGCCAGATTTGGTCCCCCTTACTCACTTAATAGAAACTTTACACCATGGGTGTCCTGTGAGGAAGGGTGGAGAAATCTGGTTCCATTTGGCTTGCATCTTTTTTCCCCCTAAGAGTAAAATACTTTGGAATTAAGAAATGTAGGGTCATGTGCTCATTGAAGGTTCAGATGAATGAAAATAAAGCTAGTGTTATGATGACATATTATAGTTATATGAATTCAAATGGGTTTGTTTGTTTATCTTTGGGGGAGTTGGAGGTGGGTGACCAAATGCACCCCCGTATTGACACCCTGCACACTAATGTAATTATCTTTGTACAAAATATGCCTTGTGAGGTATCATCTGAAAACTAATAACTCACTGGTCAATAATATGGTGAAATGTGTGTAGCATGAACGTAAGCTGAAATGACTGAAGTACGTTTACCAAACAAGTCTGGGGAGAGGGTAAACCTGTTTCTCAAAGACAAAGGAAAAGCTGACACCTCTAGCCAGTTGTCAAAGTTGATTGGCAATTGACTGGTCAAGTGGCTGTACTTTGGCAATGGAAGGGAGGCAGGAATAGATCAATCTGCATTTTAGCAAACAACAATTTGGAACCTCTTTCACCATGGGACTCCACGTCTCCATCTTCACAGCTGGAAGGAACTTTATCTAAGGGGAACCATCAGGAAAATGCATTTCAAAGGGTGACTGGACTATAAAAGTGATGGGCAAAACACACCCCAGGTATTCTCTCTCTCTCTCACCTAAGACAATGGAAGCAGCCATTTTACTTTGGGAGAGATCCTGACCTAAGAAGCTGGTCAGCCATGTTGCTGAGAACATATGGTAAGGATTTTGCCTTGAACCAAGTCTAGTTTAAATCAAGTCTTAAAATACTTTTTAGTACCTATCTTCATTTCTCTTGTGAACATTCTGACTTTAAAAACTTGTACTCACTTAAAATCTTTGTAATTAAATGAACTTGTTTTTATCCTTTAATCAAAATGAATCCAGTGCGGTGTTTAAACTGAATTGTTTGGTAACTCCAATTAAAGTATAATCCTGGGGAAATTCTGTAGGACTGCGTGCCCACAGAAAACACACTCCTTGCCCACAGAATGCCTGTGCTTCCCTGAAGAAAATGGCAGGGAAGCAAAGGGAAGCCACGCAGGGGGTGGTGATGGGGGGATGACCATGAGTGCTGTTTTGGGGGATTGGCCCCCCAAACAGAGGCAAGGCATGGGGGAGCACACCAGGTTACCTGCCGCTGCCCCTCCTCATTTCTGCAAGCGCAGAGCTGCCCTGCTGTAGGAGGCTGACTCTGCAGCTGCACGCCACCTCCTGGGTCCTAGTGCTAGTCGTGCTCCCCTTCTGTGTGCTGGAATCAGGGGTGAAAGTAATAATAAATTCTTACCGGTACAGGGGCCGGCTCTGGCCCCTGGAAGAGGCAGGGCCTCGGGCGGAAGGAGTAGGGCTGGCGGGGGATCAGCCTCCCGCAGCCAGCCCATCTGCACTGCCTGGCCCCCGCCACCTGGGGCTCCGGCCGCTGCCATGGTAGCAGCGGTGGTGGCCAAGAGCCCCGGGCCCTTTTAAATCGCCGGCCCAGGGGCAGCTGCCTTTTTGCCCGCCCCGTCGGCAGCCCTGGGGGGGCAAAAGGGGCAACGACGTTAAAGCACCGCAGCAGCGCTTTAACGTTGCTGCCCCTTCCCTCCCGCCCCCGGTGGCGGCCCTGCCGGTACAGACCCTACTGCCAGGGCCGCCGACAGGGGAGACAAAAGGGGCAGGGACGTTAAAGCGCTGCTGCGGCAGCGCTTTAACGTGGGCTGCGTACGGGCCGGTACCAGCTTCTTACCGGTACAACGTACCGGCCCATACCGGCTCACTTTCACCCCTGGCTGGATTCCTTCCTGTTTTCTGTGCAACAGTGAGTGCCCGCAGTGGGGCTGGGTAAGAGGGGTGGGGGAAATGAAGGAAGGGGGGGTGAGGTGGTGGGGGAGAAGAGGGGATGGAATAGGGCAGGGGATGGGGCATGGGGAAGAAAAGGGGATAGGGCAATCGCGGGGGGAAACAGGAGCCCAACATGTGGCATCCCCTGGGCAGCAGCTGGGGCTTTCCCATTAAGCAGGCCAATTGAATCCTCACTCTGCCAAGCCCTTATACCTGGACCCCCCCAATGAATCTTCCACACCCAGACTCCCACCCCACTTAGCCCCAACCAGCTGTACTTGGATCCCCACCCCATCAAGCCCCAATCCCCAAGCACCCAGATTCTCCCCCCCCAACCGAGCCCCATCGCCCTACACCTGGACTCCCCACACCCAAATCTCCCCCTGCTGAGCCCTATTGCCCCACAACCGGATCCCCCACTGAGCCCCCTCACTCAGATTTCCCCCCCGCTGAGCCCCATCTCCCTACACCCAGACCTTCACCAGCTGAGCCCCAACCACCTTTACCTCAATCCCCTGCAGAGTCCCATTGCCCCTGCACCCGGAACACCCATGCATCCAGATCTCCCACTGAGCTGTCCGCACCCAAATTGCCCCACACAGAAACCTCTCACCCCACACCAAGCCCCTCCACACTTGGATCCTGCTGGGCTGAGCCTGCCCACCCACACCTGGTGTGTCTGGCCTGGTGCAGAGGGGAAGGGCACCAGTGTGCTTGTGGGGCAGGCCTGGCCCTTGCACAGTATCAGGGTTGGGTGCAGTGTCACTGCCACGTCCCTGTACCAGAGGAGGTGGGTGCTTCAGGGTGATCTCCTACCTCAGTGCAGCCAGGGGCCTGTGCTCCCCACTGCCATTCTGAAGCCACATTTATTTGACAAATAAAATTTGCAAAATTTTAAAATATTGTGCAAATAATTTATTTTTTTTGGTGTAGAATTTTTAGGCACAGAATTCCCTCTGGAATAAAAGTAGCAAATTTTTGTACATGGACCCCTTAGAAGGGCAAAGGACCTATAAATGCTGAACTGTCCAGGAGAGGTCTGGACAACACAGAACACACATTTTGGGGTGAAATCCAGGACTGGGAGTGTGTTTGGGTCACCCTGCAAGTGGTAACCAGGGATGGTGGAAGCCAGAGTGTGACTGGAGTGTTGGTGGCAGGCTGCAGCCATACACAGACACAGACACTTAGGGTCTGACCTGCTTGCTGTTTGGCTGTTTGTGAGCAGTGCAGGTTGGGAGCTGCAGCAGCAAAGCATTGTGAGGCAACCAAGATTTCAGGCCAGGTGGTGACACAACCCCTTACTAGTCTGGATTTTGCTCTGGATTATGATGGGCAGGACCGGCTCTAGGCAGCTAACCAAGCACGTGCTTGGAGTGGCACAATTCCAGGGGCGGCATTCCGGGAGGTTTTTGGGTTTTTTTGCTTCGGCAGTTGCGCTCTCAAAGGTTGTTTTTTTTTGCTTGGGGCGGCAAAAAACCTAGAGCCGGTCCTGGTGATGGGGTGGAGTTTAAATCCTGAAGTTGCGTCAAGTCAACTCCCATAATGTCCTCCTGGAACACAATCCCAGAATGTCTTGATTCTTGAACAAGATTGTTACAAATGATAAAAGTCTGTCTCAAAGGTCCTTTGTTGCACTGGAGTACTAAAAGCAGCCATGCCTAGTCTGAAGCATAAATAAAACATTATAAAGGAAAGACTGTTTAGTTTCTTCATGCATAAATTGAAGTTTTGGATCTGTGTTCTAAAAACTCTGAATCCCCTGTAGCAAAATGAATTTTTCACTGTAAGAGGTTGTTATAGGAAACCAGAGTGGAGAGTGGAGTTGGGGGTGCCAGAAAATGCTAGAATACACATTGTAGTTCTCCCTCAGATGAAAGGCGAACTGTCAAAGTACAAAGTGCTGTATGAAGATGAGCAAGTATTTCTCTCTCCTCGTGCCAGGAGGAGGGAAGCAGAGAGTTTAAGGACAAAAGCTTCAAACTTCAGTGCCTAACATTATATACTTTGATATTTAGATGTCTAACTAATTATATAGCTCCCATCACTGTTGTATCCGAGGGCTGCATTAATCTCTGGGATAACTCCATTGGCTGCAATGGAGTTACAGCAGAGATTAATTTGGCTCAGGGCTTAAATGGCATGATTTTCAGAGGTGGTGCTCTCACCAAGAAAGTGTTGGTGCTCAGCCCCTCGGAAAACCAAGCCACTTATTTAGATACTTACATTTCAATACCCAGCTTTCCATCTGCCTTCTGAGCCACCTGACCCCAGTGGCTCCATTTTTCCTCTCACTGCCTCCTGGCTCTGCACTGACTCTCTCACTTGCTGTGTTTGTCACCTTTCACCTGGCATTCTCAAACCTCTCCATTTCAGTTTCCCCTTTCTGATTGTCACACTTTCTCCTCTTTCCCTATCACTCATCCCTTCAGTGACTGTCAATCTTGGAACCCTGGACTTATCTGCCACTCTCTCTACCCCCTTTCTTGTTTAATCTTCAGGCCCTCTACCCTGTCTAATAGTTACTACTCTCAGCTCTACCTTTTTCTTCTACACTTACCTACTTTGTTCTCTTTATCTATCACTCTTCCCGCTCCATGTGTTCAGACTTGGTTCTCCCCTTATCTATTTATGTCCACTCCTGCTCTCACTCTGCTACTTGGGGAGGAAGTCCCAAGACCTTCCCATTTTCACTAAGTCCTTTTTCTCTTCCTTCAGTTCTGCTCTTATTCTGGCTAACCAGTCTCATTTCTTCTCTCTCCATCCCACACCTTTAATCCTTGGCTACTGTCTGTTGCCTTTGACTTTCTAGGAAAATTCATAAGAGGTAAAATTGTCAGGATCAGAGGANCCCCCCCCCCCCCCCCCCCCCCCCCCACTTCGCCTCTGTCTTCTTCCTGTATACCCTGCCCTTTCTACTCCACTGGAATTGCCCTCGGAATCATCAGTTAGCTCTTCCTTACCACCACAGCTAAGGGTCACTTCCTCATACCTCCTTCTTGCCTTTGACATAATTGAAGAGCCATTATTAATCTTCCATCAGTGTGCCCTTTCGTGGCTCATTCTGCCTTGCTAGTTGCTCTCAGTGCTACCTTCCACTGATCCGTTTCTTCCTCTGTGATCCATAGGGCTCTTATCCTTCTGCCAACTCATTGTCTCTCATGACCTTAACCAGCCCCATAATTTCTTACCACTTTGCATTATTATTTTATTTAATTTTTGTTAAAGATACTTGTCTAACTTAGCACGTAAAGGACCAATATTTAACAGTCAAGCCAACACCTTGAATTCTAAACCTTCTTACACTTATGAACCCTGTGTTTTGATGCCTTTATTTCTCCACCTGCCATGGTCTTCTATTGTTATGTGTTGTATTCTGTCTGATTTACATGATAACCACATTGGAAAAGGGACCCTGTAAGTCTCCATGCACACACGTGCTGCTATACAAATAACTAACCCTCTAAAACATAACAAGGTAAATGAAAAGGGAAGGTGATCACTTCAGAGTCAGCAGATTTTGAAAAGAGGGCAAAAATCAATGTAGTATAGAATCCACAGTAGGACTCAGATTAAAATGACTTAAATACTTGGGAAAAAATTCAGACAAGGCAAGATAAAAGGCTATGCTTTAGCTACCATTATTTTGGATTTCTTTTTTTAATTAATAGTTTATAGGAAAATATTTAGCGAGACCATCCTCTAATACAGCACTCTCCATTACCAGCATTTCAAGTGGCTCAGAGTGGAGTTTATCCACTGTCTTGCAGCATAGTATACCTCGGTCTTTAAGAGTGAATTCTAGTTAACTAGAAATGAAGAGGTTCAGGAAGGGCTGGGGGAAAACAAAGTGTGACCAGTGTCCCAAGGGGGTCATGCTGAGATTGCTCAATTAGGGCAAACTGCAAAGAATGGGGCAGATAATCCCCCAAAACTGGTAGTTATTCTAATACTTGGATCCATCAAGCTAGCAACAAAACAGCTTCTATAATACCTTATTGGTTACCCAGAAGCCAAAAAACACAGTTCCCTTAAAGCAACCCAGCCTTTGGGCTTCCACCCAGACAGCCAAGTCAAATATGATGAGGATTACTGAAAATCTTATATTTCATATGAACAGTTCTACCAATCCCAAAGGATTGGGCATATTACCTCCCAGGTCTATGAATATTTCAGATCTTAATCAAATACACACTTACAGCCAGTTCTTATTAACTACACCAAAATTTATTAAAGAAAAGAGTATTGGTTAAAAGATTATGCATACAGGTATGAATAGAGTTCTTAGGTCAGTTTCATAGTAGAGATGGTGAGCTGTAGAGTTGCAAAGAGTTATTTCAGAATCAGTCTAATAACTTCAGTCCAAAGTTCCATATCAAGGTGATCCAAAATGGGACTGGAGACCTCAGTCTTTCGACTTACACCTTGCCTGATGAAGCTTAAGCAGATCCGAGATGAAAGATTCAGGTCCCAGGAGTTTTTTAGTTTTCTGGCAGGCTATGATAGTCTCTTGACAGCAGGCGTTCTTTGGGTGAAGTGTCGTTGCTTTGAGGTAGAATTACCTATTTCCTATGTATACACAGGTAAGTAGTTGCATTCATCAGCATGAGGTAATTATCCATTAAGCAATTCATAGACTGTTTACTACAAAGTTCTAAGAGAAATATAGACCATTACATTATTACACCCAAGTTTAATCTAAATGTTAATATTCCCTTTTGATCTCTGAATTAATAGATATAGAAACAGACAGGAACCATCTGTTTACATGGTTAATATCTAACAAGATATAAGTAAACACATACAATTAGTATTACCTCTAATTCTCTAACAATACAGGTTTGCATTTCAAAGCTCTAGTCCATTTAACATGGCTATGTTAACTATTGATAAGGAATAGTCCTAATTACTATTTATATACTTTTCTAACATGTCTTTAAAGGTTGAATTTGGGTTAATTAGCCTGCTACTTGTGTAACCCTTTCTGGCCCTGTGCCACACGGTTTTCTTTGAGTGTATTTTTGCAGTGCTGTAAAGGTCCACTCAATCGGTTCCTGTTAAACTCATCATTAGCAATAAAAAGGTGATTCTGCTTTATAATGCTTTAGAAGTGACTACTCTAATTGTGTCACATTCCAGTTCAGTGAAGGCACAGGGAAGCCCTCTATATATTGACGGTTTCTGTCATGCTTTTCCATAAACTAGAAATGCTGATCTAAATGACTAATTACTTCTCATGACTGTGCAGGTGACTAAAGGTATGTCTTCACTACCAATGTTAAAGCGCAGCCACGGCAGCGCTTTAACATGGCTGTGTAGTCGCGGCACCAGCGCTGAGAGAGCTCTCCCAGTGCTGTAAAAAAACCCACCCCCAGGAGTGGAGTAGCTACCAGCACTGGTGCACTGTCTACATAGTCACTTTACAGCACTGAAACTTGCACCGCTCAGGGGTGTATTTTTTCACACCCCTAAACAAGAAAGTTTCAGCGCTGTAAAGTGGCAGTGTAGACAAGGCCTTAGATAAAAAACAAAGCAAACGTATAGATCAGCTATGGCATATCAACCCACAGACTCTTAAAGAAGGTATTTCCTTTCTTACTCAACCTACCCTTGCAGCCCCAAGTAATCATTTTCCCCAACCCATTTTCCCCACTGTATACTCTGAAACATGTTTTATATTATTTCTTTTGCCTGCCATTCAGACATTTTTGAGCCTGCAGTTCCCCAAAGGAACTACTTCAAACTCATTTCATCAGGCTTCAGTAAGGAGATAAAGAATTTTGTGTTGATGAAGACTGCATACTACATAATGCAATAAAAGTCACAACCAGTCTAAATCATAACCAAATAAAATGTATTCCTAATGTGAGGCTAGCATTTTCTTATGGTTACCATAATTAAAGGTCCATTTTAAATGTGTTGGTTTTCAAATGTAACCAAATATGCCATTGAATTTCAAAAAAGTATTTGAAGACTACTGGATTTTCAGTTGTACCTTGTGAAATAAAAGGGTGTGTGACCCAGGAACCTCTTAGTGCCGATTGACAAGGAGCTGAGAGGGGCCCTCTAGGGATTACTGGGATATCGTGGGTCTGGTATTTGTTGGTGAACTAAAATATAGAGTGTCATGTGTGATAGTAATGGGGTTCACTAATGACTACTAGGATGCCTCCTCATGAGTCATATGGGATTAGCTTGCCACTGGTTGGATACCTCTTCCTGGAGTCACTTATCCTGTTGTTTCAATCTCACCTTCTAGGACTCTGGATAGTCATCTTTTGTGACTTGTCTGCTCCCTCTTTCTGATTTGGCCCTCCAGCCAGGTCACTATAGTCCTCCCCTTCTGGGGTCTGTCAGCATCCCTCTGGATAAGCTGTCCCTCTTCCACTCCAGTCATTCCTCCAGTCTATGTCCAAGGCTGTACCACTGTTCCAGTGGCTGGTAGTGGAACCGGGTCTCACCCTCTACATCGGGATCCACTGCAGGAACCCTATGCTTTGCAACTATGGTCTACTTATTCCCTACTCCTGAGAGAATTCTGTACCCAGAAGAAAAAAATTCTGCACACAATTTTAAAATTCTGCATATTTTTTTTGTCAATAAATAAATGTGGAGGCTCCAGCATAACAGTGGGAAGCACAGGTCACTGAGTGCACAGAGGTGGGAGATCACCCTGCAGACCCTCCCCATCCCCAAACACAGCGCAAGGGCCAGGCCTGCCTCAGAAACACCCCAGGGCCCTGCCCCTTCACACCAGGTGCACCAGAACAAATGAGAGAGAGAGAGGGACAGAGTCTCACATGCACACGCAGTCCTGGCCCCCAAGGCTAGGTGTGGGACAAATAGGCTCAGGCCAACAGGATCCAAGTGTGGAGCGAGAGGATTCTGTGTGAGGAAATCTGGGTGTGGGTGGCTTGGTTGGGCGGGGGGGGGTGTTCATTCAGGGGGAACAGGACTCTGCAGAGGGGGGGGCCACATGAAGGTGGTCAGGGCTCAGTGGGGTGGAGGGTCCAGGTGAAGGGGGGATGGGGCTTATCAGGGTGGAGGTTCAAATACAGGTGGTCTGGGTACAGGGATGGGGCTCTGGATTCAGGGGGTGAGGCTTTTTGGGGTGGGGGTTCAGGTGCAGGGGGTGGTCTGGCTATGGGGGGTCCACATGCCTGGGTGGTGGTCAGATGGGGCAGCAGCTCCCCATACAGTGACTTTCCACAGCTGAGGAGTGATGAGGGCTGGAAGCAGGGGAGGGGGAGATGCACAGCCATGGGGGTGGGTCTGACGCAGCCCCAACCACTCCCATCCTCAGACCAGCCAGGACTAGCAGCTGAGCTCCACGCAGCATAGGAGCCACTGGCTGGGGCATCTCCCCACCTACCATGATTTGCCAGCTGCTCCAGGTGCCCGAAATGACAAACCCACACCACTGGCAAGAGAGCACATGACTGCTGTTCTGGCTTCCCTTTGTTTACGCATCAGAAGTCATTTTACTTCAGGGAAGCAAAGAAATCTGCAGGGGATATGAATTCTGCACACCTACAGTGGCACAGAATTCCCCCAAGACTAATTCCCAGACTGTTTGCTACTTCCCTGGAGTCTGTACTACTTCCTCCTTCTAGCGTCTGGCACCTCTAGGGGTATGTCTACACTACGAAATTAGGTCGAATTTATAGAAGTCGATTTTTTAGAAATCGATTTTATACAGTCGATTGTGTGTGTCCCAACTTAAGACCATTAAGACCATTAACTTGCCGGAGTGCGTCCACAGTACCGAGGCTAGCGTCAACTTCCGGAGCGTTGCACTGTGGGTAGCTATCCCACAGTTCCCGTTGTCTCCGCCGCCCATTGGAATTCTGGGTTGAGATCCCAATGCCTGATGGGTCAAAAACATTGTCGCGGGTGGTTCTGGGTACATGTCATTAGGCCCCCCCTTCCTCCGTGAAAGCAATGGCAGACAATCGTTTCAAGCCTTTTTTCCTGGGTTACCCGTGCAGACGCCATACCACGGCAAGCATGGAGCCCGCTCAGCTCACCGTCACCGTATGTCTCCTGGGTGCTGGCAGACGTGGTACTGCAGTGCTACACAGCAGCAGCCCATTGCCTTTTGGCAGCAGACGGTGCATTACGACTGGTAGCCGTCATCGTCGTCTCCTGGGTGCTCTTTTAGCCGACCTCGGTGAGGTCGGTCAGAGGCGCCTGGGCAGACATGGGAGTGACTCCAGGTCATTCTCTTTTTAAGTTTCGTCTCATGGAGATTCAGTCCTGCCTGCAGTCGTACTGCACAGTCTTCTGGCGAGCTCCCAGGAGACAACAACGGCTAGCAGTTGTACTGCACCGTCTGCTGCCAGCCTAAGATGTATAAGAGAGATGGAGTGGATCAAAACAAGAAAGAGACCAGATTTGTTTTGTATTCATTTGTATTCATTTGCTCCCCCCTCCCTCCCTCTATGAATAGTGGGGGGAGGGATAGCTCAGTGGTTTGCGTATTGGCTTGCTAACCCCAGGGTTTTAAGTTCAATCCTTGAGGGGGCCATTCTGTGTGACAGTTGTGTGTGTTTCTCCTTGATGCAAACCCACCCCCTTTGTTGATTTTAATTCCCTGTAAGCCATGTCGTCAGTCGCCCCTCCCTCCGTCAGAGCAACGGCCAATTGTTTCGCACCTTTTTTCAGCGCAGACGCCATAGCACTGGGAACATGGAGCCCGCTCAGATCACCGCGGCAATTATGAGTACTGTAAACACCACGCGCATTATCCTGCAGTATATGCAGAACTAGAACCTGCGAAAGCAAAACCAGGCGAGGAGGCGACGGCAGCGCAGTGACGAGAGTGATGAGGACATGGACACAGACTTCTCTCAAAGTATGGGCCCCAGCAATTTGGACATCTTGGTGTTAATGGGGCAGGTTCATGCCGTGGAACGCTGATTCTGGGCCTGGGAACAAGCACAGACTGGTGGGACCGCATAGTGTTGCAGGTCTGGGACGATTCCCAGTGGCTGTGAAACTTTCGCATGCGTAAGGGCACTTTCATGGAACTTTGTGACTTGCTTTCCCCTGCCCTGAAGCGCAAGAATACCAAGATGAGAGCAGCCCTCACAGTTTACAAGCGAGTAAACATAGCCCTGTGGAAGCTTGCAACGCCAGACAGCTACCAGTCAGTCGGGCATCAATTTGAAGTGGGCACATCTACTGTGGGGGCTGCTGTGATCCAAGTAGCCAATGCAATCAAAGAGCTGCTGGTATCAAGGGTAGTGACTCTGGGAAATGTGCAGGCCATAGTGGATGGCTTTGCTACAATGGGATTCCCAAACTATGGTGGGGCGATAGACGGAACCCATATCCCTATCTTGGCACCGGAGCACCAAGCCAGCGAGTACATAAACCGAAAGGGGTACTTTTCAATGGTGCTGCAAGCACTGGTGGATCACAAGGGACATTTCACCAACATCAACGTGGGATGGCCGGGAAAGGTACATGACGTTCGCATCTTCAGGAACTCTGGTCTGTTTCAAAAGCTGCAGCAAGGGACTTTCTTCCCAGACCAGAAAATAACCATTGGGGATGTTGAAATGCCTATAGTTATCCCTGGGGACCTAGCCTACCCCTTAATCCATGACTCATGAAGCTGTACACAGGCAGCCTGGACAGTAGTCAGGAGCTGTTCAACTATACGCTGAGCAAGTGCAGAATGGTGGTAGAATGTGCATTTGGACGTTTAAAAGCGCGCTGGCACAGTTTACTGACTCGGTTAGACCTCAGGGAAACCAATATTCGCATTGTTATTACTGCTTGCTGTGCACTCCACAATATCTGTGAGAGTAAGGGGGAGACGTTTATGGTGGGGTGAGAGGTTGAGGCCAATCGCCTGGCCGCTGATTATGCGCAGCCAGACACCAGGGCAGTTAGAAGAGCACAGCAGGGTGCGCTGTGCATCCGAGAAGCTTTGAAAACTAGTTTCATGACTGGCCAGGCTACGGTGTGAAAGTTCTGTTTGTTTCTCCTTGATGAACCTCCCCCTCCCCCTTGGTTCCCTCTACTTCCCTGTAAGCTAACCACCCTCCCCTCCGCCTTCGATCACCGCTTGCAGAGGCAATAAAGTCATTGTTGGTTCACAGTCATGCATTCTTTATTAATTCATCACACAAATGGGGGGATAGCTGCCAAGGTAGCCCGGGAGGGGTGGGGGAGGAGGGAAGCACCGGGTGGGGGGGGGGAGGAGGGAAGGACAAGGCCACACTGCACTTTAAAACTTATTTAATGCCAGCTTTCTGTTGCTTGGGCAGTCCTCTGGGGTGGAGTGGTTGGGTGCCCGGAGGCCCCCCCACCGCATTCTTGGGCGTCTGGTTGAGGAGGCTATGGAACTTGGGGAGGACGGCGGTTGGTTACACAGGGGCTGTAGCGGCGGTCTGTGCTCTGCTGCCTTTCCTGAACCTCAACCATACGCCGGAGCATATCAGTTTGTTCCTCCAGTAGCCTCACCATTGCCTCTTGCCTTCTGTCAGCAAGCTGACGCAACCTATCATCTTCAGCCCACCACTTATTATCTTCAGCCCGCCACCTGTCCTCGCGTTCATATTGTGCTTTCCCGGACTCTGACATTGTCTGCCTCCATGCATTCTGCTGTGCTCTTTCAGTGTGAGAGGACTGCATGAGCTCAGAGAACATTTCATCGCAAGTGCGTTTTTTTCGCCTTCTAATCTTCGCTAGCCTCTGGGAAGGAGAAGATAGTGTGAGCGTTGAAACATTTGCAGCTGGTGGAGGAAAAAAAAGGGGGAGTGGTAGTTAAAAAGACACATTTTAGCGAACAATGGGTAGACTCTTTCACGGTAAACCTTGCTGTTAACATTACATAGCACATGTGCTTTCAGTACAAGGTCGCATTTTGCTTCTTATTGAGGGTATGCCGGTTTGGTGTGAGAGATCACGCATGCAGGGCCGGGCAACAGAATTCGGCTTGCAGGCAGCCATGGTAAGACACAGTCTTTTGGCTTCTTTAACCTTCATAACATGTGGGAATGGTTTCAAACAGCAGCACCCTCATTTCCCATACCAAGCAGCTATTGGGTTGGCCATTTAAAATGGGTTGGCAATTTAAAAGGAGGGGCTGCGGTTTTCAGGTTAATGTGCAGCACAAACCCAACTAACCCCCCCACACACCCCCAATTCTCTGGGATGATCGCTTCACCCCTCCCCACACTGCATGGCTAACAGTGGGGAACATTTCTCTTCCGCCACAGGCAAACAGCCTAGCAGGAACGGGTACCTCTGAATGTCCCCTTAATAAAATCACCCTATTTCAACCAGGTGACCATGAATGATATCACTCTCCGGGATAACACAGAGAGATAAAGAACGGATGTTGTTTGAATGCCAGCAAACACTGGGAGCATATGCTGTGTTATGCAATGATTCCAGACTACGTGCTACTGGCCTGGCGTGGTAAAGTGTCCTACCATGGAGGACGGAATAAGGCTGCCCTCCCCAGAAACTTTTTGCAAAGGCTTTGGGAGTACATCCAGGAGAGCTTTATGGAGATGTCCCTGGAGGATTTCCGCTCCATCCCCAGACATGTTAACAGACTTGTCCAATAGCTGTACTGGCCGCGAATGCCAGGGCAAATTAATCATTAAACACACTTGCTTTTAAACCGTGTATAATATTTACAAAGGAACACTCCACAGAGGTCCCTTCTCCACCTGGTGGGTCCGGGAGGCAGCCTTGGGTAGGTTCGGGGGGTACTGGCTCCAGGTCCAGGGTGAGAAACAGTTCCTGGCTGTCGGGGAAAATGGTTTCTCCGCTTGCTTGCTGTGAGCTATCTTCCTCGTCCCCAAAACCCGCATCCCTGTTGCGTGCTACTCCATTGACAGAGTCAAAGCACAGGGTTGGGGTACTGGTGGCTGCACCTCCTAGAATGGCATGCAGCTCATCATAGAAGCAGCATGTCTGGGGCTCTGACCCGGAGTGGCCATTTGCCTCTCTGGTTTTTTGGTAGGTTTGCCTCAGCTCCTTAAATTTCACGCGGCACTGCTGCGGGTCCCTGTTATAGCCTCTGTCCTTCATGCCCTTGGAGATTTTTTAAAATGTTTGGGCATTTTGTCTTTTGGAACGGAGTTCTGATAGCATGGATTCGTCTCCCCATACAGCGATCAGATCCCGTACCTCCCGTTCGGTCCATGCTGGAGCTCTTTTGTGATTCTGGGACTCCATCATGGTCACCTCTGCTGATGAGATCTGCACTCACCTGCAGATTGCCACGCTGGCCAAACAGGAAATGAGATTCAAAAGTTCGCAGGCCTTTTCCTCTCTACCTGGCCAGTGCATCTGAGTTGAGAGCGCTGTCCAGAGCGGTCACAATGGAGCACTCTGGGATAGCTCCTGGAGGCCAATACCATCGAATTGCGACCACACTACCCCACACTACCCCAAATTCAACCCGGCAAGGTTGATTTCAGCGCTAATCCCCTTGTCGGGGGAGGAGTACAGAAATCGATTTTAAAAGCCCTTTAAGTCGAAAAAACGGCTTCGTCGTGTGGACGGGTGCAGGGTTAAATTGATGTAACACTGCTAAATTCGACCTAAACTCATAGTGTAGACCAGGGCTAAGATAAACACCCATCCATGTTTCCTCCACTCCCTGTGGCTCCTTCTCCCTCTGGCTTCTTGCCAGACCATGTAACCTCCAGAGCATCTCCCTCTGGTCAGGAAGTAACTGCAGATAACTTCCCCCTTCAGCCACCTTTTGGTCTCAGCTTCTTAGCCTTATAGAAGCCCTGCCTGTTCCTGTCCAGGTGAGCTTCATACTTAATTAGGCATTATTGAGCCCTGGCTCCTCTCCAGGTGCAGCCTGTGCAGTTAATTGGCTCCTGTAATCTCCCTTAGCTGCTTCAAGACTGGTGTGGGGTGAACACCCCATGACAGAGGTCTCTAATAAAAGCCTGTCACACTGGTCATTGATATCATTGGGAAACACATGTATGGATGTTGTGTAAGGAATTATGGATATACCGGTACATTATAAATTATGTTGTTAAGGTCTGTGTCTAGGGACTAGTAGTCAGGAAAGGTGAAAAAACAGGCGATTTCAGGCAAGAAATCTTTATCTGTTTGTTTACATGTAAATTAAGTATTGCATGGTTCACATTGGGCCTCCAGTCACCAGTATGAACTGAATGCTAAAGGATTGTGAAAATTTCAAAGAGAGGAAAGTACCAGGAAGAATTAAAGGTGGGTGGGAAGGGACAGATACAATATCTCATGGTGCACATCAAAGGTTTGTTTTGGTATATTTGGTGGGCAAAGAGGATACCCTGGCATCCTTCTCCTATGAAGTAAACAGATAGTGAGTCTGCTTTATGAAAGAGGAGTCTCAACCAGACATGGCTGAAAACACTGGAGAGAAATTTGGGTGAGATAAGTTTCTTTAGACAGGAGGATAACTTGCTAGTTTTATATGTAACTGTGACCGTATGAGGCCCTCAGTGCCAACTGGCAAAGGGGTCCCTGTCACATAAAAGCAACTCTGATCAGGCCTGACAAACTCACTACACCTAACAAATTGCTGTCATAGTATTTAGCTATAAAGAATGTAATGTAAGGTATCACATAAAAACTTATATCATACTGGGATCATAAGCATTGCAAGATGCATGTGCAGGTGTCTTACATACAACTTCCTGCATGTACTCCAAGGAAACAGTTTTCCAGGGGGCTTGGGAAATAAAGTGCACCACATGTTACCTGAAAAGCAATGGCTGGTAGAGTCCTGAGAAGTTTGTATGGGGTGGCTAATAGACTGGAGTGACAGGGAGCTGTCACCCATTTAGCATCAGCAAGTCTCTCTCTCACTGAGGCACGGTAACTTACTTTCTCAGAGTGCCCGGAACTATGTCTTACTATTCTTACTATCACTTGAATCTCATTTATTTTATAATAAACTTATTGTTTTGACTATAAATAGATCTCAGTGCTGTGTGTTAAGCAAAGTGCTGATCCTGAGTTGAATCTTACAAATTGGCCTATACAGGGCTGGATTAAGATTATGAGGGGCTTAAGGCTAATGGGAGGGAAGGGCCTAAGTATGAATTATATATTGCAAAAAAAAAAAAATGAAGTCAAACATTTATCTACATACATATTATTTATGTATATTTAACAAGTTTATTTTACTCTCACTACACTCAATTCTTCAAACAAACAATTCCCCCCCCCCTCCAGCTTTAGCTGTTGCAAAGTCATGAATGATATCATTGTAATTCAAAGACCTGACAATTTCATTCTCAATGCTCAAGAGCGACAAAGCACTAAGATGCTCTTGAGTCGTGGTGGATCGGAGGACATTTTTTACCCGTGTTAGAAGAGAGAAGGAACGTTCTCCACTACAGTTAGTGATCATTAGTGACAAATACAGCCATAATGCAGTTTCAACATTTGGGAAACATTCTATCACATTGGATTCAGTGATAACTCGATACATCTAAATACATTTGCTTTTGTCATCTTTTCTCTCTATATCTGAGTGTGATGTGAATTCAACAAATTGAAGAAATTCTTTAGTAAAATCTACTGGAAGATCATCTGGGTACTTCTGACACAAATGTGTGATACTTTTACTGACTTGGGAACTTGAAATGTTAGGTGAAAAATTTGTCAGTACACTAAAAGTTTTGTCAATATTTCTATAAGCCTCGATCCGATGTTCTAATGAACTCTTCAATTTATTGATGATTGTGATGAAGGTATTAACTCTGAAGGCCTCCTGAATGAGTCACTGAATGAGTGGGCAGTTGCATCGTCGCATGTCTTGTGTCTTTTGCGGCTTTTGTAACACATCTGGTGCTGAGTCGATGGACACTGAAAAATATCCCACATCTTTGATCTCATCTACTATGGCTGATAGCGACTTCTTTGCTTGCAGTGCAATGAATTCATCACAAATAGTCTTTGATACATATGATGTATGGCCTTTTCCATGATTTGCGTGTTCATTGATGTGCTGAGCTAAGAAAGGGTTGAACTTAATGATTAGCTCTAGAATACCAAGGTAATTGCCATTGTGTTTCAGTCTAACAGTCTCATCTGAGACATGGAATGGCAGACCACGCTCAGCAAGAAAAACTATGGTTTCAACTACGCGTCTGAGAATGTTCTTCCAATAAGCACAAGCTTCCAAAAACTGGTATTCAATTTGGTAATCAATTTTGCCACTAACTTTCTTTCAGGCATGGAAGCTGCTAACTGACAATGTATGCTGCTCACCCATTGCATGATGGGTAATGTATGCAGTATTTTTCCAATCACTGAAGCCTTCACAGAACATTGCCCACTTTTTGGTATCAGAAAACAGGCAGCAATAAAAACAGTACACTTTCTTCTTAGAGGACAAATAGATGAGTCATTCTCATTTGCCAATCTGTTTGTTAGGCTTCACATATTCAAACATTGATTGACATTATATAAGCCTTATCCTGTAAAGTGCTGAAAACCACCTAGGAAATTCTGGATATGTTCAACTCCCATTGAAATTAATGGGCACTGAGAAGGTTTGGCAACTTACAGAACCAGCTTCCAAGACTCAAGATAATGTCCAAAAAGATAAATCTTTAAAATGGGCAATATGCAATACTCAGTTAATTATATGCAGTATACCCAATTAATAAAAACCACCAGTAGCATGAGCACATAATTCTATTGGATATAGTTAAGGATATGATTTAGTCATGGATTCCGTGACTTTACTGGACCTCCATGACTTCAGCTTCAGCTGTGTGCCCCCTCTGTCCCCTACAGCTTCAGCCGGGGCTGGAGCCAGGGCTGTGCCCTATGGCTTTGGCCGGGGCCGGAGCCAGGGCTATGGCCTCCCTTCCATCTCCCGTGGCTGCTGCCAGAGCCTGGGCTGTGCACCCTCCTGCCCTCCACGGCTTTGGCCAGTGCCAGAGCTGGGGCTGTGCACATCACCTCAGCTTTGGTGGTAGCCAGAGCTGGAGCCGCTGCTGTGTGCCCCCGCCACACCGCTTTGGACAGGGCTGAAGCTGGCAGGGCCAGCTCCAGCGTTTTTGCCGCCCCAAGCGGCAAACAAACAAAAAGCAGCCGCGATCGCTTCATTCTTCGGCGGCAATTCAGCGGCAGGTCTTATCCTCCGAGAGGGACTGAGGGACCTGTCGCCGAATTGCCACCGAAGAGCCGGACGTGCCTCCCCTCTCCGTTGGCCGCCCCAGGCACCTGCTTGCTCTGCTGGTGCCTGGAGCCAGCCCTGGAAGATGGGGCTGTGCGCCTCCCCCATGGCGGTGGAGTTGAGGCTGTCAATCCTTCTCCCCCCCATAGGGCTCCAGCTGTCTTTCTTTCCCATCCTCCCAGCCCTCTCTCCCCACATTATTTTTAGTAAAATTCATGGACAGGTCCTGGCTCCCATGATTTTTGTATATTGCCTGTGACCTGTCTGTGACTTTTATTAAAAAAAACCATGACAAAATCTTAACCTTACATATAGTCAATGATCACAGGTCTGTGCCAAAGATCCTAAAAGTTCTCAATATTCACTTGAGCCCACAGCCCAAAGGAGGAGTTTGTCTACAGATAGAGCTGCAGTGATTTAATTAAGGGCTTCTCAACATAAGAATGTCCCACTGGTCGAATTAAACCAATTTAGTTAAACAGGTGCTGTCTGGTTTAGTTTAAATTGATTATTAACAGATTTAAACTAACTTCCAATAAGCCAAACTTAAATAGATGTAGGGTTTGGAAAGTATCATATAGATCAGGGATCGGCAACCCTTGGCACGCGGCACGCCTCGGTAAGCACACTGGCAGGCTGGGCCGGTTTGTTTACCTGCCGCATCCTCAGGTTTGGCCAATCGCGGCTCCCACTGGCCGCAGTTCACCGTTCCAGGCCAATGGGGGTTGCGGGAAGCAGCGGCCAGCACATCCCTCGGCCCGTGCCGCTTCCCACAGCTTCCCACAGTAATTTTGTCTTTAAATACTGAAATAGTCCCCTACCATCCTATTTACTCAAATTCAGACTGCAACAGTTGTGAAGAAAACAACCCTGTTAGTAAGTGAAAGTACAAAAGCATTAAGTCTTGCAGTCCTTTTGATTTCTTATGGAGCTGCCTGCATAAAGGAGTCTGGCATATACTGTGAAATCAGGCCCTGTCTATAAATGACCACTGGTGGCTAAATTTGTTTGTGACCCAATCAAGTTAAAACAGTTTGGCCAGATGGAGGGGGCTAGAGCCAAGCCACATTACAGGCTAAAAACCTGCGTTGGCTCATTTTCCATAACTCTAATCAGGTCTGCTAAGAGTCATGCATCCGGCAGTCCTGACATATACTTCTACAGCTCAGCTGAGATGTCACATCCAGCTGTGATACAGGAGGGTTGCAGGTGTTTGGCTGCTACTGGCCACTGAAGCACCTGCTGAGCAAGCAGTCAAGCACCTCCTCTCTCTGCTCAACTTCCTAGATCAGGACCCAAAACAGCAGCTGGAAGGAGGTGGCAGCCAGAGAAGGTGACAAGGGCAGGGACAGCAGCATAAGGGGAACAGTGAAGGGTATAATACTTGCCCTAAACTCCCTCCACCCTGCAGCCAGCTAAAGCAGGCTACTCCTAGGTACCCAACCAGCACCTTTTACTCCCAGGAATCCACCCCCAAGGAGCCCTAGCATCTCCTCCCGCTCCCTCCCTTCCACCTCCATCACCCCTTAGGAGACTCTGACCCCAGAATCCTATACTTTGAGGAGCCTCCTGGCCTCCAGCAGCTCCTGCACTCACTGCCTCCCTCCCCGGCACCCACCTACTCCCCAGGAGTTCCCTGCATCCCAGGGCTCCGTACCTCCCATTAGCCCTCTAATCCCAGGCAGCAGCAACTGCCACAGTGGAGACCCACCCAATACCCACTCAGACACTCAAGCACCTACCCCAATCACAGACGCCTAGTTTTGTGCAGCTCCATGTCCTACCCTTGCCACTGCTTGGGGCGAGGTGTGTTGACCATAACTTATTTATGATTATACGCAAATTACCTCTTTATGTAATTTGTCCCACATGAAGCAGAACACAACTTGACAGCTGTGACATTAAGAGTGTAATATAATATCTCATTGAAAGGTGACAAGGCCAGAAAGAGTTAATTAACTCACAGACTGACCTGACCCATGGCCCAACTTTAGAGACTGGTTAGGAAAATATGTCAATGAATAGAGCTTTGAAATGCAAGCCTGCATTGTTAGAGGTAGAAGGGTAGATGTTTGCTCAGGTCTTGTGATGTAAGCAAATAAGTTTTGTCTATTGCTGTGGCTTTGATTCAAAGATCAAAAAAGGAGTATTAATATTTAGGAAGACATGTGAGTGAAATAGTATTATTGTCTATATGTCTCTTTGAAGGTTGTGGTAACCTGTATCTGAACTGTTTAATGGATAAATTATCCTGTGCTAATTGCCATGATGTTTGGGAGAAGAGAAGTTAAGCCTATTGTTTTCTCAGGCCAAAAGGCTGCTGGAAATGTATAAAAACCCTGGGATACGATCCTTCTTCATCTCAGATCTACTTTGGGTTTCAAGAGGGGGAAACCTTAAGCTATAAGGATTGAGATCCCCAGTCACTGACTGGAGTCACCCTGAATATGGACAATGGACTATAACCTATGGACTATTTCTAACAGGACTTTTGGCAACTACAAGCTCACCTCTGCTATGTACCCGAACCTCAAGAATCGAATTCAAGTCTGTATGTATATTGATCTTTTAACCAACACTCTCTCTTTTCTGTTTAAATAAATTTTAGTTTAGTTAACAAGAATTGACTATATCGTGTATTTTGGGTAAGATCTAAGTTATAATTGGACCTGGGTGTGTGGCTGATCGTTTGGGATTGGAAGAAACTTTTCTTTTATATGATGAAATAAGATTTTCAGTAATCTTCATCATATCTGACATGTGTGTCTGGATGGAGGCCTAAGGCTGGGTACTTTAAGGGAACTGCGTTGTTTGGATTTCTGAGTAACCAGTGAGGTAATACAGAGGCTGTTTTGGGCTGGCTTGGTAAATATAAGTATTGGAATATCCACCAGCTTTTGGGGTTTGTCTGCCCTGTTCTGTTTGCAGTTTGCCCTAATCGAGCGACCACAGGCAGCATCATCACAACAGCTATGCCCAATGCTATTCTCAGCACCAAACTGACATCCAAGACCACAATCCTGCAATGAACTCTGCATGGCTGGACCCCTGTGCAGAGTCCCACTAACTTAAACATGGCTCTGCACAGACACAGGGATCACCCTGTACAGAGTTCTCTGCAGAACTGTGGCCCAAGAGGGCTTTGATCTCTCTGCAAGAGCAAAGCTCTAGGAGACAAGTGCAAGTCTTTCCATGACTGAGAAATAACAAAATGAGGGGCACTGAGGCTGAGCAGCACTGCTACTATTAGTTTACTGGCAGAAACAGCCACCATGAAAGACAAATGTCCACAGTTGTTCTCACTAGCCTGACCAGCTGTAGCAGGGCTTGTGTCTCCTTTCCTAGGCATAAAGCCCAGCAAATGTGGTGAAATAACCCTTTCAGTCTGTGATGCACTGTACCTCAAAGTAGCACCCTGAAACCCCCCTATTCATCACTTGTATATGGTTGTGATATTTCATACAAGGCATGCCTTGTAAGGGACCATATGGGAGGTCACGATCTGCTGAAACTCATTGTTCTGTCAAAATATGTACATCTTTAATGTGTATGAAGTTATAAGATTTTGCGATATGGTTGTTATTGAAATATATTGAAAGTCTAGGCCCTCTGCTGGCTCTCCAGTGGCAACAGAGGAGGTGACCCACATCCAGGTGTTAAACGACCATTGACCAGTAAGTGAATTGTAAACAAGAAATTTACAATTCAATAAGAGATAGTTGTGCAAGCAACACAATGGAGATTGCTCAACTCTGTTACTCAGCAAGGACTACCAAGACATGTCTGGGCCAGTATCTTTCCTGGGACATGAACTGAGTATAAAATAAGGGACAGTGGCATCATGAGACCACCTCTCTCCTCCCCCCATCTACGCTGAAGGCAACAAGGATGCTGGGAAGACAAAGACTTTGAACTGAGGAGATTGGTCCCAGGCTGAGAAGGAAATTCAGCCTGTGTATTAAGAACTGTAACCTTCCTGCAACATACAGTAGGGTGAGCAAAAATTGCTTGATTCAAATCTTGCTTAGTCTGATGAAGTTCAGGATTTAGACTGATTTTACTTTTTATTTCTTATGTAACTATCTCTGACCTCTATGCCTACCACTTAAAGTCTTTCTGTTGCCAATTCCCCAGTGGCAAGTGGTGGGGGACTTGGGGCCACCCACTACTCCAGGTCCCCGCTTAGGGACCCTGTGGATCACAGCCTCCTGCTGCACCTCAAATTCCTCTCACTGCTGCTATGTCTCCCTGAGCCACCTCCCCATGGCCCTAGCACCTTCTTCACCCTTCCTCAGGGCATGCAACTACCCAGTCCCAGCAGTCAGCCAGGAGCTCCTCTTGTTCTCCAGTCCCTGCCAGCAATTGCTTTCTACAAGGTGCTGCAGGTCCCTCAGCCTGCTAGAGACACAGTCTTTGCTCCTTGAGCTGCAGACAGTGACTGAGTGCTACTGGCCCTGCAGCTCCTTTTATATGGGCTTAATGGCCCTGATTGGCTGTCCCTCACAGCCCCTCTCTATTGGCTGCACAGCCTCCCTAGGCTGCTTTTAACCCCGTCTCTGCCAGTGTGGGGCAGATGCCCCATCACACTCTCATTCCAGCTTCAGCTGCTTATGCAGCATGTCTGGTCTGCCACTGATCATTGTTTTTAGGAAGATATCACAACTGAAAGCTGACATTTGCAGTAATTGTTTCACTTTCATTGGCAGAAAACACCCAAATATAGTACCCAGACCCTGCCAGGTTTAAACAGACATACACACACACATTAATTAGATGCACACACCAAGAAAATATATGTCATTAGATTCTAAAATAGCCACAGCATAAAAAAATGATGGGCTAGGCTGCATACCAAAACTGTCCATGCTTGCGGGTAGAATCTGCACAGATTTAATGGAGATAAGAATTCCTTTTTAATTTGATCTTTCTCTGATCATCAACTGTCACCATGGCAAATCTCTCTGACACCCGCTCACCCAGTTTCTGCACCAGTTTAAACAGCAGGCATCTCCTCAGATTCCACTGAAATTAGCATATCTGTGCTGCTGGCCAATGAGAGAAATGATCACCAATTTAAAAGCAGGCACCAGTAGCCATAGGCTTGGAAATAAATGTAATCTTGCAAAGGGGGTAAAAACTGACTAGTTTGGAGCAGTGGGCCATTCTGGTGCTGGCATCGTGTTTTCAGTCTTCCTGTAATAAAAGGGCTGCATCATAGCATGTTTCGATCAATAAAATGAATATCTAAAAATATAGGTTCTGTAAATTTTTTTTTGCTTTGATTGCCATACTGAATGCTCATTTACCTGCATAGCTGCCTGACATTTGGAGGCAGAATGGAAAATGGTCTTGAAAATGTTATATTAAAAGTCTATATTATAATTTCAAGGCCACAGAATACGGTAATGCATATTTTTGAGAGAGCTGTTCCACGTTAACTTTTTTAAAAACCCTCTTCCTTTTCCTAACACTCCCCCACCCCCCGACAAGAAAATAAAATAAAAAGGAAGATGTAGTGTAACATCATGCTCAGGACACCCAGAATTGTGAGCCACAGTGTTACCCTTCTGCCTCAGCAAGAGTAAGTGTTGCTGCTGCTAAGCTGTGTCAGCTCCTTGTCACACCAGCCTGTCTGTCTTGCCACTGAACTCTTCAGGGCTCTGCCAGTGCAAACCTGGCCTCACCACAGAATTCATTAAGTTCGCTGTCTCCAAAGAGACTGAACACACACTAACCTGTTAGGTTAGCTGAGGATTCACCCTCCATGATCAATATACAACGCCAAGATGGTTTTGTAATAAAACCAGAATGAGTTTATTAATAAAGAGCAGAGATTTAAGTGATATGAAGCAAGAATCAATGAGCAGGTCTGGTTGCAAACAAAAGAAAACCCACTTTTTAGTGACTAAAACTTAATTTTAGGAAGTTACAATCTTTGTCTAAGCAGGTTTCTCACTTTCATCAAGTTTCTAGCAGCTCTTTCCTTTCTGGCCAAGAGGATCCAGCTTTCATAGGCTCAGAGGGTGCTGTCCACTTATGACCCCTAATTGTATGTCTACAGTGCAATTTAAGGCTGGCCTGAGACTCAGGCTTGAGCCCAAACCCCCCTTCTGTCTACACACAAATCTGTCAGACTTGGGCTCAGATCTAGGACCTTGTGGGGCTGGAGGGTTTGAACCCAAGTCAAGCTGGGTTTGAACCCCATTACTTGGCAGTGTAGATGCAACACTTTTCCCCGCCCCCCTGACTTGGGTCCTGGGAGTCTGCCAAAAGAGTCCCATGGGCCAACTTCCTTTGTCCTCTCTGTGCCAAGAATCTCCAGTTGACTCCAGGGAAATGAAAGCAGCCTCCCATGTTGCAGTGCAGCAGCTTTGTGCGTCAATGTTTAAACTGTCCATTGTCTTCTGAACACTGAGCTGCAAACACCCCATCTTAGAGCCTTCTGTGTTTGCAATGGAGACTGACCAGAACAAGCCTTTCACGAAGTGTGCCGCCTCATGGTCACAGGAGCACAGCCAGATTATGGTGAATCTCTGGTGCAAGGTCAGCAAAACAGTGGACTTCAGTAAGAGGACCAGGAATGACCATGCATACCAGCAAATAAAGAAGCTGGCAGCTTTTCAAATATACCAGGCTAGTGACCAGTGCAGGGAGCACATTTAGCGGATCAGGAGTGAGTACAGAAAGACCAGAGACCAGAACCACACCTCAGGCAACTGCCAATATGATGCCTGTTTTATGAGGGGTTTGACTGGACATTAGGCACTGCGCCCAGCACAGAGCCAACAGTTTTGCATAATGCTCTGGTCAGCTAGGATGGAGCCCTGCTGTCCTCAGAATTCAGCACAGGGACTGATGGGAGCCAGCAACAGGCACCGAGTGAGGAGAATGAAGTCACTCTGTTCCTGAAACAGGCCCCAGAGCAGGCTTTGGAACAGGAGCAGCAGCAGCACATTCTGGGGTCATACTCAGAGGAGCTGTTTGATGTCCCCCTGAGGAACAGCCCACTGCAGAGCCTGCAGCCATCACAGATGGGACAGAAGCTGCCCCTGAGTCCAGTACGTTTCTGTCTCCATATGTTTATTAATACAGTAATGAGGGATTTCTGCTCTATGAACCAATGCAAAAGTTACTAGCTGCTCCAGCTAGCAGCCTGTATCAGCTAATGGTGGATTGTATGCCAGCATCTTGGCTCCCCCTTCTCATCTCCCACCACGTGGAATTCAAAATGGCAATTGGGAAATGTAAACAGTAAAAATGCCTTGAAAGTTTTGGGGTTTTTTTATTTGAGAAGACACAGATTTTTGCTCGGGCCATTCCTGTTTCTTTAAAATAACAACTTTACACTGCCATACCTGTGAGTACACGGCTCTGCAACCACTCAACTGTGTAATGAGCCACCTGGAACTGTGGTGGGAGGAGCTGAAAATGTTCTCCATTTACAGCTCAGTCCATTTCAGTTACAGGTAGCCCATGCAGTTTGAAATTTTGTCCAGAAATGTGGCGGTGGAGGATGGGGATTAGGGGAAGGCTGTGGAGTTGTGTGTGTTTGCATGCAGTCATAACAGGGTGAGCCATGTGGAAGCAAACATAGCATCCTGTTGATTCCCCTCATGGATTCTGACCCAATCTTAGGTCCTGATAGGTGCAAACTTTTCCTGAAGCAGCAACTCCAGATTGATAGTCACATTGCGGGGAAGAGAGTATTTTCCAGAGCCACCTCGATAGCTGATGTGCTGTTTTGGTCACTTTGATTTGAATAATTTGATTGCATAAACTGGAAGATTTCCCACCAGCAGCTTGGAACAACATCTCCTTTGCCAGTTGGGCACCACAAGGACTGATATGTCCTCTGAAATATGGAAGGTCTGAAATGATAGAAAAAGCTTTTATAGCATGACCACTGATGGCACACACACACGCAAACCCAAATAGTTCTGCAATTTTTAGGGGGGAAAAAACAAACTTTGAATTTTTAACTTACCATTATCTCTGCACTTCCTTTGCTGTGATTAACCAGGCTGCCTGCAGGGAGCATCTGTGGTCTGAAACCTCTTTCTCACACTATATTGAAGTTCAGGTAAGAAAAGAAACATTTTATGTCCTTGAATTGCCACAAGAATTTTTTCTGTGCTCCTGCACTGAGCTATTTGAGACAATAACCCTCTGTGTCTTGCCCTGTTCCAGGCTGCACAACCTCTACTGGCTGCAATACCTCCACAGCTTGCCCACACTGCAGCACAAGCCTGGCTCAACATACCTTCACAGGCAGTTCCAAGAGCAAGTGTTTCCATGATGAACAGATGGTTGAAGTTCTGGACAGAGCCAACAAGCAGGTCCAGTACCAAAGACAGAGGGATTGCGGCTACAGGAAAGGTATGACAAGAGGCAAGATTCAGGCTGCACAGCTTGAGGACAGGGTTTCAGTGCAGGTGCAGGCACTTGCTTTGCAGTTCCTGGAACAGGAACGGAGGCTAAGGGAGGAGGACAGAGCTCAGCAGAGAGAACTGTTTGAGTGGCTGATATTAATAATGGCTGCAAGAATACCAGCTCTTGCTGCATCACAGCCTGAGTCCCTTGTTGCGATGCAGTCCAGAGACAGCTTGGAAAACTCAGTGGCTGGGTGGCCCATGCAATCTGGCCCCTTGAGCAATGAGGCAGGGCAACTTTGCCCCAGGGAAACTTCCATGTTGACCCCCCCCCCCCTGTGGATGCCTCAATCCCCTTCCCTGGTACCAAGTGCACAGTGAATAGGGAAAGGAGAACAGTAGGGGGGGTTCTGTCTTGTACATGGTTTCACTGTTTGCACTTGTTCATGCACTTTGTTTTGTGTTTGTTTGTTTGTTTTGTTAAGATTCTGCTGTTACTGGTGTGTTGGTGTGGTAATGACTGGCCTGCCTGGCAATGGGTGAATGTTGTACTTTTCTAATACATGTTTGTAAATAAAGCTTTCTATTTTATCAAGAAAGTTTATTGCTATCACTGCATCACATCATACAATATGCATTTAAAATAATTAAAAGTAAACACATGATGAGGGACAATTAGGAATTAGTATGCACAGTATTCCTCAATACAGTTGTGTAAAGTAACTCCTCACTAAGGGCTGGTCCACACTAGGGGCGGGGATCGAAATAAGATACGCGACTTCAGCTACGAGAATAGCGTAGCTGAAGTTGAAGTATCCTATTTCGAATTACCCGCGCTTACCTCGCGTCCTCGCAGCGCGGGATCGACGTCCGCGGCTCCCCCGTCGACTCCGCGAACTCCGCTCGCCCTGCTGGAGTTACGGAGTCGATGTGAGCGCATTCGGGGATCGATGCATCGCGTCCAGACGAGACGCGATACATCAATCCCCGCTATATCGATTTCTACCCGCCGATCCGGGCGGGTAGTGTAGATGTAGCCTAAGGCCTAAGGCTACGTCTACACTACCCGCCCGGATCGGCGGGTAGAAATCGATATAGCAGGGATCGATGTATCGCGTCTCGTCTGGACGCGATACATCAATCCCCGAATGCGCTCACAACGACTCCGTAACTCCAGCAGGGCGAGCGGAGTTCGCGGAGTCGACGGGGGAGCCGCGGACGTCGATCCCGCGCTGCGAGGACGCGAGGTAAGCGCGGGTAATTCGAAATAGGATACTTCGACTTCAGCTACGCTAGTCTCGTAGCTGAAGTCGCGTATCTTATTTCGATCCCCGCCCCTAGTGTGGACCAGCCCTTTATGTTGTAGTTATGTTCCTGAAAAATGCGACTTTTAAGCAAAACGATGTTAAGCGAATCCAATTTCCCCATAAGAATTAATGTAAATGGGGGGAGGGTGGAAATTAGGTTCCAGGGAAATATATATATATAGACAAACACACACACAGTAAATGGCTCACCTCTGGCTTCACAAAGGTTGTGAAGAGCACAGCAAGCCACAGTAATGCAGACAGCACTGATGATACTGGCATCCAAATGAGTCTGTACACATCTCCAATGGGATTTCAATTTGCCAAAAGCACATACAGCAACCATTCTACACCTGCTGAGAGTGTAATTGAACCGTCTTTTGCCAGGGCCTCTGAAATCAGGGTATGGTTAAGGCAAAAGTGTAAATAAATGGGGTTTCCATTGTTTTGATTCCATAATGCTTAGTTTACATTGGAGACAGGTAGGTAGCTACCTTCCCTGCTTTCTGGGACAAAGCCTGTTTCTCCCTTTGTTTGGTCATAGACTTTAAAGCATAATATCAGTGAGTGTCCATAATTCCTCACGTAGTGTTAATACATACATTTCACAGTTATATTAGTCACCAGCGTACCACTGGCTTTCATAAAAGACCTGACTCAATACACTTTTATAATATAGTAATATTGTATATAGTCAGTTGATTCAATTGCTTTTTTCTTTGGGATTCAGACTCCCTTTTCTCCCCCAGACAGTGCTGTTACACACTAGCTTTTAAAATCTCTTCCTTTTCCCAGCCCTGACAAAACAATAAAATACAAAGGAAGATGCATGGAAAATGAAAGAATGCTCTGATTTCCATTGTAGGAGCAACATCAATTTTTCACTGGTCATAAAAACACAACCTCACAGCCGCACTCTGAAGAGGCATTCACCAGCAGAAAGGCTCTACAACTGTGTGAAGCCATTGCTGGCCAATAAATAGAAGAGAGAGGTGACACTCATGACCCATGATGAGGGAGAGGGAGTGCAAACTGGAAATGGAGAACAAGGACCTCACTGGGCTCATTCAGCACTGCATTTTACATTAGCTTTGCTGCCAGCATGAAGACAGCTACAGCATCAGGCCTTTGCCACCCACCTCTCTCAAGCGGAACTCTACCTATCACACATTTACAGGGCTGGTTCAATCTGAGGTGTCCCTATGGGCACACTTGATTGGGGCATTCTCCCAAGTACTCATTCATTTTACCACCACACACCCCTTATTAAATCTGTATGATGTATGTATAAAATTATACACAAAACTACATTAAAAGAACACTATTAAGGTTGCAAAGTCAAACACTCACAAGGTAGGAAATGCCAAAATTAAGGCTGCCTGTGCAACCTTAATTTGGCCCCTTGAGGAATACGGATTATGATACCATCTTTAATTAAATGATCATATTCTATTTTTTATTTTTTTAAAAAAAAGCCTGCCTCATTAGAAAAGATTCAGAGAAGGGAAACTAAAATTAGGGGTTTGGAACAGGTCCCATATGAGGAGAGATTAAAGAGACTAGGACTTTTCAGCTTGGAAAAAAGGAGACTAAGGGGGGATATGATAAAGGTATATAAAATCATGAGTGATGTGGAGAAAGTGAATAAGGAAAAGATATTTACTTGTTCCCATAATATAAGAACTAGGGATCACCAAATGAAATTAATGGGCAACAGGTTTAAAACAAATAAAAGGAAGTTCTTCTTCACAGAGTGCACAACCTGTGGAACTCCTTGCCTGAGGAGGTTGTGAAGGCTAGAACTATAACAGGGTTTAAAAGAGAACTAGATAAATTCATGGAAGTTAAGTCCATTAATGGCTATTAGCCAGGATGGGTAAGGAATGGTGTCCCTAGCCTCTGTTTGTCAGAGGATGGAGATGGATGGCAGTAGTGAAATCACTTGATCATTACCTGTTAGGTTCACTCCCTCTGGGGCACCTGGCATTGGCCACTGTCGGTAGGCAGGATACTTGTCTGGATGGACCTTTGGTCTGACCCAGTATGGCCATTCTTATGTTCTTATTCAGTGCACAGGATATACAGTGCTCATTTAATGACCAGCTATGAAACATTTTGTTTTCCTCTCATTGTTCAATGTATGGCACCATGCCTCATTTACTACACACTATTCAAACACTGCTATGAATTATTTCCTCATGGGCTTTTCTATGGTGCTCATCATCACTATAGTATTTGAGTGTTTCAAAAACATTAATTTATCTTCACAAGATACCTGTGAAGTGAGGGGGGATGGTATTATTCTCCATTTTACTGATGAAGAAGTGAGGCACAGAGAGATTAAGGTAAAAAACATCCACTAGTTCTGGGTACCAAATTCAGATGTCTAGGGGATCTGATTTTTCAGACTACTTAACATCATAGATCACTTTATATATATTCAAGCAAAGCTCCCAATGACTTCAGTTGCAGCTGTGAGTGCTCAGCATTTCTGCAAATCAGGCCCCACAGTCTCAAGTTGGGCACCCAAAAAACGAGAAACACACAATTAATGGCCACCTGTGAAAAGCTTGGTTTAAGTAACTTGCTTAGCTTCCTACAAGAACTCAGTGTCAGAGACAAGGACAGAATTCAGTTCTCCAGGATAGCGTTTGTGATGGGTTGGATCACAGAAACCTCCTTGGGAACTGCCAACTGATGTGCCAAGACTACTTCTGCCCCTGCTTTCCCTGCCAGCTTGGGACTCCAGCACCCTCTCTTATTGAGCCAGACACGCCAGTCTGCTCCACGTGCAGGGTGGTCTGAACCACGTGCCCCAAAGCTGCAGACTTAACTGAAAGCAACTTAAGAAGTGTTCCTGTCTTTAACACTCAGATGCCCAACTCCCAATGGGGTCCAAACCCCAAATAAATCTGTTTTACCCTGGATAAAGCTTATACAGGGTAAACTCATAAATTGTTTGCCCTCTATAACACTGATAGAGAGATATGCACCGCTGTTTGCACCCCCCCTCCCCCCCCCCCCCAGGTATTAATACATACTCTGGGTTAATTAATAAGTAAAAAATTTTTGTTAAAAATTTTGTTAAAAATTTCTGATTTTATTAAGTACAGAAAGTAGGATTTAAGTGGTTCCAAGTAATAGCGGACAGAACAAAGTGAATTACCAAGCAAAATAAAATAGAACACGCAAGTCTATGTCTAATAAAGTAAGAAACTGAATACAGATAAAATCTCACTCTCAGAAAAGTTCCAGTAAGCTTCCTTTTACAGACTAGTCTCCTTCTAGTCTGGGTCCAGCAATCACTCACACCCCCTGTAGTTACTGTCCTTTGTTCCAGTTTCTTTCAGGTATCCTTGGGGGTGGAGAGGCTCTCTCTTTAGCCAGCTGAAGACAAAATGGAGGGGTCTCCCGCGGGCTTAAATAGACTTTGTGGGTGGAGACCTCCTCTTCTCTCCTATGCAAAGTCCAGTTCCAAGATGGAGTTTTGGAGTCACATGGGCAAGTCACATGTCCATGCATGACTCAGTTTTTACAGGCAGTAGCCATTGCTTACCTGCTACCTTGAACATCCTCATGTAGACCTTATATGGATTGGAGCCTTCTAAGATCCATTGTCCCTTAAGTGCTTCTTGACTGGGAACTTAATTTGCACATTCCTTTCTCAAGAAGCTGACCAAATGCTTTACAAAGGCTACTTAAAAATCAAGCAAGTACACAGCCAATATTCATAACTTTGAATACAAAAATGATACATGCATACAAATAGGATTAATAGATTCAGTAGAGCATAACCTTTACAGAGATAGGTTACATGCCATATGTAACATAAAACGTATTCCAGTTATGTCATATATACATTCATAAGCATATTTCCATAAAGCCTTCTGGGGGGCACCGTCACAGCATTCATCTACCTTACCCATGTCCTTTATTTTCCTGCAATCACCACCTTCTTCACAATAAACCTTCAAACTTCTGCAATAAATGAGATACAGGTCCTACAGACAACAGTCTCCTTCACTACATTTCCTAACTTGTGAAAGATTGCTTAACTTTACATATTTTAAAATATTTTAATATAGTTATGTGTGTAATTTCCTGGGTTGTTTTTTTTAAAAGCAACCTGAACCCTCCCCCACCCCAAAAAAAAAATCCATCCTGTGGCATCATATTGGTGCCCACATGGGTCATTAGCATGGGTGGAACTTTTAGATCCATTGCACAGTCTTCTGCCACTTGAGATACCAGAATAACTGGTACAATACTATTTTGTCATCCTTTATGTTATTGTGGACCAGTATTAGAAGAGGATCAAACACATACTTTAAAAGAACAGTTTATTTATTTAGGAAGTTTTAACAAGTTTACAAATCCTTATGTAAATATCAGAAACAAAAGAACCATTACAACAGTTGACTTTTGTTTAAAGAGACATTATACTGGAATATAGTCATCAGATCTTTCTATTTCACAGGGTGTTACCATATTACAGAATGAACATCATTACAATGCCTATAGTATGTTATTTCTAGTGATTTTATTAAGTTGAGTGAAATCTCAATATACACATATTTAACAGACCAGGTATGTCTATTAAATGTTAATACTGGAAAAAATTGGACAGGTGTGCTGGGTTTTTCTGTAGGTGAATGTACTTTGAGGACTGTATAAAAGGCAACATAATATCTAAACATCTATTTATCCTCTGTCTATTTTGCTGGGTACATAATTGGTGTGGTTATTTTTCTATAACCACAACCTCCCATGGTTGGACTATTTTTCTTTTTCCAGTGAGAGGCTACCATTAGCTGAGCAGGTACAGACAGAGGAGAGACTAATTCTTCATTTCCTCTTGTGTGACCATTTCCGCTAGGAAGCCCTGGGTGGATTACCAAGGGTAATAAATATCCAAATAAATATTTGTGATGTTTGGTTACGGATTGCATCCCAATACTCTCTAATGAGTGGACACGTCTACTCTATATGCATAAAAATGTCCTCTTTCACCATCATTTCTGCAATATTTATCCCTATTCAATCTATCGATATATTTTTAACCTGACTGGAGTGAGGTACCATTAAAACAGTATCTTAAAGAAATTTTCCTTTATTGTGCTACAGACTGAGATTGCTGGTGCTCTTTTCCACGTCAAACCATATTTCTCTGGGGTAATTTATCTATCCACATCCCTTTCCTAGCATGCAATATATGGACACTTTTTCGTTAGGAAAGCTGTCTCCAAAAACTGATACAAATTAGTTAAAATTGCTGTTTGTTTGTTTTCTAATTGACCAGACATCATTGCGTCTGTTAAATTTAGCTTTCTGTATAAAACAGTGTGAACCCAAGTGCCTGGAGGGGCCACACTGAGAATGCTTACTCAGGGCAAACTGCAAGGAATAAGGCAGACAATCCCCCAAACTGGTGGTTTGTTCTATAATTAGATTCACCAAGCCAGGAGCCAAACAGCTTCTGTAATAATATCACACTGGTTACCAAGAAGCCAAAATACAGCCCCCTTTAAGCAATCAAGCCTTTGGCTCCCACACAGACAGCCAAGTCTAATATAGTGAAAGATTACTGAAAACTTTATTCGCCATACTTAAAGTTCTACCAATTCCAAAGGACCAGACACATTGCCCACCAGGTCAATGAATATTTCAGATTTTACCCAAATGCATGCTTACAGCTAATCCTTATTAACTAAATCTAAGATTTATTAATAAAAAAAGAAAGTTATATATAGTTAAGAGATAAAATAAAAATGTGTGTAAGTCCTTAGGTCAGTTTCATTGCAGAGATGGTGAGGCAGCTGATTTGTAAAAGTCTTTCTGGAATCAATTTAAAAGGTTATAATCCAATAGGCAGTCCAGGTGCAGAGTTGGTTCAAATCCTTCCATGAAAAGTCCAGGGTGGATCCAGAGTAAACCTGGAGACATCAGTCTTAGAGCTTAGAATTTCCCTGTCAAAATTTAAGCAGATCTGAGATAAAAAAGATCAGGCTGAAACTTTCTTTATAGTTCTCTAGCAGGCTGATAGCCTCTTGACAGCAAGTGTCACAGCAGGGCCTTCCTCGAATGAAGAATAGGTAATGAATATTGCTGCTTTGAAGCTAATATTCTGTTTCCTATGCAAACACAGGTAACTAGTTGTATTAATTAACATATGGCAATTAACAATTCAAACTATCAAGGCAGTTTATTATGACTTAGACAATTAAATTAAAGACATGTAAACATTAATTCCTAAAGTATCTTACATCTTTGAGTCAACAGAATATAGTAATGAATCATTAAAAGACAGGAATAAGATTTTAGCATCTACAAGCTGATTGGATCACATTGTTAAACTTCTAACAAGATATAGGCAAACAGAGACAAATGCAATTAGCATTCACTCTTGATTCTCTAACACTACCAGCAAACATGTTAAAGATTCAACTCCAGTACACTTCCTTGAAATGCACATAAATGTAGATTGTCTTAATTACATTTCAATGCCTCCTGTTAAGTTGTTATGGGTCCCACACAAGTGGACCAGTCTGTCTGTGTCACAAATTCCCAAATTTTGAAGCTCTCTAGTTTACAATTTGGGTTAAGATCTGGATTATTTGCAAGGGAGAAACCCATACTTTTGCCAATGGGTTTCACAAATATTTCACAGAGGAATGGTGAGACTCAAAAATCTTGGGTTCCTGCCCAGGTTCCATAGGAGAGTTTTCTCTAACGAGCACAGACTCTTCTGCTTGTTCCCCTCTGTCATCCACTAGACTCTCCCTGTCTAATGCCTGCCTCTTCCCCTCCAGCTCCCCAGCTCTTTTTCCCAGTCCCATTTTCCTTGCCTAGTCCATCTCAATTGCCACTCCTTGGGCTTCTCATTCCAGTCCCAGTCTCCTTGCCTAGCCAGTCTTAGTCTCCTTCTCCGGGCTTGCTGTCTGAGTCCCAATCTCCCCCCAAATCACTGTGTGTCTCCCCCTCCTCCAACCACTCCCCATCTCCTTGCCCACCCAGCCCCAATTTCTCCCCCTCCCAGTTCCTCATCTGATCTGTTTGTCCCCTCCCACCAGACTGTTTCCCAGTCACTCTCATCCAATCTCAGTCACTCCCACACACCTTCCATGCCTCCTTGTGCCAGTCTCTTTTCCCAGCCAGTGCCAGTTCTTCCTCTGCAACCCAGCTCCTTGTCAGAACTTTCTTTCCTCTCCTTTGCCTCCATTCCTCCCCAGGACCTAGTCAGATTCCTTCATCAGTCAGTCCCAATGTCCCCTTACTCCTCCTCTGATCTCAGTGAGCTCAGCATTCCCCACCCTCAGCCAACTGGCTTCCAGTCCCCCACCCCATTTCCCTTATGGGCTCCCAGTCCCCTCACCCAACCAGTCACAAACTTCCCTCCTCCCCCAACCAGTTCTTGCCTCCCCCGTCCCTTTGGCTCCCAGTCAGTTTCCCACCCACTCCACTTCCCAGTCACAGTTTATCTTCCTCCAGTCCCAGGTCTCACCAGAATCCTTATCCTAATCTACTCCTTTCTCTCCCCACAGTCTGGCTTTTGTCCCCTCTGCATTCAAATCAGATAGCTTCCTCTTTCCAGTGTCCTGGGTGCCAGCAGTGGGGTGACTGAGAGCACAAGAGAGACAAGCTCCTTGCTCTCAGTTCTGGTGCCTAGCACCACCACATTCTTGAGCAGCTATTAGGGAAAGTCCCCATCACTCTATGGGCATGGTGCATGTGCAGTCTGGTCAGCACTAGGAGCTGTGAGAGGCTCAGACATGATCAGTGAGGATGGTATATTTGGAAATGTTAGCTGTTAATCTGTAACAAGTCTCTACTAAGCATGTGCAGACTGTGAGTTTACAAAGGCTTATAACATGGCCAAATTTAGGTGGATTTTCAGCAGAATAGCAAAATGCACATCCCTGACACAACGGTTACCCACTGCCAAATTTCAAGAACCTGCTCCAAAGCACAAGGGTTCGAGAACTTTTCAAAGAAAAAGTCTTAAGTATTTTTAACATGGGCAAAACAACATATTTTTCCTAGTCTCATTTTCAGAAATGGCTGAAATTTAAAAAAAAAAAAAAAAAGAAAAGAAAAAGAAAAAAATCAGCCTGAGGCAGACACCTACCATGGAAAATTTCAGCCCAAACGATTAAATGTTGGTGCTGCCAGTCCAACCCATAATAAATAACATATATTAGTATTGCTCATAAAAACATACAAAATCTCAAGAACTGTACTGAACCAGAATATTTTTAGGCTGGGGGGCAGCTGAGGTTTCCTGACAAAGGGTCCCCAGTTATTTGCAAACAATTTTCACCTCAGACCTGATAAACTCATTACACCAAACATATCCCTTGCAGGATATTTATAAAGAGTAGCATGTGAGGTATCTGTGAAAGTTTGTAACTTATCAAGACTCGTAATCATGGTGACATGTATGTACAGGTAATATTTAAGGAATAATGTAACTATATTAAAAGCACGCTTTAGAGTCTTGGACTAAAAGTTAGTCACCAGTGCACAATATGTCTTGGTGATGGACCATTCACACAGGAAGGAATTGTAACCCTTACCTGTTTAGCAAGTGATGTAATGCAAGGCTCAATTGTCTAGCCTTGCTGCTCCCCAAGACCATCAATAGAAAACCACCAGAGAGAACTGCAAACAATCAATACCACTTGGAGGTAAAAAAGGAACATTACAACAGACAGAGATTTGCCTTGTCTATGAATAAAGACAAAACATGGTTTCAGTATAACAGATTCTTTGGATTCTTTGACTGAAGAGACATCTTGGGAAGTAGAGACATTCTCATGAAAAACTGGATCCTGGTTCCTGTGAAGCCAGCCAGCTCTGCAACAGACTGCACTTTAGATAGAAAAGGTAACTATCAATAACTGTAGACATAAGTTTGCATTTTATTATTTATTTTGTATAGTAACCATTTGTTTCTGCCACTACCTCTTGTTTCTAGGTAACTCTCCAATCTTTCTTAAATAAATCTATTTTTGTTTTATTATAAGTGCTCACAAGTGCTGTGTGTTATACAAGAGCGGTGGTTTAAGGTAAAACTAGCAAACTTGGGCACACTGCTCCTTTGGGGCAGAGGATCTGAGATTTCTCTGAGTAGTCAGTGTCAGGGTCTGGAAATCACAGGGGAATGATTCAAAGGGACTCGGGGACTGTGATGCCACTATTGTTAATCTGCAAGGCAAAGACAAGGCTGGCATAGCCCAGAGGAGAGTGCTTGAGAGGCTGGTGGTGTTAGGGAACTGACACCCAAATAGGCACAGACAAGACTCCCTCACACTAGAGGCAAGATGTAGCAAGGTGATTTACAACCCTGGATGCCCTGAGAACCATCACAGGGGGCAGTAAGGGACTGGCAAGTTGGGGGTTGGGGAGGACGCTGAAAGGGAAGAAATACAGGTATAATGAGGATGGGAAGGCTGAGAGGAGACGTGTATGAACAGGTAATACCAGGCAACATGAGGCTATGGGAACAAAGGAAGCACCTGGATGGTTGCAGCATGAAACCATTAGGGAAATGGAGGAAACTCTGAGAAAGGCTTGAATAGCCACTGGGAGAGGGACATGAAGGTAGCCATGGTTGATGGCAGAAACAGCCCAGGAAGGTGGATGGTGTCCTGGAAGAAACTTTACCTAGGCCAGGAGCCTGGGAAATTCAGTCCACAGGAGTCTCTAGAAAACCTGGCAGTTTTTTATTCACAGTTTCAAGGGCAAGTGGCATGTGTAACAATATGTGATACTCCATAGCTAGAGGTACCATTAGAAAATAGAAAATGAAATAATTTATCAGATGTTCACTTTTCTTTTACCAGAGTGGCAAAGGCTCCCGTAAACTTCACAAGATAAATGTCACATTTAAATGGGTTGAAGCAGTCTCATGAACGCTACAGCATTTGGTTTTGATAGCAGCACAACAGAGAGGGACTATATGTTATGTTTTATAGAACATGCAACTTCACAAGCTAAAAGTGCTTCTGTATTTATTTTTCCAAAATGTCAAAGCTGCCCATTCTTTTTCCACCAGCCATAACAACTCATTGATTTTAGTGAAAATATTATGCTCTGGGAAAATGCATAAACTGTGTAATCCACACAGAAATTGACAAAGGCTCTCAGGAATGAAACTCTATGAATAAGCATGGTGGGTCAAAGCTGGGGAATGGAACTTGCAAGTGGAAGGAATGCTCAGAGACATCAGGGAGAACAACTGTGCAAACATGTTGTCACCCCTCTGCCAAGTGGTTGTAATGTCGAGACCTTAGAGCGTTCAGTTTGTTGTCGGAAGAGAAATCAGTGGTACGGAGTCTGGGTATTTTCTTAGTGTAACTTTGTTTTATTTACACTATATACACCAATCCTTCAACAGAGGTGGTCAGAAGTGCCACACAGGCAAATCCCTCTTTCAAAAATTTCAGCCCAAATCCCAATGCCCAATTCCCAGGAAGCAACTCTACTCCTGGTGTTCACTCTAGATAGAGAGATTAAGGTGGAGAGCAAACTCCCTTGCTGTTTACAGCAGTTTCTAGAAAGAACCTGCACCCCACAACTAAAAAAATATGGCATTTCTTCAAAGACTATATGTTGCTCACACCCTAAGAAAAGCAACCTGTAAGACTAAGTGTAATAGCACCATTTGATGACTTTTATGTTGAGCTCTAAGAATGGAACGCTAGCCACAAGAAAAGCAGGAATCCATGATGGCAGCTGAGTGGGCAAAATGTTTGAAGGTCTGGAAATGGTACAGTATGTTGTGGAACTATACAGCACAGGCTGAGATCATGTAACAGAACTTTGTGATCAGCATGTAGTACCAATTCAAAAGGAATTAAAAGCTATACATTGTAAGTACAGCAATGTCTTACTGGAACCTCATGGCTGCAATGCATGTATAGAGACCTGGGAATAGAATTCTGATTAGACAGCGTGTTCAGAGACTCAAGAATTAAATCCCAAACATGGGTGGGCCATTGGAGACTCAGTAAAGGAACTCCACATGTGAGATCTGAAAATAGAACCTTATGAGCAGGGCAAGTACGCCAAAACTACCAATGGAACCCTATACACACCATGCACAAGGGCCCAGGAATGGGACTCTGCAAAAAGTAACTTGTTCTGAGACCCACTTTTTCACTCTAATTTGAACTGTGGTAGTGGCACATAATAAGAGCTAGGAATGGTATGCTGTGAGCAGGTAGGTCAAGACTGAGGAAAAGAACTTTGGAAGTAGGTGATGGATTCAGAGACCTCAGCATGCAACATTGTCACCATGCAACACGTGATGAGAGTTGGAAACAGCTCATGCACAGAACAGACCAGGTACTGGAACTAGAACCCTGGAATTTGTGGGCTGGGTCAAGACCTGGAAATCTGGAAGTGAACAATATGCTGAGACCCAGAAATGACAACCTGGTCAAGACCTGGGAATAGAACCTTATGTGTAGCACAAGCCAAGACACAAGATTGGAGCCTTGCAAGTAATTGGCACATTTAGAGACCCAGGAATGCAAGTGGGTTGAACATACTGATTGGTGAAGTCAGATCAAACTAAAACATGGAAGCCTGAGTGTGCAGAAAATACTGAGACCTGGAAATGGAGTCCTGTGACTAGACAGAAACCTGGACATGGACTGTTGAGCCAATGGGGTGCCTGCAAACTCTTGGCGAAAAGGTTGTTGTGATGTCAGGCACATCCAGAGAGAGTGGTGGATCTCTATGCAAGGCATGTTTTGGCCCTGTAGGATAGGACCTTCTGGATCAGACAGAACCCTGTGCCCCTAGAACACCTTCTTACCCTGGGGGACAGAACATGGGATTGCCTTGTTTAGTTTCTGATGGCCGCTCACGGCTGGGGGCACCATCAGAGACCTTGGGCTTGGTGACAAAACCTTATGATGTAATTACTGGGTGTTGTGTAGACCATGGGATGGAGGGGGGCACAGCCTGGAGAGAGGGATGAACTGTCTCCGGGAAAGCCTGTAACATGGGGTTGGGTGGTCTCCCTCTGAGGTCAAGGGCAGGGAGATGGAAGGTCTCAGCCCCTAGGGAAGGCAGGAAAGGGAACCCAGCGCTGGCCACCCCTTCTGGAGGGCAGGGGGAGAAGCCCTGCGTGCGGCACAGCCCGAGCAGGGGCGGGGCACAGGCTGCTGAAGGGGGACCAGTGGGTCGCGGCCTCGGTGCCCGTTTCAGGCTGGGAGCCTGCCTAGGAGCGAAGGTGTCAGACCTGGCCGGGCCGGGGCCAGGATCAGGCGGGGCGGGCGGGTAGCGCCCTGCGTGGACCGGTCCCAGGCCCGAGGCTGGGGGGGGGGGGGCACCCTCGTACGAGCCGAGTCCCCCCGGGAAGTGTCGCCGCCTGTGGAAGTGACTCGCGCTCGGGCTTCAACCTGCCGCGCCCCCTGGTGCAGCCAGGGCGGGCCGGGCAGGTGCACGCCTGCCGCGGCGTGACCCAGCGTTGGAGAGGTAACGGGCTGCTGCGTCCCTGCCCAGCCATCCAGCCGCCGCTGCTCTGCCACGGGCGGGGAGCGTGAGCGCCGCTTCCCTCCCGCGCCAGCCCCGCTCCTCCTCCGCCGCCCCACAGCGTCTTAGGAAGCCAAGCGCCGCCCGCTGCCCCCCAGCCCCGCCCGCCCGCGTAGCCCAGCGACCATGGCCCCCGGGAGGTAAGCGAGCTACAGTCACTGCTCCTTCGCCGTCCGTGCCGCGCCCCGCCCGCCCGCAGCTGGCACCTGCCCGGCACCTTTCCCACGGAGTCCGCGCGCCCTGCACAGATGCACTGGGGAGGGGGGGAGGCGCCTTCGTTTCCCCTGCAGGGAAAGTTGCTTCCCGCCGCCCGAGCGCCCCTTTATTTCTCCCCAATGTTGCCATTGAGATGCTGCTGCCGTGGCGGGTGTACTTCCGGGTTCACACCTTCCCCCCACCTCCACCCCCCCTTCTCCGAGGGTTGCGGTTACTCTGGAGAAGATCAGACGCCTCGGAGCCCAGCGGCAAAGTTGCAGCTTCCCCTGGGGGCGGGGGGAGAGTGTCTTGCATGTGATATTACAAATAACAATAATAAAAGGATCGAGAGACAAGAGCCGAGCCTCCCTGGCATGCAATCCCGGTGTCACCCCGGGGTGCGCGCGGAGAGCGCCAGCGCTCGCGTGGTGCATCTGCAAAGCGATGGGCTGCTCCAGGTGCGAGCACAAAGGGATTGCATTAACTTGCTCCGGTCAAGGTACAGGTTGGGATGCCCGCAGGTGAAACTGCGCCCGTTCGACGCCAGGGGGCGCCCCGTGCTCTTGGGATCCCTCCACTCCCTGCCTTTGCCCCCTGGTAGCAAAGAGATCTTTGTATTTGTAACCTACCAAGGAAACAATCTTGCACTGTCAATGTGTGTGTGTGTTTGGGGGGGAGGGGGAGACGCAGAGGCGCAAACACAAATTAGGACTTTGGAGGAGCGGAGGAGAACGATCCTGGAGCTTGAGCTGTTGCAAAAGGAAAGCGAAGGAGGAAAGTAGATGGACAACTACATTGTGTTTGCCAATCGGTGCGTCAGCTTTAAACTGACTAGAGAGCAGAGGATGCAGCTGCCTTGTACGGATTTGTGCCCCAAAGGACTGTTTTTTAATTGCACCTTGGTAACTATTCCTGCCCTTTAGTGCTTTTTGTGTGTGTGTGGGCGTGGGGGGGATGTTATGCATAAGATCAAATAGTAATCCCGTGTCCTCTCTACGGGGGGGTTTAAATGTAAGTAATGGTAAGGCCGCCATTTTGAATTGTTTCATGCAACAGAATGAAATCTTAGGTCGATCTCTGTGTTTCCTTGCATTTTCCCCTCGGTGTTTTCTATAAATGGCTCCTAATGGTGCTGTGTATAGTTGGGGTCTTTTTATAGTAAACGTAAAAACAAAACCCATGTAGCACTGTGCTGTTCTCCTGTGAAGTTGTCCTGTTGATGGCATGTAATGTAAGGGAAAATAAATAAATGTCTTTAAACTATGTAGTTTCTGTTTTCTGGTTTCAAACACTGATAGAAATCTGGCTATGTCAATTTGATTTATGAGTATAGACTAGAATGGCTGGCTTTAGAACTAGTTTCAGAAGTATATATTTCTCTTTTAGCAATGTAAAATTGAATTCCATCCTGGTCCAGGAAATATTTTGTATTTAATTTCTTGTTTTGAGTTATATTTTTATTGACATTGTAATTAAGCACATGGTATTTTAGTCATCTGATTTGGCAGGAAATCAGTCAATTCAAACCCTGCATGTATATGCATAAAAGATCAGAAAACATAACTACACACTTAATGTTGCTATTTAGTCCAAGCTCTTTTAAAAGCATAAGACCAGTATATTTCAAATAGTGTAAATTCTAAAGTAAGTTTTAGAGGAAGCGAGGTTTAACACTTGTTTGAGTTATCTATTTTAATGTGTTAACATTAGATAGATCACCTAGAAAATATGCTATGCATTTCATTGATAATCACTTTCCCTGAGTGTACTTTCTTGATATCTACTTAGTCTCATATTGTAGTATAAATGAATGAAATAGTAATACAGGTTAGCAACTTTGGCTGAAGGATTTAGGCACGTTACTTATGTAACCAGTATTACATTAAAAAAGCCATTAACTAATATTCTAGTTATAGTCTGTTTTGGAACTTCACATTTTATGTGCATACACTATCTAACTACATCTACAGCAAAGCATCTGTTATCATCAGTATTAGCTACTCTTAAGAAAATAAGAATTGTAGCTATAGTTTTATAATAGTCTGAATTGTTTTCAACATTTTAATTTAATGAAGCATCCATCAAATAATTTATATTAAATTACAGTAACAACCATTTAGAGTTAGATTGATACTGGATTGTACACTAAACCATATAGGAAACAGACATTTCATTTTTAAAGTTGTAAAGATGATACATTATTTGTTGGGGGAAATATTCTGCCATTCACTTCTTTGAAAATTATTCACAGGCTATGCAGTTAAACTGTAGTCTTCTCAAAGAATGACTACTGTACAGCAAGAAAGATCACTAAAATCTGGAATAAATATATAACCTCAAATTTATTAATAAGTATACCAAGAAGCCAAGTTTGCTTTGTTCTCATGAAACAATGTAACACAAAATAGCAAAGTAATGGTTACTTATAACCAGACTGTTTAGTACATATTTAAAAAGAGCTGTACTAGAAAATACAAGATTGCATGAAGAAATGAGCTATCAAACTTATATGTTTATAAAACGAATGCTGCAAGGGAGACAATTTGGAAAAAAAATCTTACCAGAAATCAAGAGTAAAGTCAATGTAGGAGACGCATTAGCAGATATGTATTAGAAACTTCAGGAGACAGGAGAGAAATAATAAAAATGTCATATGTCTAGGCCCAAATCTTCACTGTCTAAACCATTCCTAGGATGCAGTGATAAGTCACAAGCAGTGTTTCAGATCACATTCTCCAAGCATAAGGATGACTTAATAAGGCTTAGGCTCTTAAGGGTTCCTTTTTCCATTTTGAAGTAGCTTTTTGTTTGCATTATAGTTAAACAATGTGATTTATAATGTGATCTTGGGGAGGGAGAGAGAAAGACCCACCAGATGATTCTCCTATTACAATATGTCTGGATAGAAGGTAGCTTCTAAAGGAACCATTTTTCCTCCACAATGAGCCTAAAAACCATACATTGTGAGGCATAACTGTTAACTTGTTAATCAGAATAATAAGATTCCAGTTCTCAAGTATAACTAAAATTCACACTATTTATAGCTGGTAGATGTACTTTATAAAGCCAGCTGTATTTTGAAAATATGAGGGTACATGCCTTTATGGAGTAGCTCCTCCTATGACATGATACTGTATGATGTCGCTGACCGGAGTGCTGAATCAAGACAGCCATGTTGATCACTACTAAATCCAACTGAAAAACACATCCTGAAGTTCTGTGGAGGTTCAAATACAAGAATAACTATAGTAAGTTTTTTCTTTATTATCTTATTTTTACATCATTCATTCACTAAGTGTAGTAGGCAGATAAATGCTGTCTCAAGGAAGCTTTTTCCAGTGAATTGTATTAGTTTGGTATTGAATGAGTATAGGAAAATCAATTAGATCAATACTATGGCACTCTCTTGTTTTGAAAATGGTCCTTTACCACCATAAAGACATTTTAAGCCATCTTACATAAAAATGAAGCCTAATTTAAAAAAAAAAATCACATTTTTGAGTCAAACAATTTTTAGACCTAAGTTTGCTATTAGCCATTTTTAAACACAGTTTCAGATTGTGAAATGGTATTTTGAGAGCTAAGATCCAAGCATATGATTAGTAAATAAAAAAAATCAATGATGATATGGACAAAGTCCATGTAACTGCATATACCCATTAACAACAACAACAAAAGATATGAGCATGAGGTTTTTGTTAAAGAGTTAAAATTTGGAGGAGCCAAGCAGTCTATAGGAGAATCTCCTCTAAATTTGTTTTGTGTTCCAATATCTCTGGTAGGAAAAGCTCTTTCTTACATAAAGCATTTTGTGGACTAATTCAGGATGTGTGTTATTTCAAAAATAGTTGTATAATAAAAAAGCAAAATAATTTTAATTTCCTACTCTTTTTGACACATAAGTGGTAAAAATTTAAACACAGGACTTTTTGACATACTGCTTCTAAAAATAGAATGACTTGATATGCAGGATCTTCAAATTAAAGGTCAAAGGTGACAAACCAGGACAAAGGTCATGCAGCTCATTTTCAAGCAATCAGTTTCTAGTTTTTTCATGGCTGAACAAAAGCTTAATTATATAGGAAAAAATAAAAGAGGCCTGTAATGTTAACTGATCAATTTTCACAAAGAAATAGAGAGAGAGATTTACAGAATTTCCCAAATAGTGTACATTCTCAACTATGATTCTTAATACTGAATTTATGCTGACTTTGATAGAAATATGTATATACATGTTTAGGTTTAAACACTAAAATTTCTTCCTTAATTTAGTATTTTACCATCTCTAAATGGTCTAGATGCTAGTAGTATGTACAATTGGGAATTTGTAAGATGGAATGCAGTCTTTTTTAAAATAGTATATGGTAAAGTTCTTAGGTTGCCAAAACGTTCATTCATATATATCTAACGTTTGCTTTAAACAAAATTCTAAAATTGAAGACCATGTATTCTGACAGTGGTGTGTTTGTAGATACACACTAGGTTAAAAATAATCCCCTTCCCCTCCAAAATATCTATCCAGAATAAATGACTCTCTATATCAATAGCTAGTTGCTAGCAATGAAACAGCTTCTATTTATTTATTTATTTTTGTTGATTTTATTTTGTTTGAAGAAACCTTATTATTTTATTACATGTAGTGTTGTGTTCTGCTCCTCCACTACCTTTCAGAAAGGTGTGGTTTTTTTGTTTTTGTTTTTAACTACAATTACATTTTAAAATGCTTTTATATCTCTCTGTATGTATGCATGCTATTTAGGCCAGTTATTTTTAATAATTTAACCCTGTTAAATTCATCTTACATCTATCTATCATCACTATCTATGTTACTGACAGTACTTCAATGCATAAAAGGTTTTTTAGTCTGGCCACAACATACATATGTAGATTGTTAAACTGGTGTTGAAAATATTTGCACACTGAGCATTATTTTTGTAACTCAATACTGACACTGATTTGTTTAGTAATATTTTAGATGTTCTACCACTATTGTACATACTTCACAATACATTCTTGCATGTGCAATCATTTTTGTAAGAAAATAAAATTCAAGATGACAATTTCTAATCTCCAAGAATTTAATATCAGTGATACCGTTCTGTATTCTCATTTTAATTTAATAAACAATTTCAACTAAAACAGACAAGAACTACCATTGCATTATTTTGTTCAATAACTTATTTTAAACAATGACTCAGCAGGAATGTTGATTATATGGAACTATTTTCTTTTACAATTAGGAAAATTTCACATACTCTGAACTGTTTATGCTGCATTACCCACACTTATGTGAAAAGAAAATGTCAATATTAGATTGACATTAGTGCTGTAAGCACTGTCTTTTGACAAACCACACATTATACCATTTTACTTTTAATATGTTTTCTTCAGCTTGGTTGCTTTATTTCTGGTAAATTCCTAATATTCACTCCAAAAAGAAGACCTATGAAGGAGCTGAATTTAAGCTTGTGAATCTGTTAGACTCCTAAATGATAATTCACTAATAATAATTACAGAAAAAACTTGGTGTTTTACAGATAAATGGCCTGTATAAAAGCAACAAAAGTAGTGTGGGGCACAAAGGATGTAGCAGAGGTGAAGTGTTAACTCCATGAAGAGTAAATATTAATTTGAAGTACAACAAATGAACTTAGAAATGCTTCTTTAGAATCTACAACCAATCATGCTGAAACTTTTACAGAAGTATATGAATTTTTTTAAACATATAGAATATTTTTCAAGTAAAATTTAAAAAAGTAGTGCAATACATATAGAACAGCAATTTCATCCACTGAAGTAGTTTTAACATGGTTAAGTTCAAATTGGCAAAAAGTGCTTTTATTACCTGACTGCAAATTATATGTTATGCAGTTTATAGTTTCATTTTATTTATAGATCCATATTCTAATTTTGGCTTAATAATTACATTTAAATTGAGGCTCTGTTGAGTTTAGGGAAAGGTTACAAACACAGATTTAGAATTATATTCAGTGTGATGTTCATACCTCATTTATACTGTAGAGGACATATCCAATGTAGTATCATTATGTGGAATGGAAGGGTTGTACATATATTTTACAAGCTAAAAGCTAAATAATTTTAAATTTACAATATTGCCATAACAGCTCTTATTTGACACACATCTTTCCAACATTTATTAAGCATTATTTCATTTGTGAGCAAATATTATTCTTAAAAATGGCTTCAAAATGAATATAAACCACAAGTTTAAGATAAACAAATGTAAATGTAACTTTTTAATAATTTGAATACAAATTAAACCAATGATCATAAGTAGGCTTTTCAAAATTAGATTTTTTTTTATAACTGATGGATAATATTTATTTTTAACTTTTTTTTTTCAACTGTTATCTATTTAAGTTTTCATAGTTGCAGGAAACTATGGGGGTGTCTGAGAATTAATAATGATGCTGAGATTGAAAACGTTAAAGCTGTATAACGTATTCAATCAAATTCTGATAAGTTCTCAAGAAGCATTTTTCTTACTCTGCCTATCTGTACATTTTGATTGTCAGTAGAAATATTTTTTCGTTGGTTTGTGTGTGTGTGTGTGTATGGTGAAATCACTGTTGACATTTGCCAATAAAAATCTAATCCTTCAAAGCCTAGTAATAAACTATGCAAAATATCTAATAAATTTGGATTTTCTTATTTCTCTCAGTCACGAGTACTCAACTTACTGTGAACAAAAGAACAATATTAGCTACTTCTGGAGATAATCACTTTGAAAGCTAGTTCAGTCCCATTAAAAGAAGGTGTATTTATAACTTCATTTGCTTAAGAAAATGCAAATTGCTCCAAATTTGGACAAATTGGCTTTAAATTACCGGTACTATTTTACATGCTAGCTGTAAATTTGAATAAAATGCTGAACATATGACAAGTAAATAAGAGACTAAATAATTGCTTTTCAAAATATTTTATGTTTAGACATATTTTTGTACCCTTGAAAAATAAAATTGGTTACAATTGTATGAAAATATGGTCACTATTCTGTGTTATGAGATTTTTTTAAATATACAGAATATTTTCTACTTAAGATATTTTTTCATATTCTTCTAAATACAAAACATATAAAATAGATCATATGGATTAAGAACAATTAATCTCACTAAAAGGGAATGAGAAATGATTTTATCCAATTGTATTTCTTTATTATACCATTATTGTCACTTTAATCATATGCACTAAAGTTACATTTTTATTTAATAGTAAAGTTTTAGCCTCGTTGATCTTGGGGTCAAAGCACATCTTTAAAAGAAACTAAAAATTAAATTGAATGGTGGTATTTCACTTTTAAGAGTCAAATGCTGGTCCTATTGGAGTCAGTGGGTCCTATTGGAGTCAGTGCCAGACTCCAGACCATTGAGGTCAATGGAGCTAGTTATTCCCAATTTACATTGCGTTACTAGAACAGTTCAGAGTCTTGACGTCAATGGGAGCAGATTTTGTTCTTATGTGCTCCTGTTCCAACTGAACTCAAATGGGAGTCTAGTAACTGATTGAATGGGAGCAGAACTGGGCCCGCTGGTTATCAGAAATGCCTACATTATTGTGTACCAAATAGTCCACCTTAACTCCTTTCATATGTCAGCAAAACATATCTAGAGAATATCACCAAGCTATTTATATTGTTAACCACAAAGGGTAATCAATTTAACACATAACAAAAGATTCAAAGGTTCAAATCAGTAAAGAAAGATTAAACCTCTGTTTGCTGATCATTAAAACACAAAACAAAACCAAGTCAGTTTGAAGGATTTTATTAAAAAGTGTTTCAAGGTGAATTCTTGAATTTAGAAGATAATTTAAAGGAGTTACTTTTCCCACACCTGCTTTATCACTTCACTTACTAAAAATGTTTAGTGCAATGCTCACAGTATTGGGATGGGAAGAAAATTGTGAACAAAATTACACAATGTGTGTAATTACACAAGAAAATGAAATCTAGTTATATAATTTCAGAAGAGAATAATTCACAGCAATTGTGTTGTATCCTTAGCAAATTATACAATATTGAATAGGTAAGCCATTGGTTTGAGGATGTGGATCAGTTCCAGTGTTATTCTATATCTTTTATTTCCAAACTTTTTCAGATGTTTTGGATTTTACAGAATGCAATTCAATTTCTTTGGTATATTTTAAATTTATTTCTGTATCTTACTTAATGAAATATTAAAAGAAAGTAAGGGATAGAATACCAGAAACCTTTAAAAAACATTTTAATGAGCTTTAGACCCATCACTTAGGATTTTGATTTAAAACTATTGATATTTCTAAAAATTCATAAACATGTTAGTATTAAGTGTCAAGTACTTTGTTTGATTTAACATTCCTCTGCGGCATTTGCAACTAAGGCCTGGTCCACACTAGGGGGGGGGGGNCGCAACTTCAGCTATGAGAATAGCGTAGCTGAAGTCAACGTATCTTAGATCGAATTAAAATGACTTACTTCGCATCCTCGTGGCGCTGGATCGACGGCCGCGGCTCCCCCGTCGACTTTGCTTCCGCCTTTCGCACTGCTGGAGTTCAGCAGCCGAAGGAAGAGCGATCGGGGATCGATTTATCGCGTCTACACTACATGCGATAAATCGATCCCCGATAATTCGATCGCTACCCGCCGATCCGGCGGGTAGTGTAGATGTAGCCACAGATAGTGCAGCATGTTGCTAGTGCATTCAATCAGAAGTTGAAGTGACTATAAACAAAAATAAACTGATTAGTCTGTGTTACTGTCCAGCAGCTGAATGAAGTGCAAAAGGTAAAGCATACACTATATATATTACTTTTTTTTTTTTAATTCACAGTTTTTAAACAAAAATTGTTTGTTACCATAAGGTCTTTTTTATTTTTTTAAAAGAGTACCTGGCATTTTCTCTTAAAAATAAACAGCTTGTAGTATTTAGGTGTTCACAATTTATCTAATTCAGTTTCTATGACAGGTACACCTGAAATCCTTAAAAAAAATCCATCATAGATAAGAGTTGTAAATAGAAAATAAAGGAATGTTGTATCTTTTTCTGCCCCATATGATATTTGCTCACTAGTTAGTAATAACTTTTTATTATTGTATATTTTACTTTTGTGTTCTGATGTATTTTATAACTGTTTTAAACAATAAAATATTAATAAAATATTGAGTCCACTCTTGCTCACAATAAAATCAATGTCCAAATTATGATTGATTTCAGTGGAGGCAGGAGCAGGCTCATTGTCTTAAATTTTTGTTCTAGCTAATCTCTGAAATAAAGCAAACAACTTTCTATGTAAACAGGCAAACTATAAATACCTGATTTTCTACCCTATACTATACATGCAATTTTTATATGGCAGTAAAATTGTTTAAATTAACCCTCTGCATTATGTGAAATCCAAAACACTTTATAATTTTGCTGGCCACTGAGAATTTTGGGGGGAAATGAATGACTAGAGGCATACTGTTGCCTTTCACTGTCCAATACGAATGAATTGCCAAAGATAAACAAACAGTAAGTGGCAGAAAAAAACCCTCAAATTATTGTGTGTTATCTGTAACAAAAGTAAAGATTATTTCATAGGTATAATTTATAACTTTAACTTTCACTCTCCTTGAGTAGGTTTGATTTCCTGTTCTGTGATGATTGCATGGTATCTTCAAATATCACTTTATTCCTATAACTAGTTTCCACTCAGACATGTTATGATTAAATGCCTATAGACATTTAATCAGGCTTTTAAAGCAAAGAATAATTTCTCTCCAAAACCCTCTTACTAGGCTTGGTTATTACATAATCCTTGATTAGCATTTATTAAATGATATTAGCAATGATTAAGCCTATTTAAATATGAATTTCAATTTCAGCACTAGCAAATCCCAATTTGCTTGAAGTGTTTATATTGAAGTGTAGAAAAATACTAACCTATCACTGTTCCCATTAGCTGCTTTAGGGCCCAAACCTGCTCTCATTTAAATCAGTGACTAAATTCCTATTGTCTTCAGTATGATGCAGTAGAATATGTGACAACTAGTTTTTTGTTTAAACTATACAGTTTTAAGAATTAATGTAATAGAATTAAGATGTTCAGACTTTTGAAGTTCGGTTTATAAGCTAGCATTTCTTACAATTACACCGCTACCTCGATATAACGCTACCCAATATAACACGAATTCAGCTATAACGCGGTAAAGCAATGCTCCGGGAGGGTGGGGATGCACAGTCCGGGGGATCAAAGCAAGTTCAATATAACACGGTTTCACCTATAACGCGGTAAGATTTTTTGGTTCCCGAGGACAGCGTTATATCAAGGTAGAGGTGTATATGTCAGGACTTCTATATCATATTAAGAAACAATTAACACCAAGTCTTTTAGAACAGTTACATCCCATTTATTTTCTGTATAATAATCTATTATGATGCTTATGATATCCACATATTTATATACATGATGTTTACAAATACATTGAATGAAGTGACAAAAACAAGGGCTTTTTTTTAAACCCTATCTAATTTTCAGAGTGTACCAATCTCTGTAGTTACTGCAATTCTTAATATATTTCTTTTCCAAAGTACTTTATTTTGAATCCTCCCATAAACTAAACCACATCATTTGTCAAAGCCAGGAAAGGATCTCTTACTCTATGTTTGCATATTTCATTATGCTGCATAAATAATGTAGCTAAATCCGAGACAAAAGCCAAACAGCTGCAGGTTGGCAGAAGAGACAAGTAAAAACAGGGATTGGGCTGTAATAGTTGAAGGTGTAAAAGGAAGATTAGGTTTAATATTGAATTTATATACCGCTCTACTGGAAAACAAAACTTGCTATAGATGATCACAAAAAGAAAAACCGGAGACCAGTTGCTAGTGTTATTGCACTGCAAGGAAAAACAAGCTGGCTATCACCTTTTCTAGTTGCTGATGTTGTATAGAAGTGGGGTTAACTAGAGGATAAGAAGTTAATATACAGAAATTTGATTCTCACTTGTCTTTGGCTGTTCACACAGTGAGAGAAGGAAGGTGGAGTGTCTTTAAAGGCAGAAGAGATTTAGGTTCACATCTCAAAAAAACAACATGAAGTGGTTTATTCGCTTTGGATGGGTCTTACTTAAAGTAGAGTGTATAAAAATCAGGTAGAGGGAGACAAAAAGGACATAGGCTGGTAGCAGGTGAGTTTGTGCATGTTCAAATCTATTCATCTTCCTTGCTCTAAACAATCTGCACAGCCTGAGCCACAAGATTACTCTAAGCACAGTGGCTTTCCTTGGGTGCCTCTTACTATCTACTATACATGGCATTTTTGCTGGCATTATTATGATATGAAATCAGATAGATCCTGCTCAGTCGGAAGTGGACCATAAATACACCTAGCACCAGCAAAGCCATATTGTGAGTTGGTCTCTGATCAAATATTTTTGTTAATTTATTGAGACTTTGTAAGTATTGGTTTAAAATGCAAATTATTGTCTGGGATTTTACTAGTATTAAAGGGAAGGCATTTTCCTACTGATACTCTTAGGTTGATACTAGGACCTATAATGTTTAGTACAATTTGACCAAAAATTTATTACAAGATACTTCCTTTGAAGTATATGTAAAGACACAAACTGATTGATTTTTTTTTTATGATTTAAAGTGTACAATTTAAGCATAGCAAAGACAACCACTAGTACTTGAGTTACCTATTGCGATGAAATATTGATAAGTGAAAACAACACCTTGCAGTATCCAGCAAATCCGTGTATTTTGTCTACTTCTTCATTAACTTTTATAAGAAGACTATTAATGGGGCAATGACTTTAAAGAATGGAGAAGGCCCCCCTCTTTTATTTGTTTGTAACAGGGTGATTGTTACCTTTTGGTTATCTAATTGTGGTTCTGATGAGCTAGGTAGGTTGCAAACAGTTAAAAAGTTTACAGGTCACTTCACAGAGTCAAAGCCCTGGCATTTTATGGCCTTCTAATGAGCCGTTAAACTGGAGAAGAGGTAATTAAATACAGTGCTCTGGTACAATTTGCCAGCTAGTACTGACTTCAACTCTCTGATTTTAGGTTCCTCAGAAGACGATGAGGTCATTCAAGAGGGTCTCCTCAGGTCCAGGTCAGTCTTTTTTTTTTTTTTTTTTTTTAATAAAGTCTTACATGGCTGACTTTTCATATATGATTGGGGAATTGGTATTTGATAACTACTTTATGCCTCCCACTCACACAACAGAATGGACTGTAATGAACCTAAATTTCTGTCTCGAAAAGTGCGATTAGACTCGAAGAAAGAATTTCATTCATTTTTCTCCAGGGTTTGACTGGAATTCTTGATTGATCTAACGGTTTGTAAATGGAATTTTTTTTTCTGGGCTGGAGGCAAAAAGACAGTATACAATGTTTATTCCCAGGTGTCATCCTGTGAGTTTAAATAATGGATTTAAAGACATCTTGAAATACATTTCAGAATTACTCTTAGAGATGGCTGTGACACACCATAGTTCTTCTAACAGGTCGAGTTATTAATGATTAAAAAACGAAGTAGTTTTAAGTATAACAAACATACCAGCAAGTAAAAGGTCAGTGCCCATCTTTTAGCGATATTAAATTGATTTTTAATGCAGCAGCAATGTAAACGTTATCCTGCACAATCCTCACATTCATAGACAATTCCTACCTACATCTATTTTTGAGGCAGTACTATACGTTGCCAAACACTTTTTTTGGCATATGAAACTGAAAAAAAAGCCTCAAAGTTCACTGATCTGTCAGGTTTCGTTAGGCAGTATCTATTGATTTTATTCCCTGGAAGCTGCGCTAACAAATCCGGTATTTCACTTTGCAAATGGTCACCTGGGAAAACTCATTGCCCAATGACTCTCCCTACAGCAGCACCCGCTGTTCCCATTTTGTTTCCCCATTTGTCCACTGCCTGCTGTCTGGCTCCTTAGAACATGTATTTACAATAGCCGCGTCAGGAAAAGGGGTGATCGTATTCGTTGCTTACCTTGGTTTCAAGGGCTTGCGTAGTTGTATGCAGCCTGTGTCCAGCCCTGCTCGGGCTCTGTAGCGTTGTTGGGTGCTCTCCTGCTGCCCACTGAAGTTTAGTGGTTTTGGCTCTGTTCCAGTTGCTACTTTTTTGTTAGGCGCATGCCTGTTAGGGATCTGTAAGGTGCTCCTGACGTCACTCAAGACTAGCAAATAAAAGGGGCCGGGGGTCCTCTGGTGCTATCCTTTATCCCCCTCCCTAAGGCACTGAACACATACCGCTGAGTGAGGCTTATGCAGCGCAGCGGCACAATGGGCTGGGAATTCCGTGCATGCTTAATCACGAGCTACATCTTGTGCTTAAGGCAATGGTTTTGGTCAGATATAGCCGTTCAGAATAGTCAGTGGGCAACAGGCGTCCATAGCATCCAGTTTCTCTGTACAATAGAGAGCTGCATATGTATTTATATGCACCACATAATACAAACCCACCTTCAGATTATACCTCCATCTAGGGCCCGATCCTGCTCCCTTTGGGAGTGTTGCTGTTGACTGCAGATGGGAGCAGGGTTGGTCCCATAATCTCTAGCAATATATTGTAGTATGTGCACATGCCGTTACTAAAATGGGTAACGGAGACTGGTGTGTCTACCTGCTCAGTGGGCGGGGCAGCCTTAAACACACACAGTCGCTCGCTCTCAACCCAATGTTTGCTGCCATTGCTATGAAGTTTGAAAAAGCAATATGAGCTTTGAGAAGCAGCTGCAGTCTTTAATTCCTAGGCTTCTCTTCCTTTCCTTCGTTCCCGAAATGAAATTTAGGGAAGCATATACAATGTCTCCTTATGTGCCATCTATTTTGAATTTTTTTGACAGTGAAATGCAAGTGGTCTTACAACAGCGGGAGTCTTCAGTAGGGCTGGTTTTCCAAATATAACCACATTTTCCGCAAATTACTGATGTGGTGCCTCCTTAAATCTAATCATGGAAGCAATCCTTATCAGTTGCAAATCCACAGCTGAAAAACTGCTAATGTACACGAGGCCACAGCCTGCCGTGAGTTCTAGAAGGGCTCTCAATGTCCTAATGCCCTTGGATTACGTCTAGGATTAGAGCAGTGTCGGGTATTTTAATAATGCCTCTCCAAACCATCAGAGTTACAGGCAAAAATGCAGAGTGCATTGTTAGCTATTCCGCAATGTTTACAGTATCACTTTCAGTATCAACATTCATTTTATTTTTTTACTATCAAATATTTCAAATCACCTATTTTAAACCTTCCTCCCCCAAACTCTGGTTATTAATTCAAATAACACCATCTATGGACGTAAAAAATAAAATACAGGCTTTAAAGTCTGGAATATTTTAGTCAGGAATGAAGAGAAAATCGTGGTTCATAAATATTTGTTAACATATTCCAAGTTCAGACTTAAAATAAACATTAGGTAGATTCCAATCGTTCAGCTACCTCCTTGAGATGTGACACATCCTTTAAAAACATTCATTCATCATCAAGTTTTTATATACCTCACTATTTTCCACTGCAGTGTGACGTCAATTTTCTATAACAACGTGTTCAAAATACAAATGGCTGGAAAACTACCCATTTTATGATTGAATTAAGTATTTAATAACTTGTGGAAAACAATGGAAATATTTAACAGTCCATTAAATTAATCGATCATTAACAATACAATAATTAAAAACGTGTAAATAGCGAAGGTATTGGCATAAAATGTTAGTAACTTAATATTCAAACATATATGTATACAAGTGTATGTTTGCATTTTTCGTTGTTTATAATTATGGAGAGAACAATTCAATCGCAACGAGGTTTATTTAATTTAAATTTTAAAATAAGTCTAAGAAGCATCTTCGGTTAAGAAGTATAAGCTTTCCCCCCCCCAGTATAAGAAAAACGTAAGGTGGGGAGAAAGAAACGATGTTATTATAACACACACCCACACACACACACAGAGAGAGAGACATCATTTACAGGTGTTAACTTTTATAGTCGGGACATCGGCGTCTTCGAAAGGAGTAAGAAAACACTGTAAACAAGAGTGAAATGGGGAAAGAAAGATAGATTCCCCCCCCCTTTTTTAAAGTGTTTTATTCATTGGAACCGCTTTAGCTGATTTAGGGCATTGTTACATTTCCTCTCGCTGTTTTTCTACACACAGCCCAGGGTTCCTGACATTAGGGAGGCTAAGGAGGAATCTTCAAAGCTGAAGGAACAAGTAAAATTGGCAGAGCTACCTAGATCCAACAGTCTTTGCAACAAAGACAGCCAGCCGGCTTGAAGTATTCGTTGTATTGCAGGTCAATAATGGAAAGTGGTCGCCGTTGAGGGATTGTATAGGTAATAATTGGGATCTTCACATAATGAAGATTTGAATATGAAAAGCAGCCATACCAAACTCTCTTGCATTTCAAATTAATGCATGGAATGCATTAATGATCCTAGAAAACTCGCCCGGGAAAACTAACACTGAGGCTAAAAAAAAAAAAAAGTGCGTGTGAGAATGGAGATCACTGCCCTGGCCCCGCTGATAGTGAACGCTGGGGTGTAGAGGAAACCCCTGCCCAGGCTGCAGCAGAGAAGGATCCGAAGGCCAATTTTGGCGCCTGCGCTGCAGGTGAGACCATAGGCTGGAAGAGCCTTTGCATCAGCTGATTTTTCTCTCTTGCCTTCCCACGCCGTGATCTTACCCCCTTGCAACTCCTCTGATGAAACAGTTCGACATGACACGACACCCGATACTACAGCCCCGACCGATCAGTCTGATTGTGAAGACAAACACTGTGTGGAGGGGGGGAGAGGGTGTCATTTCCCTGACACACAGACTCTGGGTTCCTAACGTGCGTGCTCAGGAGGAATCTCCAAAACTAAAGGAACATCTAAGGTTGGCAGCGCTACCTAGATCCAATGGGACAGACCCGATCTTCTGGGAGTGGAGAATTCGCCATTCCAGGAGAGCTTTTTCCTTTAAAATGCAACTTTCCGGGGGCATCCCTGCCGGTAACAACCTGGAGGGGACGGGATCTCCCTGAAGCCCGAGGGGCTGGATTGGGCCCCACAGCGCTAATGAGAATGCCACCTTGAACCACCCAATGACAGGTCCGCTCCGCTTAGCCGGCCACGCCGCGCGGCTCGGGCGGGACCTTGCGGATCCCCCTCACGTGGGGAAGGGGGAGGGCAGAAAGTTGGCTGACTTGGTGGAAGCAGACCCGGGTTGGCTAGAAGCAGGAGGTTCCCGAAAGGCGGGAGTCCACCGGCTCTCACGTGGGGCCAGGCTTGGAGGGCGCCGGCGCGTCTGGTCCCTGCCAAGCGGGTGAGTCCCTAGGCAAAGCCAGGAGCGCCCCTCAGCCAGGTCCTGGAACCTGGCTCCACGTGGGGGAGGAGAGAAGGGTGGGTGACTTGACCTGACCAGCCGCAGTGGCGCTGCCCCTCCCCCTCGTTTTCGGAAGAACCGCAGCAGCGGCGGATCTGGTTTTAATAGAGACCATCGCACCAAGCACCAGGCACTTCTGATCTGCACGAAATAAAGGACACCAAGCGCGGCGCGCGTGGGCTCCCTCTCCCCCACACCGGCACGTTTGAGTGAAATGGGCCATCGCTTGCTGTGGGGAGGGGAAAATGGGGCTTCCAGCTCTGAGTGATAATAGTTCAAAAAGGAAGCCCCCCACCCCCTTTTCGATGTGGTTATCACAGGGCAATGGCAGAGGCGCGCTCTCCTGCTTTTCTTGATTAGCGACCTGAGCAAAACTACAAAGTGTTTTTAAAACATGGAAAATCGAAGTTATCTTAAGAGCTCAGTTTTCACAGTGTTAAACATGAGTTTTGATTCAAATACACGGAGGTGGGAGGAGTGGAAGGGGGTATTAAAAGAAATCGGAAATGAGAAAAAAATTAAAACCAGAGAAGTTTTAGAAACATGACAAATTAGAAAACAGGCACCAGAGCTCTGGCCGTTTTGATGCCAAAGGAGTCCTGGGGCAGCTTCATGAATACGATTCTTTCTCCGGGTAATTATCTCAACGAAAAAGCATGTTTTCTGCGGGGAGAGCAAGTCGATGGTAAAGACAGCGGCATGTTTCTAACGCGTGAAATATGACCATGATCCTCGAATTTCCCTGACCTGGGTCTGCTTAAAAAAAGAAGTGTTTGTGGCCGATTGTTTGTGAATGAATTTTGGAACGTTTTTGAGAGTTCCCAGCTGGCAACAGCTCTCTACCTTCCACAAAACTTGAAAGGCTGATGTCCTTTGCAGGAAATGAATGAGTCGATAACATCTGACACCAGTGACCAGTCCGGTGACCCCAACCTTAATTCCAGTAATACTGGAGGCCTGAAAATCTCAGTAAAGACCACTTGCAAATCTCCCCTTCCCTAATACGCGTAATTTACACAATCAGCATTTATTTTGTAGTGTAGGAAATCCTTTGCAACTATCTCTTATACTTGCATTCAGCTTTCTTTTGCTGTTTTCACACTCCTCCCTTTACTCTGATAAAAAGCATAATACTGTATTGCTTTTTTTTTTTTAATCAAACTATCTGGAAACAAAGGACAGTTTCTCCATAAAAAACACAACAACCTGGGTCAACTTATTTGTGTCTAGTATCAGTAAAACCAAGAATCTAGTCTCCATAGTATTTTTCAGCCAAATGCCCATAGAGGAGACCAATCTGAGAAAAATACAGACTCTTACAATAGATACTATCAAAAAAATAAAAATGTGTATCTATAGATGCCTCCTGTTTTTGATAGACATATCAAATAGTTGATAGATATTTTCATATATACACTACATTCGTTTCACTTTACATATTTGTTCTCTCCAGCTACCCTGCTTTTATTTGTCCATTGATTATATCAGAATTGAAATTATATATAGTAGTTCACATATATATGGGAAATATTTAGTTTTTAATCTTCCACATAGATAAAGTGAGTTGAATATTGATTTATCTTTGTAAAATAATTGCATTTATTAGGAAGTGGAAACGAAAAAAGGAATGGTTTATTGCACAAATGTGTAAAGGCAGGTCAGTGTAGGAAGTCGACCTCCACTGTTGAAATAACCTATAGGAAATTTACGGTTGAAGACTGCAAAGGAATTTCAGGATTTAGAGCTTCTGCTCCACTTGCCAGATTGCTTGTATTTTTACACTTTTGCCCACCCCCTTCTCTTTTTACCAAATGTTCAACTGGGCACCTTGTTATTTCAAACAGAAATTAAAGACAAAGGAGAGCGATTTACACACTTTCGTGAAAAGCAACAAAAAAGAGTAAACAGGCCTATCAGAGCAAAGAGGTTTTGCTTAATTGGGCAGACTGAAACAGCAAGTGCTTTGAAATTGTATAAAACACAATTGTATAAGCTCTGGGCGGATCACAGTTTGTTGGTTGGGCTTTTTATTTATTTATGTTTGTGTGGATGGGTTAGGAGGGGTAATGCCACTTTAATCAGAAAATAATTCAACCCAGTGTCCTCGGATTTTAACAAGGTATAACTTACCTTTTAAATGTTATAGGGGCAGATGTGTCACCAAATCTCAGTTTATGATTGTGTAGTGCCTGTGAATAGGATGTTTACTGACAAGAAAAAATGGGCAATGGGGTTTTATATTTTTCATACCTACCCAAACATATATATTTATCCATGTTCTTCCCCAGGAAGAAAAGGAAGGAAATAGGCACTTTTGATTAGTATTTTTTTCTTAACATATTAAAATGTATTATTTGAAATACGTGCGACGCGAAGTACAGTAGTAGAAATAACAGATGTGTTTTTCCCTACTTGTATACCTGAGAGAGGTCCAATGCCTAGGGAATTCGTGAAGGAACAAGTGAAAGCTGTAGCCTATCAAGCCCGTTAGATATTTTTTTCTTTTATGTGTTTGACTCTCCCACCCACTAGTAGTGGAGATTTAAAAGTGCAGTCTCCAGCCCAGCATTATTCCTCTTCTCTTTGTCTTCTTCCTCCTGTTCTTTTTTTTTTTCGTCTTCCTCCTCCCTAGCAAATCCTCCTTTTCAGTCTCAGCCTTTCCTCCTCCTCCTCCTCCTCCACCACCACCACCACCACCACCACCATGCTCCTGGAGAACAATCGCTGCTGATTGAGGTTCACTCTAATGCTAGGCTTGAAAACTGGGCTCTTATTTAGGAAGTCATTAATCACATCCCCTCCCGCGGAAAGAGATGGCGGAGAAACCTGTGAAGTGCAATTCCTCGCCCCATCCCCCTCCAAAAATGTTTTGAAACGCTAAACCTCAACACATTCTGAACCATATTAAGGTGATATCGCGTTTCCGGTACGCGTTTCTTGTGAATATGAAATAGTCATGTGAAACAAAGGGAGGAACACCAGCGATTCTCCATGTATATGTTGACCCCAAGTGTGCATATGTTTCTGAGTATAGTACATATAAAGTTTTCCTGGCAACCTAAGTAGGTTCAAATAAGGTGATCAGCCTGTTAAATTCCATGAAGCAGTCGAATTTTGGCTAACGTGTCTACACGAAAATAAATACGAGGTTAAAAGGCAAAAATACAGTTATGATTCAAAGGTGTTTAAATGCCACTTTTATTAAGGAATTAGCAACACTTGCAAATTTGTACATATTTTTGTACACACGGCAATATGCGTAGTAAGGTGTGTATCTGTACAGAATGCACATATGGTTATGCTTGCATAACATAGCATATGTGATCCTGTATACATATTGTGTGTCTATTCACATAATATGTCTCCTCCCTATGACTGTACATATATATATATATAGTAACAATCTCAGTTGTATGTCTGGGGTGGGGTGTAACTATGTAGCTATACGTGTATCTCTACACATATATGTATATACACACGCGCACAGAAACCCCCCAAATACGTCATCTTGATTTACCGTGAAGTGTGCAAATTAGCTGTAAGACAAGTTCGTATTTGAATTTTCTTGTTCATTCATAAATTATTTTTGTGTGTCAGCCTAAATTGAAATGGCGATTGGCTACTTCAGACTCTTGCCAACCCCTTAAGGATCCGATGTGAAATTAGTCGCAAGAAAGCATGTAATTGACCAAGTCACGTGTGCGTAGGGGGCCAGAAACTGAGGGAGAGAGAAGGGGAAAAATCAAAAGAGGGAAAGCACATTAGACCATGCGAGCTAAATTTGTGATCGTTCAAAATCAGGATGTTAGATTGATGCAGAAGACCACTTCGATCCAAAGGGAAAGTTTTCATCTCACGAGTTTGGAGCAGAGGGCCCGTGGGGCAACATGGCCGAAGGTTAATTTTCTTATTCTATTGTTTTTCTATGATTTTCTCTTTCTCTCTTCCCCTCCCCTTCCTCCTCTTTTTTAACCCCACTAGGCACCATTCTTTTTTTTATCAGATCGCGCAAGGGGGCTTTCTACAAACCTATTGTTACGGATTTCCAAAAATGTTCCGTACCGCCCACACCGATTCACACAACTTGAAAAGCGTTCAGGGAGCTATTGTTTGAATTGTTCCTGTACGATTAAGCACAGTTTCAGTGGTGGGATGAGAAAACGTTTGTACACCTGTCCCCCCAACTTTAACTGAAAGTTATTCCAAGGGGTGGGGGGTGGATGCACGTTGGAAAATAGTACTGGATCCGCCGCTGCATGTGCAATAACACGTTGTTGTGCAATCTGCCCCGTTTTTGCTCATTCCTTCTTCACCCCCACCCGCGCTTTGCAAGAAGAGAATAATTTAGTTGAGCATTTCTGTTGGAAAATGGGATCGGTCCTAAACCAGCAATATTCAAGTAAAGTATTGCGTTCTGTGGTGTAGTATGGCTGAAAGTTGGCGTGAAATGGAAAAATACACGTATATACAGAAACGTGGGCTGTTCTGGGCGAAAGAGAGCGAGCGAGCGAGCATATGCTGGGTTTCCTCTCTGTTACCCTGGCTGCTTTTTGGGTTGTGTGCTTTTTGTTTTTTTAATGGTTTTCTCCGCAGGGAAAGAAAACGGGTTGATTTTGTAATGTGCGGGTGGGGCGTGTGTGTTTCTCTCCCCTCTGTAGCAATCCCTTTGTACAAGGCAAAGGACGTTTTCCAGAATTTAACTCTTTGCTTTGCATCTTGTGTCTGTGTTCTCCCCCCCCTCCCCCCTCCTCAGCAGGGGCGAGTAAAGGTGGAGACGAGCCCGGGAAGTTGCCGGAGCAGGAAGAGGAGGAATCCCAGGTTTTGCACGGAACAGGCCATTGCAAGTGGTTCAATGTGCGAATGGGATTCGGGTTCATCTCCATGATCAACCGGGAAGGAAACCCTTTGGAGTCTCCAGTTGATGTTTTTGTACACCAAGTAAGACCAACTTTTGTCTCCCATCTTTTTCCAACCCCCCCTCCCCCCCCAATTGGGTTGAGTTCAATGGTGATCGAGTTACACTGGAAGGGAAACAATCTATCGTTCTAGATATTTAAATGCATCTGTATATATGTAATAAAAACTGCTCTAAGAAGGGGTTCTATCTACATCACCCCATTAAAACTCAAATAAGATCAGCATCCATAGTTGGTGGGTTGTGCAAAAGGATATTTTATCTCTTAACAATGCAAGGCTGGGGTACAAACTTTTATTTTTGAATTATTTTTTTTAAATAATCTCATATCCTGTTTTTAATAAGGTTTAAACTTTTCAGCTATGTCGTCTGCTCAGGAGCAGATAGGTCCTTCCATGCAAAGGTGATTAAAAAAATAAACACAGAAAAGGATAAATAAATATATTCACCAATTAGGTCTGTTGTGAACATATTTTTCTTTTAACACTCTTCTTGTAAAGTTAGACATTTTTTAAAAGTAGTTCATCCCAGATTAGTTGGTGAAAAGTAAATGTAATTAATAGGTTTATTTTGCAAAATACAGACATGAAAACACCCCTGTGATAATACATGACTCATCAAACTCAAAGTGTGTGTGTGTGTGGTTTTTTTTAAATCTCTTTTGGAAAACATATCCAGTAGTAAATAAGACTAAGGACACTGTCTCTTTAAAGACACTGAACATAAAGACATGTGTCCATTGTTTATATTTTTAACATACCTAACTAATATCTAGAGCCTTATTTTGTACATGGAAACTCTAAGGTGAATGTCTTAATTTGAAAAAGTTTCAGCTGCAAGAAATGTTAATCAGGAAGTTTAGAAAACTTCTTCCAAGGTTATTGACGTGATTTGTGAGAAACCAGTGTGCCTAGATCTCCCACATGCTTGTATTAGTCCCAAATTGCAAGAATGACATTTTGAATTTCATCAGCCTTCTAAAAAATGTTGAGTTGATCAGAGAAAAAGAAAACAATATCTGCAAAGTTTAAAGAGACTGTTTGTTTCAGGCTGGGTAATGGCCATGTCAGGAAAGCTAAAGGCATCTTAACTTTTCACGTAGTTGTCCATTTCCTATGACGTTTACAATGATTTGGGGGAGCTTTTGTTACATGATATTCTGTCTTGATGGTCTAGTTTTATTCCACATATTATTGTACGTTGGGCTCATTTTCATCATTCACATTTAAGGAATATATACTTAGAATGAAGCTGATAGGAGATAACTGAAACCTAAGAAACAATGCCTGCTGGCATGTTGCTTTGCTTTGTGGTGGTGTTTGGGTAGATTTTTGACCTTATTGTGATATGTCCACCCCTGCCTCCAGGGCCTACTTATCCATAGTGTCTGTTTGCATGTGGAATTAGGTATAACTGTGAAATGAAATAGAGCTTTTATTTTTAATGTATAAGGAATACTTTGTTTTTAAATTCTTACACTTCCTGCTTCGCACTGTCAGGCATGGATGAAGCAGCTCCTTTGCTGCTCCTTTTCATGAGACTGAATTACTGAAATCATTGTCAAATCTGATTGCTATCAGTTTCCTTGCCGTTTTCCCCCCTCTGAACTGTCTTTAGGTCATCAATTGCTCTTTGTGATTACATAAATGTATTTTATAGATGAAAGAAAGGAAAAAAAAGTTATCTTTGTCTAATACCTTGGTATATTTTGTTCTCTTTGCTCCTCTAATATTAAAAAAACCCAAGTGTTTAAAGGATAGCAGATTGATTAATAAAATAAAATATTTGAAAACAGTATTCTTAGAACTGTGTAACTGCAGAAAGATGTTAAGTGATCATATTATGTGTAGGACTTTGCTATTGATACACACTTTAAAGCAAGTTGTGTAATTTACTTACACAATGGAAAATATTCATAGAAAGTCAAAAGATAATCTAATAAAATTGTAGGAAATGTTGAAGCCAGTTTGTCTTTTGTGTCACATAGAAGATGGGGACATTTAATAAGCCAATAAGTGAGTTATGCTGGTGTCTGCAGGAGGAAATAATTTCAAGTGTAAATGTTTGATGATACTGTACTAATCTACATGTCATAAATATTTTTATGGATTTACAGATTTCTGCTGGTACACAATGCCATAAAAGATAGTAAAGCTAATTGGTTTAAACTGTGAACCTCATTAATAATTCTGAATTTTCCTCAAATTAGTGCATTAAGACATATATTTATCAGTGGTTCATAATTAATTGCTCTCATTACACCAAATAAAGTATTTTAATATATCTCACTTGGTTTTTTCTTGGTGAAATATTCATTAGATACAGGGCTTATGGTGACACTGGTCTCTTCTCTCTTCCAAAGGTTTAATATAATGGGGGGAAGTAATGCCTAACTCGGGTTGAGTTTGAATTTCATATACTTCATTATTATAGAATACATTGTGCTACTTGGTTAGCTGATTTGAAGGTGACAGTAGCCACTGGTAGATAGATAGTCACAACAACATAAGGCCCTTTTTAAATCTGAAGTGTTATACAAAGAAGAGATTGCATGCTATTAAAATAGAGTCTGGTATCTGTACTTTCAGTGGGCCCCATCTTCCAAAGCTGTACTCATGCAATTAGTTCTTAATCATTTGACTATTGAAGTCAGAAGGATTGCTCATGTGAGAAAGGGTTTGCAATCATATTATAAATTTGTCTGGATAAATATTGCTGTATACTATTTTAGAACTAGTGTGTCTTCTACTACAGCACCTACTTATGTACAGGGGTATGGCATACATACAGCTACCCCACAGACTTTTAGATACTATGTATCAGAAAAAAATAGGAAAAACCCACTACATAATTTAGTACCTATACAGGATTGCTTATGTAGGATTGTTCCCTACAAATACACTTTTATTGTTTTTTTCTAGACTAGCTTTAAATATTCCAAATGATAGGATTTTCCACCCCTTTCACTTGAGAAATTGTTTAAAGCCTAAGAGATCTTGCTGTCAGGAAGAATTTCCTGATATTCAGTCCAAATTCCCTTTCATGATTTCATCCTATTATATCCACTTCTATTTACTTGTAGCACTGTAAATAACTTATCTCCCTCTTTGGTGTTTACACCCCTCAATTATGTGTGGACTGTTATCATGTTTTCCCTTTGTCATGGCTTAACTAAGCCGTGCATATTTAGGTCTTTTTTTAGAGCCCATGCTTCTTTAAGTCAATAGAAGTTCTGTGCATGGAACAGCTGCAGTATTGAGCCTTTAACTCTTCTTTTTAAGTTATTCCCTTCAGCACTCTGATTTTTGATTGATCTTCTCTGAACTACCTTCAGCTTGTCATTATCTTTCTGGTAATGAGGTACTCAGAGCCAAACACATTATTTCAGATGGAAACATACCAGAGGTCTCTCTATATTTATATATTATAATTAAAGTAGAGTACATTTGTAAACATTTACACTCAAGTCCTTTTCAGCTTTGGTTTGCATATGCCTGTCCATGTATTCAACATCTTCATGTTGATCTTTTGTTTGAGCTATTAATTATTTCCAAAAGGAAGTTATAGAATAGTTAACCTGTTTGTTTCTGAATCACTCCTTACTCAAATTGCATTAATGGGACTATCATTTATTTTTATAAGAGTAAACATAATGGGCTAAATTCTGCACAGTGTAACTCCATTGACTTCAACAGAGTTGTACCATACTGGTTTTGGCTCAGTATTGTTGTTCTCTGCACTTTAAATTCCACATTAGCTGCATTATAATCGATCCTGTCTTTAGTGGGAGATGCTTGTATTTATCAGAGGGCAGAGCTGGGCCTAATGAGTGTGCAATGATAGAAACTTCTTGTGATTCTGCATAAGTTTAAGTACAGCAGTTTAAAAGGTCTACAGTGCTGTAAACTAAAAGGGATTATATGTGAGGTTTTAGCCCCAAGATCACAGTAAAAGGGATGATGCTTGAAGTTAGTTTAACTGCTGGGATGTTTGTATATAACCTTTTTTTTAACCAAGGGGGAGGGGTGAACTCTGACCCACTGTAGGTCCCTTCCAGCTCTAATTATTCTATGGTTTACCTTGGGAAGAAGGTTTAACTTTGCAAGTGTTTAACAAGATTGTTTATGTGTTCACACAAAAAAGATCAGTTTTTGTTGGTTTAAAATGTTAATAGATGCAATTTATAAGTGTTTATTACACATGAAAGCTTCATAACCTTATATTCTGTTTCTGAATTTTCAGATCCTTGCCTAGGTGGATTTGTTTACAAGAGCAGATAGTGGGGATGTCTTATATTAGGGTCTGGTCCTGCAGTCCAAAATTATTGCCATAATGGGATTGATTTTTGCATAAGAATTTTGGGACCTAAAACAGAATGCTTTCTATATCTGCATTTAAAGGACTGTCATTAGCTAAAAACACACATTTCCATCTGAAACTTGTTTTAACTACTATTCTTACACTTAAGTTTACTGAAACTGGAAGAAATCTGAGGTATTTCCCCCACCCCCCACCCCCAGTTACTTTGTGCATTTGATCACATTTTGTATATAGTAAATTGCACTCTTTCCCTTGTTTTACTGGGTCTTTCACACAACACTGGAAAGTGATAGAGAAAAAAATCATCAAAAATAATATACAATGTAACTGTAAAACAAAAGAAACAAAAATATTGATTGGGGAATTTAGGGGCAGATATAATACCCCAAATAGAATCTGTTTTTCAACTATTGTTTTTAATTACTAGATTTTAAGTTGATTGTCTCTTTAAGATTAGGCACCTGATCATGCGTTTCTTTTGTATCCAAAGCTGCTACTGATGTCAACTAGGGCAAGCAAAGTTTTATTGGTACAAGAAATGCAGGACTTGGCATAGTGTATTACATTTAATATCTAATGTCCCTAAGGGTCTAGATCTTCTCCGTGTAGGGGGGTACATCTAGTGATCTAGTACATCTCTTTCTTACACCTCTACCCCGATATAACGCTGTCCTCGGGAGACAATAAATCTTACTGCGTTATAGGTGAAACCGCGTTATATCGAACTTGCTTTGATCCGCCGGAGCGCGCAGCCCTGTCCCCCCCCAGAGCGCTGCTTTACCACGTTATATCCGAATTTGTGTTATATCGGGGTAGAGGTGTATTATGATCAGGGCTTGAAAAAGCTTGCACACAGTGACTTGAAGTTTTGATGAGCAAGAGGGGTGAATGGCAGACTGTTTTCCCCTGCTGCATGCAACATAGCAGTGCCACTTCGGAGTACAGCAGTCTTTGTGTGAGGCTTGCTGCTCCTAACCTGGCTTCCTGAACTGTTGCTTGGGGGCACACAAACCCAAACCCCAGTCTAAATAAAAATGGATGGAAGAGACTTGAGGAGCCAGGAGAGAGAGTGAGGTTGGTGTAGGTGAGCAAGTGAGGAGCAAAATGTGTGTCTTTTGGCAGCAAGGGTATCAGAGGGAACAGGCTTGAACTCAGATCTGCAATCAAAAATCTGGGCCCAGCTATTGGTACTGAGACTTGCTCGGGGGCCTGAGCCCATTCATTGGGAATCTAGGCAGTGGCTTGGAGGGGCAGTCTGATCCCAGGGCCATCATGGGATGGTCATGTGGGAGGATTCCAGGAGAGGCAAGAGAGTGGACAACTGATGAGGGATTCCTGGGGAGGAGAGCTGCTCCCTTCAAACCAGGGTCAGGAGTGTATGGGTTGGATGTTTGGAAACAGTTTTAAATTGCTGGGTGGAGGGATTTGTGGTGGTGCTTTAGTTCTGGTAAACCACAAACAAATCTTAATGAATGTTTACAATATGATTCACAGTTAACTGAACCAACCTCTCCTTTGGGAATCCTAGTAAGGGAGCCTTCATCTGTGATAAATACCTCTGAGCAGAATCTATTTACATTTAAAGCTAACATCTTTGTGCATTTTTAATCTGAAGACACATGCAGTATTGGATTCCATTGAAGTCAATGGAAAGACTCCCATTGATGCGAATGGAGTTGGATCAGCTCCTGTCATGCTAGGCAATTGTAAATATTATTTTTTTCCAGGCATAAATCACAAATTGTTACACCTTCAGGGGACCTACTATTGGCCCAATTATTTGGGACCAGATGCTCCGTTGCATGAGCAGAGGGGAACACAAGTCTACAAATCCTTCTCCAGAGCATACTTCTCCCTTCCTCCAACTCTGAGGAAGTCTTGCATGAGCTTTGGAGGATGGGAGGAGGAGGACATTCTGTTTGGAGCACTTTTTATCCTTCATACAGAGATATATGTGCCTACATTAAAAGAAAATCAACTTGGAAATTTTTGTTGTTTATTATTTGTCCTGAGTTAGCACCAAGAAGCCACAGTTAGGGATCAGGGCTCCATTGTGTACATTCTACATACACCTAGTGAAAAGACAGCCTTGCCTCAGAGAGCTTACAATCTAAGTAAATCACATTGGGGTGAAAATTTTGTTCCTAATACAATTACTGTAACTGAAAAAATATTTCTCACTCTCTTTCTTTTTTAAGTTTACTTACCTTGTGCTTTGACAGCACATTGTTTAGAATCTCTTTCTCCTGTATAGCCAGTCAGGATGACACCAGTGAAGGCAAGATCAGACTCTTAGATAGGCCGAGATTCTCAAAGATGTTTAGACACCTAACTCCCATTGACTCCAGGGGAAGTTGGGAGCCTAAATATCTTTGAGGCTCTTGGCCTTACACCTTTGCTGAAAAGCCCATTATAAATATCAACAAGAGAGCAGAAGAACATTTATAACATTTCTTAAGGGAATCTAAACAAAATAGATCTGCAGTTTAAAGGATGATTTTCCAGAAACTGGAATTTCTAAAAATGAGTCAATTGAATTATCAATTATATAATTTAATTGGCAGTAATCCTTTTATGTTTTTCAAGGCTTATTCACTCAGGCCAGGTCTACACAAGAAACTTTTACCAGTATCATAATATCAGTGAGGGCTGTGTTTCTTTAAGACATTTTTCTACCGGCAAGAAGCCCTACTATAGACACTATTATACCTGTAAAATAGTTGATTTTGCTGGTATAGTTTAATTCATTTGAGAAACGGGTATAAGCAATTCTGACAACATTTTTTGCCAGTATAAGCTGCATCTCCACTAGGGGAAGGCCAGTATAGCTATTGGGGCAATCTAGTCTAGGGAAGACCTAATCAGGTTCCAGGGTGACACCACTGCCCACCTGCCTTTCCTCTTCCCTACAGACAGAGTAGGGTTTTTTTTCCTATAGATGCAAAATGCTAGGACTGTGGGAGCATAGCTCCAGTTGGGGATGGAGAGCCAGAGTTAGTAGTGCTAGCTTTTTAAGGGAATTGAGGTTCCTCTGGATGCTGCAGATCAGTACAGTAGGAGAGGCTGCATCCCTGCAAGAGCCTCTCACCACAGAGGAAGACTTTGAGGAAATTCCGCTACAGAGTTTCTTGGCCCTTCATATTCCATCCTTTGGGTAGATCCTCAGGATGGTAGAATCCAGCCCAACTCTGACATATCTCTGAGTGTCTGTAATATCAGCCCTAAACTGTGGCATTCTAAAGTATAAATTAAACATATTTTGCTGTTACTTTAAAACATTTTAAATATGGATTTTTGTAATAATGGGAGTTTCTAGATTATCCAGTATTAAAAAAAAATAGTTATGTGTATTCTGATTCCATTTAACTGGTAGTACAAGAAAGCTGTCACTAAATTAGCTGTGAAATATTTGTTAATTAGTATGGAGAACATAACTCTTGAGTTAATGATCACATTTAGTTCTATGATCATCTCATTTCACAAAAAAGATTTATTTTAAAACGTCTCATTCTAATGAATAACTTAAATTATTTCTCCTATAACTATGAATATTAGTGAAGAACAGAATGTAGCAATATTATATTTTCACATTTTAAATATTTTTTTACCAAAATTATAGCAATATATTAATAGTTTAGAGCTTGGCCTGTATCTTTTGTATTTTTCCAATTAAATGTTAGTGTTTAAGTTGTTATAATTTAAAAATATGACTTTATGAAATGACAAGTTTATAATTTGTAGTGTAGTCATTTCCTTTGAGTTGGTTTCAGAAATTCTCTTTTGAAAATATCCTTGTTTCAGTTGCGTGTTAGAATATGTCCGAGCTAATATTTATGCTGAAGTGTTTCAGAAATCATTCTCTTTCAGGTGTTCGTTACATTAAAATGGTCTGTGCTTCCTCAGTAGTTACATTTACTGTAATATGTTTATGAAATGTATAAATTTGTTATAGTTTATTATATAATGGAAAAATTAAGCTTAAATCTACATCCTGATCAGAGAGAAAACATAGTTAGGTAATTTGTCCTTAAAATATTTGTGGGGTACACAAATAAAAAAGTGAAAGTAATTCATTGTTTTTGTTTTATTTTAAATATAATTAATGAATATTAAAACAATTTAAGCTACTTTGTTTTTTTCATTTTCTTTTGTAAATCCCCTTTATTTTTTTGTAGGGGTGAATATGATACTTTGGACCAAATTCCATTCACTTTACTCACATTAACAGTTCCTTTTACTTTCTGGGAGTATTTGAGTGAATAAAGTCATCAGGATTTAGGACCTTATCAAGTGCTGTATAAAGTAAAATGGCCATATTAAACATTTCATCTATTATCTATTAATTAGGATATTTGACTTGTAACAATCATTGAGAAAAGACATAATCAATGTTAATTTGCAGCATATGGAATTGGCTCAAAAAACCTGAGAATTCCTTCATTGTTTTTATGGAATGTATACAGCTTTATTAGAAAATACTGGATATTATTGTAAGAATAATTATACTAATGAGTATGTATTTTTAATCAGTGAAGCTGACATCAAAGAAATATTTTCCCAATCGAGGTCCCCTATTAATGAGTCACAGTAATTTATAGATACACAGCTTTATTTTTCTACTATGATCTTATAGTACCACTTGAGGCTCCTTTACCATTTCTGTTATAACTTCCTATTGTTCATGGGTATATCAATTCACATAACAAAGTTATCCCTCAGCTGATTTAGCATAAAAGTGCTTTCCCATGTGTAGTTTTGAACAGACTAAAATAAATACGAACATGGTTGTTTTTGAAGTGCAGAAGTCCTTAAAATCTGTAAACTACCCCTGTGCACTAGCTTTAAAACTGCTAATTTTTTACGACAACATTTTGTAAAGCGTTATTGAAAAGTCTTGGTCAACTTTATAGGCCAGTTTCAAAAATACAATATTGGCTGAAATATGGGCTTTAAAAACATTTGCTGTGTGTGTGCAGTAATGTCTCAAGAATGCTTACTAGACTTTTGATATTTGGAATGTACAAATGCATAGAAGGCCTGATCCAAAATGTCCAAAAAGACCCATTGGCTTCTGTAGATTTTGGATCAGTCCCATATAGATTTAATATTTTGACATGTATTGATATCATATACTGTTGAGTTGTATGGTCTAAGACATACAATTTGGGCATTTGAAGAGTTAGCCATTGTTGATGCAAAACTAGAAAATAATGAGTTGAATGAATCATTAGCACATCTCTTCTCATTTCTGCATGTTGTCTTTTTTTTAAACTGCCATAAACAATGAGGTCAAGAAATCACATAGATCTATGTCAAAGGGACTGAGTTGAATCACTCAGAGAAATTCAGGCCTATTATACGTAAATCATTCCACCTTGTTTTTTTAGGTATTGCAGCACAGAAGGGCTAAATTCTGTCTTACATGAGCAGTCCCATTGACTTTTGAAACCCATTCAACACCTACGCCCAACATGGTGGATTAGGAATGGATTTTAAGCCTACTCTCTGAATTTTCTTGCTGATATGGATTTAATTCAAACCCTTTGGCTTGGTCATAACTAAAAAGTTAGGTGGACCCAGCTATGTCACTCAGGAGGTGTGAAAAATCAACACCCTTAACTGGTGTAATTAAGCCAACGTAACCCCTGGTGTAGACAGGGCTGAGTGGATGGAAGAATTCGTCCAGCAACCTAGCTACCGCCTCTCAGAGAGGTGGATTACTTATGCCAATGGAAAAGCCTCTCCTGGTGGCATAGGTAGTGTCTACACTGAAGCACTACCACTGTGCTACTGTAGCGTTTCCAGTATAGACAAACCCTTAATGTTATTTAATCATAGCTTTCTTGTGGTTTAAAGTTAGTGAACTGTAGTCTGTCCTGATATAGTCCCTGTGAGATACATAAAGTGTAAATTAGCCTTGAGTTTCATCCAGTGTCTCTAATTAAAATTTGTATACGGGTCCTTAAAATTATATAATTTAAGATGTTGTAGATCACAAGTTCATGGACCAGACTGATTATGTAACTTGTTATATCCTGTTTACTATGTACTATTTTCTAGTACAATATATGTGTGCTATGTGCCATCTCATATGACTAACCTGTCAATAGACCACTAATCTGCCAGTCTGCTTTGATGCATTAAGATGTGCAAAGCTCCCATGCTGATAAGGCATTTTTAGTTTTTTCTGTTGAAAAATTACTTAAGCTCAGGGCATCCTTTCCCACAGGAAGGAAGGATGTCGGAAGAAATTTGTGCGATGATCCCCAAATGGAGATGATTCCCCACCCCACACATACACATCCTGTTGATGGGTGGAGTTTGCCTCTCCAGTGGGAAATGCCATGAGAATTGCCCCAAACTTGCAGGTTGAACCATGGTGGAGGCCCTGTGCCTCCACACCAGCTTTGAGTATTGTGCTCAATATAGTATGTTACTGTATGAATGGATATGTATTTTTATGAATGTGTATGGTTTTCTGTGTTTTAGTAAGTATATTTTTAACTGCCATTTTAAAAATATTTCTGCAAATTGAACTTTAATATGCTAATGGAAAAGTCAATGGATGTTATTTTGTAATTCTGCAAATTTTTTTGAAAATAAAAACATGTTTTTTAAATAAATTAATTGGTGCATTGTTTTTCACTGAGGGTAAAACTCTTTAGGAAAAATCAGTCCTCCTGGACATGTTTTCCTCAAATAAATCAATACCTTTAGAAATAGTATATCATTTTATAGGGAAGGTTGTTTTTTTGTATTACTGCAGTTTAATTTTTAGTTGCAAATTAAAAAAAAAATGTATAAAGGAGTTTTTAAATATTACTGTTGTTTATTTTTAATGAAAACAGGCCATACCATTCCATGCTTGTCATGCTTGTGTCTACTGGCTTAATCTTGCAGATTTAGTCACATGGGTAGTCCTGCTCATTTGGGTTGACCCATTCAATTGAGGACTATGTCTTTGCATAAAGATTTCTAGGGCCAGGCTCTAATACAGTAGCATTTTAAACACTAGCCCTTTGGAAAAGCAAAATTAATTCTTAAGAGAATTTTTAACCTTCTGACATTTCAATAGTATTTCTAATGTTTTAAACTGTAGACTGATCAGTCTGTTTCTCTTTTTTAGTAAGACTATGGTTAGAATAATTATATGTAGGTATCAGTACTGAAAACAGACAGTTTTTGTGTTCAAACTGATGTAGTACTTATGTATTCATATCTGTTTTTTACAGTGTCTGTTTCATTTAGTATTGTTTGTTTAGTTCACTGTATAACTGGTATATGTACATTTTTCAGTAGGAAAAAAGTGAGAGCTAAGCAATATTGAGCTCATTAGATCCGCTGTGAAATATAGCTATAATATGTTATATTCTCTTGAGAAATATTGAGCTAATCAACATGAAATGATTGCCTTCTGGTGTATCATGATATCATTATTTTGTAGAGAGATTAATATAGTCCACTTGTTAAATGATTATAAAATTTGAAATAATTTTCTAAAGCAAAAATGATTAACGCATCTTAATTTGACTTTTTTCCTTAATTAAAACTATCTATTGAAGGTCCAGGACATTTTAGTTAGACTTTAAGGGCCCCGTCTTGTTGAAATCAAAGAGGGTAAAATCCTGGCTTCTTTAAAATAGTGGCAGAAATACCCATTGACTTCAGGATTTCTTCACCCAAGGATTTTTTGCAGTGACTTCAGTGAGGAAAATGAGGCCTTAAAACACAAGTTTCCTATCAAGTAAGCATTTAGGTTTCTTTATATATTGGGGGGTGATTACTCAGTATAGCTCTGTCTATTTCTAATGGGAGTTTAGTAGCAAGCACTTCACAGCCTTATATATATATATATAATTATATATATATAATGTAGCACGTTTAGCTGTGCATGTGCATTGAAGGTAGCGTATGACCCCCTCATGTTTACATCTTATGTGAGAGAAATTGCTCCATTGGCTTCCTTTGTTTTGTTCCACCAGGTTCTTAATGGTTAGTTCGAATGCAGCTTCACCTTTGTGGGTATGTAAATTTGGAATCCTTAGGGTTTCAAATAGACAATAAATATTCTCAAGTCAGACTTCTTTGAAATAATCTATAGCAGATTATAGATTTAGTATTTTGTTGCGAGACTAATATGTTTACTATCTGTTGTTTGTATAACTTTTTTGTCCAACACTGTGTATTTAATTTGGAGTATAGAACTCATTATTAGGCACTTCTATGAGGCACAGTTGCATCACTGCCAAATTGTAGAAAAGATAGCTAGTTCTCTTAATCTCTGTGGAAGAAGATTATCAAATAACATATAGTTTATTCAGAACTATGGTTGAATTTGCTTGTTAGAAGATACTAAATATTACATTACTATAGTAAAAAAAGAGTTTTGACACATTTATTAAAGAAAATATTTTCTTTGTCAATAACACTTGTTCAGTTGTTGAACTGTCTGGTTTCCATGAAGCAAATGGTGAGAAACAGTAGTAGGAGATCTGTACAAAATTTTCCAGCCATATTTATAATATCAATTTTTATCTTAAAAATCACAGTAGAATTGTATTTGTCAAAAGCTAGTAAAATAAATCCAAATGATAGCCAAAATAAACCAGTTTAAACATTACTGATCTGAATTGCTTAATATAAAAATGATGTGTGTATTAAATGTTTATTTTTTAAAAGAACATTTTGCATCTTTCAAAGCCTCACTGAATGAATATGTCTAACCATCTTTGCTATTTGTCGTTTTTGATCATGCAGCATGCTGTGTAAAGTAATTGAAGAGACCATACTTATTTTCAGATGGATTTTATATTGGTCAGTGCCATTTCATGACCATTGCATTCCCAAAGCAATATAATAACTTTTGGTCCATTACTGATTGTAGATACTCTGGGCCTGAATCTCTACTTACACCTTTTTATGCTCTATAGCTCAATTGATTGCAATGGAGTACTACACAGATGAGTGTGTAGCATCAGACCCTCTGTTTTCACCCTCTGGCTTCTTACACAGATCTATCTATGATTTCTTTGATCTAAATGTTTTATTTATTCCTCATTCACTGTGTGATGTTCATATTCAAGTAGTACATGTTTCTTCAGCCTATATAAAACTGGCTTAGTTTTCTGCTGCCTTTTATAATGAGGGTGCTGCAATCTAAGCAGGTTAAACACTGTAACTCCATTGGTTCAAAAGTATATTTGAATTGAATTACTTTAAGAATAGTTTCCACTTAAGCATATTTTTCTCCAAAGATGTCACTTTGAACTGTATGAATAATAGCTGAGTATTACCAAAACTTTAACATAATGAACAGAACACCTGGAATCCTTTTTTCAGCTCTTCAATGTTTCTTTTTAAAATATTGATTAAATGGCATGATTGATTCAAGGACACAATCGGGCCAATCCTGCTCCTGTTCAAGTTAGTGGCAAAACCATTGACTGCAGAGGAAGCAGGATTGGGTCCTTAATTTGACTTTTTAAAATGAATGATTTAAAAACAAAGAATAGTTTTGCATGAACCATGAGCCAGTTTAAGGTTTTAACTAGAAGAAACAGATACTCATTTTAAAAGGAGGCATATAATATATTGCAGTTTTCTAACAGATATAATACACCTGGGCGTTCAATGAACTTAAATAAATTCAGTGTGATTTTTGTATGTAAGAACAGAGTAATTCAGAGGTTAAGTTGTAAACAGAGTCTGCATGCAGATGCATTTGGATGTGTGCCTCCTTAACAGTTTCCTCCCCCACTCCATTGAAGAATTTTGAATGGTGAGGAATTTGCACCCTTTTGGCTCAGGTTGCAGTCTCTCTTGATCAAACCAGGGAAGCCAGGGTCAGGGGCGGGCTATTCATTGCCTATCACTTCCTTGGGCCATTTATAACCCAGTCCTCTGCCTCTAGTTAATAGTGCTAGTGATTGATGTAGAAGATTCAAAGATTCTCTTTTTATTAGTCTCTTAATATGGTTTAAAGTGTTTTAAAAGGCAGCTAATTTAGCACATGATACAGTACTGAAAATTCTTAATGTCTGTGAGAATCCAAATAATGATATCTCACATATGGGATTGTTTTGAGGATCTGACTCGTTCTAGAAGGCAGTACTTTTTTAAGTTAAAATGCATAGGGATAAATTTGGTTATTTCATAAAGTGAAATGGCTATATATTTTTCAACGTGATTTAGAGGGAAACATTATCCAAATATTAGTGCAGTGAGAATATAGGTTATCTTGTTTTTCCATTGTAAAGACCCAGTGTGACCAACTGCAGAATAATTAAAGATAGATTGCTGTAAATACATCTTAGAGATTTAATACATAAAAATAAAGCAAATCAGGATTTATTCGAGTATAGTTATTTTTTTTCTTCAAAAGTTTGGTTATATTTATGCTGACACTTAGAACAATAGTAGCATATGTTTACATGAAGCACTATTAATGATGTAACCACTTTTAAACTGAACCTAGGTTTAAACAAACTCCCAACACTTTGTTCTTATCTTTGCATCCCAAATAAAGTATACAGCCTTTATATCAAGACTTTAGGACCACCCAACAGCCTGGCCGTCGGATACTCCTATTTATTCAAGAAGCTCCTGAAGTGTATATAGTGCTGACTGGGGGGATGGTATTTTTTTAAAAATAAAGATGGCAGCACTGTAGAGGCGATTCTCAAAAACAAAGAGGCTTCATTGTTTCTAAATTGTAAATGATGCCCCAGTAGAACTGTTCCTGTTGTAGTTCTGCCCTGTGTAAAATGCCTGTTGTTTTCATGGGAGTGCTGTTGCAAGTAGACCTGGGGGGTGGATGCTGTTTTCATGTTTTTTGATGCATTCAGAAGGTTAAAGTGGGCCCCCATTAAGATTAACCTCAGCCCATTACAGCTTTTTGGCATGCAGGCCCCACCCATGAATAGCCCTGGACAGCTAATACCAAGCTTTTGTTTCTCTTTCAGAAAGGTTTTGGGTGTTCCCCCCGCCCCCCTCCAGAAAGGAAAGAAAACGTTTCTTTCGTTCACTGCTTTAGTCATGTGACTTCCCTTTTAGTGAGTCAGAGATAGGGTTGAAGGTGAATCAGAATGAATCAGACATTAGAAATCCAATTTTAGCATTTATAACAATTTTGGTTGAAATGGATCATATGGAATTCATAACACAGGATGCATGCTTACAATAATTGATGTTTATCTTGAAATGCAGCTCCTTGTTTAAAACCATGCTTTTATTTTAGTAATGCTTAGGATGTGTAACTCAAGATAGTAATGTTAAAAAAAACCCCAATACTAATCCTTTGCATCTTTCTAAAGTTTGCATTGTAGAGTTGTGCTGAGCTTAGGAGGAAAATGTTTCCTATTCCGTCTTCTAGCTACCTTTGAGGTTTCTGAATGTTACCATATTTTCTCAGAACGCACATGGTAACTGAGATGGGGGAGGGGTACCCACCCACCTAGCTTTTGTGTGGGGGTTGGGATTGCTTTTTATGTCAAAGAGAAATCTGATGATAAACACATTTTAACAGCAGTATTGTGGTGCCTTATTTCTGTTTATTTGTACTACAAACATAAATCCTATTAAAAAGGAAAAAGTTATAATTTTATAATGATAAGATATGATTGATTTGCTTGTTTATTTTTTGTTCAAAATAAACACAAGTATACTTTTCTGGAGGCATGTGTGCAGTTATGGTGAAAAGTTAGAAATTCTCTGGCTTCTTCAGTCCTCAAATCAGTAACTAGATTTCTTCCTATTTATTAAGTAAAATGTGTGCTGCTAAAGAAGGATATTTTAATTTAGTGTTTTAGAGCCTTGAGTATTTTTTCTGTAAATTTTACTCGGTAAACATAAAGCCATAACTTTTCATCAGCAACAAAATACCCATTATTTCTATCTGAATCAAATGTTTTAATCCTATATGTTTTTATAAAATGTTCTTGAGCTTCCTTTTGATCTTGTACCTTACACTTTTCTGCTAAATGATTTCTTAGTTTCTTTTAATGCTATAACACAAACAGCAAGAAAGCCGTTGTCATATACTCCCTAACATTTTTTGCTCTTGTTTGATTTGAAGGAAAAAATGGTCTTCTCACATGAGAGAGATTCAAATAGATTAATTATTGTAGGACTTAATCCTGCAAACATTTACTCTTTTGAGTAAGGACTACTCATGTAAACAAGGGGTTTCTAGATTAAGTTTTTAAAGATATGACAGTTTTAGATCTAAATAATTATTGGACACAGGTTCCATTGCTGCAGTCTCTCCAGGCAAAATTCCTGTTGGGATTAATGGGAATTTTCTCTGTGTAAGGACTGTAATATCAGCCCCCTAAATGCTTGTGAATTAAATAAATATGGGGGAGGAGAGGACATCATTATTCTCTCTTTTAAAAATGCTTCATCCACACTGAGAATTCTGTTATAAGGAAGTATGAGCAAAGCTTTCTGAATTTCCTAGTAGAACAGACAAATTTGTGTGCATGAGTGTTTTCAAATGTGCTGTTAGATCTGGGACAGATTCTCAGTTGGCATAAATTAGTGTAGTTCCACAGACTTCAATGGGATTGTGTCAGTTTACACCAAGTGAGGATCGAACTCTCTGTACTCTCATCATGACCCTGATAACACATTTAACTGTAATAGGTTGTTCTAAAAATAGATGTATGTATGTTCTGGAGGGTTTTTTGAAATAATGAAATGTAAATTTATGTTAAAACCATATAACTATGATTTTGTATCAAAAGAACAGAGTGTTGTGATTAAAGATTATTGTATTTTACTCTTATCATGTTGTAGATATCTTCCATGATATTTATTGTTAGTTTGTTAGGTGGCAAACCTGTTTGTAAAATTATTTATAAACCAGAATTATTTAACATTGCAAATACAATTTGCATTACCTCTGTGATTTTTCTCCAGTTTTGATCAAGCATTTCATATATACTATTGATGGCAATAGCTAAAGATATAAATTAGACATAGGGAATGTGTTACAAGATATTTTGGTTATTTTTCATTGTACATATTAAGTTACTGGAATGCTTAGCTGATGTTTTCTTTAGGGTTGGTAACTTTACGTAAAGTTCTGGTGTAAACTTTTATCTGTGTTCTTTTTTTACATTTATATTTGATTGCTTTTAAAATCCCCAAGTACTAATAATGCTTTTCAAAACATGTAATTATGTTGGAGCCTTTTAATTGTTCCATTCCTCTGAACCCCGTCTAATGACATTTTTGTTGACATACTAAATTGGTACTGTATTTGAGTAGGGTGGTGGTGGAGTTTTGTTTGTTTTTTTAGTCCAAGGGCCATAAGGTACTATCAGTTTTACAACAGAATTCCCCATTAGAGAGGAATTCTGCAGGAATGGTGTGATCAGGCCCCAAGCTTTTAAACTCTGGATATAGCATTATGTGCTTTGAATAAGAGAATTTAGGGGCCCAATCCTTCAACCCTTGGGTCATTGTGTCTCTCACAAATACAGTGAAGTCAGTAGGACAGTCTACCTGAGCAAGGATTACATATCTGAGTAAAGGTTTGTAGGATCAAGAGCATCAGTTGTATTATAGACCACTTTTTGTTTACCAAACAATATGTTAAAATGAGAGGTTAACCAGTTGCTTTCATGTTTGTAAATTTTCAAAGTTTGTTAGGACACTGTCAAATTCAATTTTTTTAAATAGGCTACTTTTAAAAAATCCAGTTTCTGATAGAGCATCTTTAAATATTGTCTCCTGACATATCTTTAAAAATAAAATCATTTACAGAAATGTTTGCAAAGGTTTTTTGGTTCAGCAGTAGCAAAACTCCATCTGGGCACTCCCTACTGATATATAGTTGGCAGAGATAACAGGGCTGGCCCCTTAACCTGTCCTGTTTCTTACTTCACCAATGGGGGAATGACAAAGTAGAACCCCTTATGAAGATTCTCCACTGGTGCAAAATCTCAGGACCTTACTCCAGTGCTATAGATTAAAGCACCTCATCAGCTGCTGGAACTAATGGCAGGGTTGAACTGGTGCTGCATCAGTAAGTCTTAAGTCGCCCCAAAGCAGAGCTTGGACACGAGGGAGAATTGATCTCTGCAACTATAATTTACCACGTATGTAGCTCCACCAGTGGTTGCAGCAGTGGAACCAGAACCTTGTCTTCCACAGGTTTCACCATTGCTACACTACCCGGGGAATTGTGCGGCTGATGAATTTTATAGCTATGAAATTTGCTAGTGTGCATGCAGGTAGCAAGAAAGCAGAAAAACCCTTACTTTTTTAAAGGATTCTTTGTTTTAAATATCAGGCGATAGTCTATTGAAAAGGTGATGTACCAGAAATTGGACTTATAATAAAAGCAGACAATTAAAAAAATCAAAGTTGACAATGTTAAAACAAATTGAAAAATTGCAGCAATAGAGAAATGTAACCTTAGTTATATACACACACCATTATGTTAATGATGCATATACTCTCGATCCAGCAAACACTTACTTGTATGTGTAATACGTACTCATCTGAGTAGTCCTTTTGACTTCAATGGACTTGTATGAGTGAGGCCCTGATCCTGCAATGAGCTCTGCACAAGAGTCCTTATGTGTGGAGCAAGATCCTTAATTTGTCTATCAAAGTGAACATGGGGCCAAATTCTATCCTACCATGCAATGCTATTGCAAGTAATGGGGATGTACAAGCAAAACCCAGGACAGAATTTGTCCCATAGTGTTTAAAATCTTGGGGCCCAATCTTGCTATGATTTTTAAGCAGACATCTATACTCTCTTTAAAAAGTGATAGTACAATATGATCTTTGGACTCTCTACACTACAGTATGGCACTGAGGTTTGTCTGCACTACAGTTTCCACCATTGCTATCCTAGTTTGAGCTGCACCAGTGGTGAATAACAACTATAACATTTTGTTAGTGTAAACAAAGCCATTGTTATTTTTAAGGGCTTTTCAACAAGAGAGGAAGCTGATTGATTATATAGGGGAAACATGAAACCGACTACATTAATTAGTCTCTTACAGTTGGTATGGCTACTTCCACTTTTTCATGTACTCTGTATGTATATATATCTTCTTACTACAGTATATGTTCCATTCTATGCATCTGATGAAGTGGGCTGTAGCCCACGAAAGCTTATGCTCAAATAAATTTGTTAGTCTCTAAGGTGCCACAAGTACTCCTGTTCTTTTTGACTATATGGAAAGTGCTATAAAACATACATTAGACAAATTGAAAAGAATAGAGTTGCTTAATTAACTTATTCAGTTATAGTAGTCATAGATGTTAATTGTAACTATAGAAAGTACAACATTTACAGACAGGAAAGGTGTTTGTTTATACATATCTTGTCTATGCCCCGATCTTGCAAGCTGTTTTGTATAGGCAGACTACCACACTTGCATGGAGTCCCATTTGAGATCTCAGGGCTCATTAAGCTCAGTAGCTCTTTCATGGTGCAGGATCAGGGTCTTACTGATGAAGTATTTTTTTTTAATAAAATTATTTATGGTTTGACGTTCCAGTGCCTTTTTTTCCCCAATAGCATCTAGCTATTATTTTAGAAAATAAACCAAATCTAAGTGAATTATTAAAACTGTTTGTTGTTTGCTCCTTTGTTTACTGCAGTAATTTGGAATTTATTCCTGCAAAGAGCAAGGTGTATGCTGAGCTTTATGCACTTTCAGTGCATAAAGTTAAGCACATGTGTGCATGCAGGATCACAGCCTGAGGTGGTGCTTTGTAGCGTAAGGTTGAACAAGATGGGCACAATCCTTTGTTTCTGGAACAATAATTTTTGCAGACTCGGAATTGCAATGTTTGGTATATTAGCGAAATTTTAATATATTTGGGATGTTGTTCTAATGTAGACTGTATTGTGTGAATGATTCTACAAGGTGTCTTTATCAGTATGTTGCTTTTGCAGAGTGATACTGATCCCCAGATTCTGGTAAATAAGCAATCAATGGTGAGATTTTTTTTTCTATCTGGTTCAGTTGTGCTCATTAATTTATTATGCAAAAAACCCCACATTTCCTTCTTCTTCTTCCCTCACTCTTTTGGAAACCCAATAGCTTAATTCAAGCAAATATTTCCAAAGGGAATGCTATCCCTGAAATTAATATGAAATAGTTAGAGATACATTTTTCCATTTAAAGACCGTGTTTTGTATTATACTATAGAAAATTGTATTTTTTTCTTGAAGAATGAAACTGTTTAGGATTTTTCCTATGTCCTTTCTTAGGATAAAAGGTAGGAACACACATTTCAAAACAATCTTCCTCCCATCAGCTCAAATTATAGACCTCTGCATATTGTGGATCATTATGTTTACATAGATCCTTAGGTTATTTACTAATGGCATATCATTTATGGTAGGTAATCCTTTCAAGATAGCCCTTAGAAAGTTTTTTGGGTTGACCTAGGAAGATGTTTCATGAAATCCCTTTTTGTTCTTCAGTCTTGATAAGGAAATGCTACTTCACTGGAGCTGAACAAAATATGCTGTAGGCATTTCTGCTGGCTTCCCTTCATCTTCTCAGGGTGCCCCCTTCTCCTAGCCACTCCTCCATTTTGTTTTCCTTTTTCACAAGTCTTCTGGTCATGCTCTCTCTTGACCCCACTCTGTGAACCTTTAACCATACAAGACACTGGTAAGGTCACAGAATGCCACTGTTGGATTAAAACATGAGTGCAGAAGTCAGAAAAAGGAGTGCAAGGCCTAAGGGAGCAGGAAAATGAAGATCTGAGTTTGTTTGTTTTTTTAACAGAACTGCCTAACGCTAGGATTTGAAAGGTTTTGTACATATACTGTATATAGTACTAAGGTTATTTTAAAAAGGACACCAGAGTGGATCCAAGATTTCGTAATCTTTGTTATCCTAAATTTTTAAAAACAAAACACTCAACATTAGTACCCAACAAGGCAAGCAGACTCTGGTACAGTGGTTAAACATGTTGTGTTCAACGGTCTGTAATTCAAATAAGCTTTGCTACTACAAACCCTTGAAAAATACAGACTATGTTTTAGTTTTTAACCTGTCCTTAAGACTGTATTAATGCCCAACATTAATGGGCCTCTCTTATCCATATCCATAAATGGCCTCTCTTATCCATATCCAAATTCTTTTTTTTTAGCTCATTCAAAAAGTTTGCTTTTAATAAAAAGATCCAGGTTAAAACATGCTGGCATGTGTGCATACTTCAGACGTTTTCACCCTCCACTCTTCTCCCCCCTCCTTAGTCCCAATTTGTAATAGAGGCTTACATTTTCTGTGGGGGCTGGTCTTAGTTTATATTTCTAATATTAAGATTAAAATAGATCATGTTAACGCATATAATCTTACTGGTTAGTATTAGAATTAAGCGTACTGTAAAATGGTGTATCTATTTCAGATATGTATACAGAAATGTCTTACTTGACTAGGAAAGAACTTGTGTAGCAAAACATCCTTCCTCCTCACCATCTGAGTAAAGGAGCAGCTATGCAAAGGTGCCGCATACAGTGCACATTATGTTGAACAGCACCAGCTCATACTCTTTCTTATTAACACAGCTAAAATCATATTTAGTTCTCATTTCATCCGTTTTAACACTTTTTCACCTGTGTTAATCATGTGAGCCTACATCTAAACTTAAAAGAACATATTCTACTGACAATTTAAAATTCCCTTGGGCTTTCTGCAGATGGAATGAGGGTACAATATAGCTTCATTTTACCATCTTTGTGAATCTGGTGCTGTATCTATGTTTTTGCAATCCCCAGAAGTCCAGTTCAGTGTGTAATTGCCACAGAAATAAACTCTATAAATAGAAGAAGTGAACTCTGCATTACCTTCTGACTGTATACACACAAAGGACTGAAATTATTTTTTAAACATGTCTGACAGTGGATTCAATTTCGCAATTATTGCATTAAGAAATGCTGTTATGAGTTATTGTTTGTTTATTTTCCAGTAGTGGCTAGAGGCCCCTACTGAGAGCAGGGCCCCATTGTGCTAGGCAGTGTACAAACACATAGTAAGAGACACTCCTTGTAAACTCCAATAAGTTTCCAATCTAAATCATGGGCGTAGGGTGGAGCCCCCCTCTGGGGAGGATAGCCCCTGGCTCCGCTGTGCCCCCTCCCCAACCAGAGCCCCAAGACACACACATCCCCGCAGCCGGAGCCCTGAGACCCCCTGCCCTCCTGCAACAAGTCCCCCTCCTCCCCCCCCAGGAGGAGCCCCGAGCACACCCCCCATACTGCCGCCGCCCAGAAGAGCCCTGGATTGGCCAAAGCCCTGGATGCTAATCCCCCCCCCCCCGCGTAGAGGAGCCCCAAAGGGGCCCCCTGCCACTTGCCTGGAGAAGCCCCGAGACAGCTGCACCACACCTCCCCTCCCCAGACCCCAAGCCACTCAGGAAAAGCCACAGCGTGAGAACGTCTCTTCCCGAAGAAGAACCTGAGCTTTTGATATGTCCCATGCAAGTTCTGGGGCAGCTGAGGAGGCGGTATATGCTACTCAGCTTCCTAAATTCATCAGTAATCTCCCTGGATACCGCCTCCTCAGCCACCCTGGAACCTGCATAGGGCATAATAAAGCAAAAACTTTCCCCGCCAAACCCGCAACCAGGCGTCTGGTAGCAAGTGCCTATAAGACCTGCCGCCCATTATCTAAATAGACATTTAAAAAGATGGACAAATGTTGTTGGTGGGGGGTAGGGTGGCAGAGGCACAGAGAAGTGAAGGTTTTGCCCACAGTGGCAGGGGAGATCTGACTTCCAATCCAGTGCCCTGTCCACTTAACCATAATGCCTGCATCTGTTGACCAAATTTTCAGTGCTTCATAATTGTATTTTCATTGGGAATAAATATAGTGTATACAGGATTTTGGTTAATCAAGTTTTACTTGTAATAGTCTAGTACACGCAGCTCTGACTGAACATTTATGTAGAGAAAACTATACTGAAACAGTTGTATTTGATAAAAATTGAGTACATTTTAGATTTCATAGAATAGACGAGGAAGGAACTAGGTTTCCTAGTAATAACTTCTCAGATCTTCAAAAAGAATAGAAATCTTTTGTTAACACTTATCGAACACAAATGACTAATATTTTGGAGAATGGAAGCCTTTGCTAAAGATTTCACTCCCTTACCCCTTCAGTGATGGCATTAGAACACACAATATACAGCCTCTGAAATATTTAAGGCCTTGTCTACACTGGTGGTGGCAGTATATAGGGTACATTTAGCTACAGGCTGCGTCCCGACTGAGGTGTGTAGCTACACGTGGCAGTGACAGTCTCTGGCTGTGGGGAGATAGTGGGGAAAGGCTGTGCTTGGGCATGGAGAGTGCTGTGTAGGGTACATACCTTAAGGTTCTGGCATGTCTGTACTGTACTCGCCTAAGCAGTGTCTCATTGCATTGCAGCAGCGGGGCTGGAGCAGGACACTACACTGCTAAAAATAGCTGTGTAGGTGGAGGAGGCGCCGCTTGGGCGTGCCGAGAGCTGGGTAGGCTAAATACCCTGAGGTTCTAGCAACTGTGTACTCTACTCACCTAAGCAGTGCCTCATTGTGTACAGTACTGTTTATACCTGTGCTAAGGGGACCTACATGCTGCTGTAAGTGTAGACAGAGCCTAACATGTCCTTCAGCAAAACCAAAAGAGACCAGAATTATCATTCCTGATATTTCTNGGGGGGGGGGGGGGGGGGGGGGGGGGGGGGGGGGGGGGGGGGGGGGAGAGATCAGGCCTCCTTCGTACATATTATAAAGATATTATTAAAAGCTTCTGGCCTCTACTGGATCCATGGGAGATTATGAAGTAACACTAAAGAATCTTGAGATTTTTGCCAGAGGGGATTGTGGGAGTTATCCTTCCTCAATTCCTTAGGTGCTGTAAATCCTACAGCAGGCTGTTCAGAAACCATCCACAGTGCACCACTGTTTGGAGTGAAGCACTAGAGTGGAAGCGGGAGGTAAAAGCAAATCCACTTAGCACTTGTGCAAATGGCTACACTGACTCATGTGAACTACAATTGTGATAATTTCATTGAGTTACATATGACTGGTTTAATTCTCTAGTGAAGTGGTGCCTTCTGACAGAACAGCAAACTAACTAAAATGTGTATTTAGCAAATGTACAGTTTATATTTGACTGTCAAGATACCAACTCTTACAGGAAGATCATTCCACGGAAGGTCTTGTCACAATACAGTGAATTAAGAACATGCTTGACACAAACCACAACCTCACTCTGGTGTGAACAAGATAAGCACCTGGCATTAGATCTGTGCAGGGTGGCTTTTTGGACTTTCCTGCATGTGTTTTCCAAGTACTGCCTAAGGAATATATGCACATTTTCTGGCTAATGCTCACCTTAAGGTGCATCAGCTCTTAGTTATCCAACTCTTTTATTTGACAAAGCATTTTGTAAAAGAGATCCTTTCATCCTCCACTTCCCCATTTAACAGCCCAGTCACCTCATGCTTGGTTCCAAATACTTTGTGTTGTGAACCACTCGGAAAGCTTTATTGGACTGCTAGTGATCCACAAATCAGTCTGAAAACAAACCTGATCTAGAGCTGTAACCCACCCATGGTGTTTGGGGTATACATGAAGGTATTTTTTTTTATATGGGCTAGATAATCAGATTTCATCAATAACAAATTACTGTATCAAGGATGTAGTATCAGCAATTCTTGTCCCTTAATTGGTTTTTGGTACCTCAGCACAATAATTTGTGAAGACCCTCAAAGCAATGCTTGGCTGTCTAATCTGATCTTTTGTCAGGGTTGTTTTTCATTCCCAGTTAATGTTAGTTCCCAGTTAGTGTAAATAGCTGACCCTCTTAGTACTCATTCCAGTAGTAATCAGCTCTGTAATTCAGTATGTTAATGTTTACTAATCTATGATTCTCTAGTTGATTCTCTAGGGCTGTGGAAATAGCAGCTGGGGTCAGAAGGTCACATAAGAAAGAGCTGAAAGACTGAAGAAAATTCTGTATCTTGATTGGCTCTGCTTCCTGTCACTTATGGAATAGGAGGATCAATTTATCAGTTACAAATTAGTGTGAAAACTAATATGCAGAAAACCTGTTCATAGGAAAAATACACCTCTACCTCGATATAACACGAATTCGGATATAACGCGGTAAAGCAGTGCTCCGGGGGGGCGGGGCTGCGCACTCCGGTGGCTCAAAGCAAGTTTGATATAACGCGGTTTCACCTATAACGCGGTAAGATTTTTTGGCTCCCGAGGACAGCGTTATATCGAGGTAGAGGTGTATTTATTTGTTTACAAAAAACATCTCACTGGAATTTTGACTTTATATGGGGGGAAATTCTCTGTTGGTCTTTAGTTTTGTAAAAGCTTTGATATGTATCCCTTTAACTTGTTTGGTTAGACACAATAATACCAGGTTGATTTTATTCTACCTGAATTCCCTGTGGACAAATATCTATTTTTATGTTACTGCTTCACTTAATCTTCATGATTTTACAATAGCCAGTAATCGCTCATCTAGCTGGTACTCTAGATGTAATCTTTAATTATAGAAGTTTTACAGAGAGTATATAGTCTGTATAACAAACTCATAATGGGCCCAATTCTGCAAACCTTCACTTTCATAGCTACTCCTTATTCATGTGAGTAGTTCCATTAACTTGTAAGCAACCAACAACAGTCTTGTTTACTAAAAAATCATTTGTCTGATCAGTTCAGCATTATACACTGAAATGGATTACTTTTGTGGATATTTACTTTTCTGAAAAGGTCATTACAGTATTTAAACTAGAGATATTGAGTTTACTCAGATGAATTCAGTAGCTCCATATCTTATTTGGTTTCGTGGTGCTTCAATAAAAGTTCAATTCTTGAAGCAAGATTAGTTTGTCTATATTTTACTGTATGAATTTGGGCAATCTTAAGAGTGCAAAATATTTGAATAAAATGTTATGTATGAAGAAGTGCTATATAAGAAAAAGGTATTATTATTTCACAAGCAGTTACTCTATAATGCAAACTTAATTTCTTTTGTTAATTAATTTTTAGAGAATCAAAATGTTTACATTTGAAGAATAACCAAATGGGTACATTTAATAATTTTCTCATTTCATATCAAGAGTAAAAGAGTTGAAGGCAGAAAGGATGAAAATAATATAAATAATATAATTGACCGGAACAATTAGGAGTGCTACAGTACAAAACACAGATTAGCATATTTTAGGCATTTAGTATGTGGTTCATTTATAGTACACCTCTACCCCGATATAACGCTGTCCTCGGGAACCAAAAAATCTTACCGCCTTATAGGTGAAACTGCGTTATATTGAACTTGCTTTGATCCGCCGGAGCGCGCAGCCTCCCCCCAAGTGCTGCTTTACCGCGTTATATCCGAATTCATGTTATATCAGGTCGTGTTATATCGGGGTAGAGGTGTACATGTTTTTCCCCAACAATTCCCTTTAAATACTAAAGGTAAATATGATGAAAAGCTAAAACATAACTAATTTTCATGTGATAGACTGACAATCATGGAAGGATTGCTCATTTTTCACTAATACAATGAAGCCTTGGTCTAGGTATACTTAATCCTGCCTCAGTGTGTGTGGGAAGGACTAGATGACCTCTTGAGGACCCTTCCAGTGCTACATTTCTGTGATTCTATCGCTACATTTAGAGCAATAGATGCTTCACATCAAATAGCATTAATGCCCACGCAGTGTCGCATATTTGTGCAGAAAAAGGTATTACGAGATGCAAAATAGCTGCAACACATGCATATATAAAAGAGATTGTTTGTTTAAAAATGTAAATCCTTATGTTAGTTGTAATTTGTCAAATTTCACTACTTTGTCAAATTGAATGAATTCCACACATTGCTCCACCGCTGCAGATCGCTTGTGTAGATAGGCAGAGCTCCTGTACTATGGTTTCAAGCCGGGGGCACACCACCAGTGCAAAGAGTGGCCATGCCAGTGTACTCAAGGGACTTGCACTACATAGGTGGCTTACCCATCAATGACTGTCACTGGGGCAAATCTCCACTGGCGAAAAAGCCATGGAGGAAGAAGACACGGATTCCTGTGCTGAAGAGCTAACAATCTAAAAATAAGGAGGGGAAAAGAGAGACACTAAGGACAGGGGGAAGGAATATACATAGAAGTAAGACAGTGGACCGGGAGACACATGTCATGTTAATTAGTCATTTTTTAAACATATGTTTTAATTTTATTACACATATTTTGCTTTTGTGCTTTTTGGAGGGTGGAAGGGACTCAGGTTTGAAGCAGAGGAGAGGAATGATTTGTTGGACCCAGGCAAGACTGAAGTGATGCTGATTTAAAAGGAGAAACACTTTGAAGAACTATCTGAGACACTGTTTCCACCTTCTATTAAAGGCATGAGCCTCCATTCATCAAGTTGGTTTGAACCCCCAGGGTCCTCTTTGGCTACGTCTACACTACCCGCCGAAATCGGCGGGTAGCCATCGAACTATCGGGGATCGAATTATCGCGTCTTGTCTGGACGCGATAAATCGATCCCCGAACGCGCTACTTCGAACTCCGGTACTCCTGCAGGGCGAGCGGAGTTACCGGAGCCGACGTGGGAGCCGCGAACGTCGATCGCGCGCCGCGCGGACGCGAGGCAAGCGCGCCAAATTCGAACTAAGATACTTCGACTTCAGCTACGCTATTCGCGTAGCTGAAGTCGCGTATCTTAGTTCGATCCCTGCCCCTAGTGTGGACCAGCCCTTTGACTCCTCCATAAACTTGGATGACCAGGTAGTGTCAGTGTCTAAAAATGCTTTCCTTCACCTTCAGATCACTAGGAAGCTTTGTCCCTTCCTCCTGGATGAGGACCTGGCCACAATGATCTAAGCATTTGTCATCTCCAGACTGCATTACTATAACTCACTGTATCTAAAGCTGAGTGTTGAGACAGTGCACAGGCTGAGCTGGTACAGCATATGTCTGCCTGCTTTCTCCATGGCTCAGACTGTTGAGAGCACATCAGGCCTGTGCTCAAGTCCCTCCACTGGCTCTGGCTCCCTGTCAGCTTCCTATGCCAGTTTAAGGCCTTGGTCCTAATTATCAAAGCACTTAATGGATCAAGCCCCAGTTACATCAAGGATGGAATTTTGATCTGTGAACCACAGCAACAGCTGTGCTCCTCTGGGACCATGCAGAGCACAAAGCCCAGGATGAAGCATGTGAGCGTTAGGGACAAAGAATTCTCTGTTGAGGGGATTCAGCTATGGAGCAATCTTCCAAAGGACATCAGGGGAATCCAGGATCTTCAGGGAACATTATAAAACCTTCCTCAAGAGGGGAGGGTGAAAGAGAGAGAGAGAGAGAGAGAAAAACCCAAGCCTTTCCACCATAAGAATGACAATCACAATACAAACAACCCATTCTGTCCCTAAACCTCTATAACAAAACATAAAAACAACAGAAATTACTAAAATTTAAAAGATCAAAACCCCAAGCAGATTTTTTACCTCCAACAGGGAGAAATGCTCAATGTTAGTTACTGGGTGAACTGTACCTCTGACCCCTCATAGTCTGCCCAACCACACCACCTCACAGGTTTCAGGCCACTAGCCAACACCTGTGTCTTGGTATGGAATTGTGCAATTCTCTGCTCTCAGACCAGGCCCTGGCTGCAGACCCCTCTATATCAATTGTGACTGCCTCAGCAGGTCTGACTTAGGCTCAGACTCTGCATTTCTCTACCTTCTGGGATAATGACAGTGGTTAATATAGTAACCACACAGCTTCCTTAAAGCAAAGTTTCATTTAGAACAAAAGCATTTCAGAGAAAACATCTTAAAATATTTTCTGTTTAAAAATGTCTGTCCATTCTGTTTCAAGGGCATCCAAAGATCTAACCCAGGGGTCGGCAACCTCTGGCACGCAGCTCGCCAGGGTAAGCACCCTGGCGGGCCGGGCCAGTTTGTTTACCTGCCGCGTCGGCAGGTTCGGCCGATCGCGGCTCCCACTGGCCGCGGTTCGCCGTCCCAGGCCAATGGGGGCAGCAGGAAGCGGTGCAGGCGAGGGATGTGCTGGCCGCGGCTTCCCGTCGCCCCCGTTGGCCCGGAGCGGCGAACCGCGGCCAGTGGGAGCCGCGATCAGCCGAACCTGCCGACGCGGCAGGTAAACAAACTGGCCCGGCCCGCCAGGGTGCTTACCCTGGCGAGCCGCGTGCCAGAGGTTGCCGACCCCTGATCTAACCAAAGTCAGGACCTTGTTTATTTCTAGTATTAAAAAAGCAAACAAAAATCAACAATCAGACAGCTATTTAGGAGCCATCTTTATATAAACCAAAAAGGAGTAGTACAGATCACAAACAACCTTTTGGGATTTTTTTGCTTGGCAGTCAAACTTTAGTAGTTGTAGCTTTCATTAATGTTAAGTAGATCCAGTGTACCAGGCCAGATAATCATATAATACAGGCACTAAATAAGAAATAAGAGTCAAAATCAAAAGATGACATAAAATGACTTGTTTTAATAAAGATAGCAAGCAATTTTACAGGGGAAAGAAATCTCCTATTGGAAAAAAAATGATCAGAACAGAGGGAAATAGAGACATTAAGTGGAGAAATGTTGCATTGATGTCACAGATATGCTGAACATGAGTAAACTTCTTTGAGTTGTGGCTTAATTTAAAAAAGCAATGTCAAGCAGTTTTTTACTGAATGGGTCTGATTGCTGTAGAGCCAGTGTCCCTGGTCTTTCAATACCCTGAGCTAGAAAGGACTTTTCAAAGAGAAAACATATTCACTCTTCGCCTTTGGTATTTCCCCTCCATCTTGTAGAATAACCTATAGTGAAAATTCTGTCAATAAAAATTTGTCTGATCTAGAATGACCATAGGTGAAACTCTCCATGATGATATTTGAAATCAGGGTGTTTTGCATATCCAATAAAACAATGTCCTACACTGGTATGTAACAAAATGCTTTTAGTATTTAAAGTGAAGAATATTAGAGTGAGTGTACACAGCTCAAGCCAGGTAAAAAATCCAAAGGATGCTGCTTGATGACACATATGAAATTGTGGGAAGTGTAAAAGGGGGAAAATATTTGTGGGTGAAAGGGTTTCAGTTGTGGGGAATCTGCTTTTTAACATTGTATACTTTCTTTTAATCAAATTGGAATTAGTCAGTTGTATGTGTCTTTTATGAGACATACATTTTATTAAGAGTGTAACTTAAACCTACAAAAGCATGGAAATTCAGAGATAAGGCTGACACTTCTGAGTATATGTTCTCCTCTCATCAATGTTAATGGGAGTTATGTGCATTCATTGGAAGGAGAATATCTCTTTGTCCTTAAATAACCCCCTTGTCCCTTTGTATTGCAGATGATGCGGTCCTCTTTCAGGGGGCCTCAAAGCAATTGCAGTACTTAGGCTTAGTGTGGTAAAATGAGGACAGAAAAATGGCAAACTCAACTCTGAAGTCTGTTAATATTAAAGCCAACAATATTATTATTTTGATTAATGCATTGTATGCAACAGATTCCAGTTCTACAATGATTTCCTCAAGGAATATAATTATGGCTTCATGGTATTGTATTGTTATTTAGAAAATAATATTTGGCAAACATTTCTGAATGCCCTTTATATTACATTACAGTAATAAATCTGAGGGGTTTCTTTTATTTTATTTTATTTTATTTTTTTTAAATCTTGTCCTCTGCAACAAAAAATCTTTTTATTTTCTTCCCGATCCTCAGCTCTTCTGCTGTCATTTTATATTTATTTTTCATACTTCTGATAAAAGAAAATTTGGGATCAAATTCTGCTCTCATCTACACCAGTTTAAATTCAGAGTAGCTTAATTCAAGTCAGTGGAGATACTTGGGACGTTCCCTTTGTAATAGAACAGAATTTTTCCCATCCCCGAAACAGCCATTGTCTCCAACTTTTTTAGATGTACTGTTTAAATAGTGCATTTCATACCAGTTACAAATGAAATAAACGTATTTCTTAAAAAAACGAAGTACAATATTTTTAGGGTATTTTTCTCAAAGTTCAAGTTAAGTAGAATCTAGCATTCAGAACTAAACACACAAACTCTTTTCGAATCATCAGCATTGACTCTTACTACGATTATGCATTTCAATTATATAAGAAAAACATTAATTCCTATTCACCCACTCATTTCCTGTTATGTCCAGACAGTGTTAGTCATTTATTACCAGCTTTGCTGTGCTCCACCTGTAGACTGTTACATATTTAGATGATCTGTCATTTCCATAAAACAGTGACACAGGTTTAAAAGCATACAATTACTTCGTTCTCATTAACGTTTCAAGACATAGTATTTTTTTGTATTAACTTATTTGAATTTCTGAATAAACCAATCAGTATTTTTAGTTCCTATAAAATTATTTATCGTAAGTAAAATATAATGTGAAATAAATCAGTTTTGTCTTCAATCGTCTGTAATTTTAGGAAGATGGAACTGATTATGCTAATGAAAGAAAATAGTACTGGATTATGTATTTGTGGTTTTGTAATGTTTTTCTGAAACAGCTATGAATGGGAGGCTAGCCACATTTGTTAATCTTAATAAAAGAAACTGGTTATGCTATAGACCTCAGATTCGTAAGTCTGGAATTGTTAATGCACTATAGATGTTGTTTATATTTTTCTTGCATAGAAACCTTTAGAGTATTTGGTTGTAGATAATGACATGAAAATAACTGCACTTCGTTTCCCTTTTTTTAAAGAAAAGATAGCTATTAAGTAATTGTTTCATGGGCAGTTATATTCTAACCCCCTAATAATTTCCCCAGATAATCTTGTCCTATTTCCTAGTGCCTTTATTCCCTGATATTATTTTAAGGTAATTAAATACATTAACATGTAATTCAAAATTCTGTTTTAGTTTCTAGGTGGTGTATTGGCTTTATGCAAACCTGGGATAACTAGGCTTTTGTAATATACTGAATCCTTATGTCAGTGGAGCTTTCAAAGGGGAATAGAAATCCAGCTATTAACATGTGCACTCACAGATGTGTCCATGAGTCTTGGGGTTATTTGTGGGGGGAGGGAGGGGAGAAGGGAGAGGGAATATGAAAGAGCATGACAGAGAATATGTGACATAGATGGGGGAAAGCACAGCCTGCAACATCTATGAGCCTTCTCAGCATTTGCAGGATTTAGGTATCCAGGTGGGGACCATAAATTAAGGAGCAGGGATTTGATTTTAAAATATGCAGTATTTAATAAACATCTTAATTAATAAACCTTCTTGAATTATACATGTTAAATTGGACAGTCTTTTCTTGATTAGGGGCTTGATCTTGCAATCCTTACTCATGTGAATTGTCCTGTTAATGCAGTGGTTCTCAGCCTGCAGCCCACGGGCCACTTGCGGCCCAATCAGCACAGAGCTGCGGCCCATGTGACATCCTCAGGGCCATACAGGTAATAACACATTGTGGGCCGCATATGTTCTCCAGAATCTAAGCTTTCATTTTAAGAAAAAGTAACTTTCCTAGCACACATGGCTGCAGAGATAGCCTTCCAAATGGGAACTGAGTGTATCCAGTGCAGTGAGGTCTGCTTGAGTCTGCAGAAAGCCTGAATCAATGACTCAGAGGTGCAAGTCCTCTATTCTCAGTTAGGCCAGTTCTACACTACCATGTACTTCAGTATAACTTATGTCACTCAGGGGCATGAATAAGCCCTCCCCTCCCCCGAGTGATGTAAGTTACACCGACCTAAGTGCCAGTGTGGACAGCGCTATGTTGGTGGGAGAGCTTCTCCTGCCAGCATAGCTACCACCTCTCGCAGAGATGGATTTGTTATGTCGATGGGGGAGCTCTCTCCCATCAGCATAGAGCATCTTCACCAGATGTGCTGCAGCAGTGCAGCTGCATCGATCCAGCTGTGCCGATGTAGCACTTCTAGTGTAGACTAGCCCTAAATCTCGAGTGTCAGTGTTAAAGCTCAGTGATGACGCTTCACTGTGAACATTAACTGTTTAAATGCTGATCATTTCAGTGGATGGAATGGAGGCAGAGAGCGGGTGTGAAGCCTGCTGGGTTGGGAATTTAGAGTTGCTACCAGGAAGGAAATACAGAAAAAAGAACAGAGAAGATTCACAAAGACAAGGAAGCATGAGAGAAACAGAGAAAGGCTGATGGAGAAGAAAGGGAAACAAAAGGCTGGAGGCCTACAGAGGAAGAGTGTTTTCTCACTGAGTGAGAATGTGACAATAAGGCACTGAACAAATAATAAATAACTAAATCTTTAGTTACTACATAGGGGCCATAATCTCCCCTTGATCTCTGTGCAACCCCCCAGCTCACATCAGTGGGCATTCCCTGGCCTGTGGATGATAACTGAACACAGGATTCAATCCTCTGCAAAGGATTTGACACCACCAATGTACACAATAAATTACGTTGTAAATTTTTGGAGGTAGGAGCCGTGAGTTCCAGTGTGTTTGTACCACACCTAGCACAATGTGGCCTCTGGGCATTACTGCATTATAGATAAGAAATAATGACTGCAGTAGCACAAAATACTTAATGATCTCTGAGGTAGCTTCCTGTTTACAAGGCAATAATTTTATCCTTGGCTAACTGAACTCTGAGACCAAAGGCTGAGGAGCTTAGTAGCTCAGGGTACGATTACTACCAAGTTGTAACAAAAACTTGATCATATTTCTTGCCACTGAAATGCTCACTTACTTCCTTGCTGCCCTGCTGGGGGCAGTTTTCAAAACGTCTCTTCTTCCCTCTCATGGGTGGAGGGGGGTTCCGCAGGATGGAGCATGCAGCTTAAGGTTGTATTAACTTCAGAGAGCATTTCCCACAGGGTAGTGCAAATGTCCCTGGCCCCATTTCTCTCTCTACTCACAGATCCTTGACCTCTTAGGAGGCTGTCTCCCGGGTCCATAGTAGGGGAACAGCTGACCTCCTTCCCCTCCCCACCCCCCCACATGGGCTTGATTTCTTTTTGAATTATATGTAGTTTATTGGAATGAAAGGGGATGATAAGACTGGGGGGGGGGAGGGCTAAGCTTTACAGCTAAACAAATAAAACTTTTATTGAGAAGGAGGGCTAGTCTTTCCTAAGCAAGTGGATGTGTGCGCGTAGGAGAAATTGAGAGAACAGGACTGATGGAGCTGAGAAGGGCTGAAAAGCTGAGGTGGCTAGGCTGGTTTCAGCATATGGAAGGAGACCTCTGAAAGGTGCACTAAATCCAACTGCAGGGATCTGCATTTAATACATTTATTTTTAAATAAGTGTACCACTGTGGGTCAGTGACTGTACATTATCCCTGTGCTCTCACTGACTGACGTAATTCTATTTCAGTACTTGAAATATGCAGCAAAGATCATAAATTGAGCCTTTTATAGCATTCCTGTGCTTCAGCATCTCCAATGGAAAATATTTGTCTATAGCACTATCTGCGTTTACAGGAGTATACAAGTTAACATTATTAATTATTGAAAATCAGCTGTTCTAAGATTTATTAGTGGGGAAGAGTAATCTGAGACAGCTAAGTGTATTATTTAAAACCCCCAAAATTAAATGAGTAAATCATGGCCATATTGCAGTCCTCACCATCCTTAAATTCATGGAAAAGATCCCAAAGGGAGGAAAAGCTCAATGAGATTCATATAACAGAATTTGCTCCAAACGTACCCTTTATGAAAGAAGTAGGAGGCCCAGTTTCCACTCCTGGGGATTGGCTGGAGGTCCTGGCCATATATACTGAAGCCCTGTGCCTTTCCATTAGCTCTGGGAGCCTGTGCAAATTCTCCCCTATTCCCTGATGATGGAGCTATGCTACAAGAACTACCTCTGTTGACATCTGGTTCAGGTACATTACAAAATGGAAGGTGTTACTGAATTAAATGGCAAGCCTAGTACAGTCACTACAGAACTCCTTGTATTGTTTAATTTAAGATTCTGCACTGAGAACCACATGAGCACGCCCAATTGTGGTCCCAATATTTATTTTACTACACCCTCAATGTTCAATGTGCTTTGGAATTCAGTATTGAAAATGCATAATTTCACTACAGAAGTTGCCGGGGGGGGGGAGGGGGGGCGAGGGGGAGAGTTGCAACTTTTGGCAACTAAGTAGAGGACAAGTGGGGCTTTTGGTTCTTGGAAAGGTGTTGGAGACAGTTTGAGACTAATCACATTGGGCTGGATCCTCCTGTCTGATTATTTGGCACAAAGTGGTCTTAAAACTTGAAGATGGCCAGCTGAGATTTCCCCTATGTAGAGAACTGCCTCTGCTGCAAGCCACACCCACTCTTCACCTCCTCCTCCAGTGTAAGCAGATGGGGGGTGGGGAGTGCGTATGAGGAACCAGAACTTCACTACGCTTGATCCTCCAAAGTGGTGTAAGGTCCTTGAGTGGTGTAAGGTCCTTGAGTGGTGTAAGTTAGAACTGCTCCTGTGCAGCTTCACTTTGTACCAGAGTTGGGCAGCTGATCATCAGGGAGCTACAACCTGCTTCCTCCAGCATTCCACTCCACTGCACTAAAGGAGTGCTCCAACAAGGTGGAGAATCTGCCCCACCACGTGGATGCTTCTGCTGAAATAATCAGTAGTGAAATTTAATGTTTACGTTTAGGTCCTAATTCAGCAAACTACTTACATATATGCCTAACTTTGAGCACAAGTAGTCCTATTGAAGATACCCCATGCTTGGAGTAAGGCACATGCTGTTGGACTTTGTTTAATAAGGGCCTAATGTATTCATCATTAGGTTCCAGAATTAACACACAATTGACGAGAGAGAGAGAAATCATATCTCTAAGAGCTACTGTTTTAGGTTCCCTGCATACTCATGAAGACAAAATACATCAGTTCACACTTAGGTCATGTTCAGAAGATTATTTTTGCAACTGTAAGGGCTAGAAAATTGTTTAAATAGTCTTCGTAATTCTGTAGTACGGGATACATTCAGTGCCAAATCCCATGACATCCTACAACACATGGGGTCCTAGTAATAATACAGCACAAAGGCCCTAATCCTGCAAACACTTAAGCACATGCACAACTTTACTACCATGAATAGTTCCATTGATTTCAGTGGGACTCTCTGTAGTAAAATGAAACGTGTGTTAGTATTTGCAGTGTTCGCACCTTAGTGTATTTCTTTTTCCCTCTGTTTCCTATTCATTTTGTTTACTTTGCTATCAATACTAAGAAGATCGAGGACAAATTAATTGCTGATATAATTGGGTACAACTATTTTGACATTGGCAGTGGTACGGCCATTTACTCATGTGGCAAACATGAGCTTTCATTGTCTAGTAGGCAGTAGAAATAGTTTAACAACCGATAATAATGGCAGTGAATAATAATACTAAAAATGTTACCTTAAACCTTTTTTTTTTTTTAAAAAAAAGCCTTAATTTACAGTGCTTTGGGCTTTCCTACAGGATATTTCTAAAATTGTAGAGACTGTTCTTTCTGTTGCTTCTGTTCTTTTTACTGAAATATTAAAGAAGCATATCTTAGAGTAGGCAGACATACTATATATTCTATCTATAAGGTATAGTAACTGCAGCTCTTATAAAATATTAACTATTGCTTTTTGTGCTTGTAATTTGAAAATACAAAATAAGAAAAAATCTACTTCAGATACCATCTCAAACCAGATAAAAAAACTACAGTACACTAGATACATAGACCTGATTTCTACAGCTGTTATAAACTGCAATAGATTGAAGTTTGCGTGAAGCAGCCAGTCAAAGTCACGTGGCAGAGAGATGCCCTTTCCAAAAGGATGCTATCTAGCTGTAGCCGGTGAGAGTTCTGTGCTAGATTCGGGGGGGGGGTGGAGAGGGTGGAAGGAGTGTAAAACTCCTAAGTTCACTTTGCTCTGTCTGAAGATTATTGTCACATGAAGTGAGTTTAAGTGAAGGATTTAAAAAATAAAGTTGCCTCTTCAAAACACATTTTTTCCACTAAACCTTTCAACAACAACCAGTGTTGGATTCTTGCACCATCACTGATAATTATAGGGAATTCTTTCATTTTGGTCCTCGCTCAGGTAGGAGAGCTAGTATAGACCTGTTACTACTCTATCCTCTAACGCTGCAGGACACAATGGTCTAGACTAGAGCTCACACTATTACTAGCACTGGTGGAGCTGCACTGGTGCTAGATCAGTGGAGGGAGAACTCCTTAAAATTTCAGTGTAGACAGGCTTCAGGATTTGATCTGCTATATGCCTTGACTGGATTATGAACAACTCAGGGCAGAGACTCTGACTTTTTCTTTGTAAAGTGCCAAGCGTACTCTGATAGCACTTGATCATTATACTGAACAGTTTTTAAAAAAACATTAAAAATACAGAAAACTATAAACCGTCTGAGCAAAATTGCCCCTCCACAGAACGGTTTTGAAAGAATTTCATGGCTGCGTCAGCAGGTGTTTAAGACCCTGACTGGAAACTCACAAAAGAAAGGAAATTCTGAATTAAGGCTCGTTATGGGGGCCTATTCTCTCCTCCATACGTACATGTTAATAGAAGTTATGCACGCATATCAAGAGGAGAATAGACCACCATAATGAGCCTTAACTCAGAACTTCCTTCCTTTTGTGGGTTTAAGTGAGAGTCTTAAGCACCCACAGGCAGTGCCGGGAAAGCATTCTTTTTAGGCACACTCCTACTTAGATGGTTTAAGTTTGTTGTATTTTTCTTCTCCATTTTCATACTGTGAGGGACACTTTTCATGAAAACAGGATTGTTTTTAACTCTTCCTTCTGTTTGTTACTCACTTGAACTCATAAGCTTTTTGTGACACGCTACTGCTTGGCTGCAATACCAAGGAATAATAGCACATCCTAGAGGAACACTGTCAGGTTAAAAATCACACTCGAGTCTGAAATTGCTTTACTCACTACGGCTACAAGTAACACCCAAGGTTGTTTCTAATGGAAAGAGAGTAGAGAAAGAGTGTCTATTTTTTCCTTTGTTTACTTTGTGTGTAGTCAGTTTGTGTTTCCCCCTTTCTAAGGCCCGCTCCTGCAACTGGATATAAATGGGTCAGTCCTTCTTAGACCCGTGTAGAGTCTCACTGAGGTCAGTAGGGTGGTCCGTGTTCAGAGCACTGTCATGCATGGATGTGATCGCAAGATATATATAAAGTAATGGGGGAGTGGGGGTAATTGAACTAGTCAGGAAACCCCTGACACTTTTTAAAACAAAAGTGGGAATTTAAAAAAATTACCAATATTGTTTCACATATTTCAACCAACTCTATAAAAACTGTTTAAGAGGGCAAGCATTTGATCTTTCCTATTTGTTTCCAGGTCACTTTCTTTCATTATGCTTCAAAATAGGGGCGCATCCTCAAAGAATTTTTTTATGGGGAGGCTGCCAGTATAATAAACATTTACACAGTAAATCAGAGGAGCGCCGTGTCCCTCTGTAACACTGTGGAGCTGCAAAGATATATTGTAGCGGGGTGCAATGTGAAACCATTTGGGTTTTCTCTCTATATAATAAGCAATGCATAGTGTAAAAGAAATCATACGTGCTTAATAGTTGATTATCAAGGTTTGGTAGCTGTCTTTTAAATTAAATTACATTTTAATGTTTTTTAAATGTCATAGGTGTCCATAGTAAATTTTGAGTGTTGTTTACAAATGAAAGCTTTGTTGTTAAAGTAGAGCAATACAAAAACATTTTAAACCATCATTAGTGCACTACATGAAAGAGGATTTCAAAGTTTAACCAAAATTAGTTTAAAAAAAAAACACCTAACAAGCAAAAACAAAATAGGTAACACTTATATACCACATATCAGCTTCCAGCTGTTTGCTTTCCAAATTAAAAGATCTGAAAAAAAGGGTTTATAACCTAAACACTGGCACAGCTTTAGTTACAACAGCATACATTTATATATATGCAAACAAAAAGTAGCCCATACCATCGCTGATGTCTCTGGGATATAAAGACAAATGCACATCAGCTTGACTGATGCCCTTTGTGAGCAGCATACTTCTCTGATCCATGTTGACTATCCCATTTGGAACACTTCATAGAATCATATAATATCAGGGTTGGAAGGGACCTCAGGAGGTCATCTAGTCCAACCCCCTGCTCAAAGCAGGACCTAATCCCAACTAAATCATCCCAGCCAGGGCTTTGTCAAGCCTGACCTTAAAAACCTCTAAGGAAGGAGATTCCACCACCTCCCTAGGTAACCCATTCCAGTGCTTCACCACCCTCCTAGTGAAAAAGTTTTTCCTAATATCCAATCTAAACCTCCCCCACTGCAACTTGAGACCATTACTCCTTGTTCTGTCATCTGGTACCACTGAGAACAGTCTAGATCCATCCTCTTTGGAACCCCCTTTCAGGTAGTTGAAAGCAGCTATCAAATCCCCCCTCATTCTTCTCTTCTGCAGACTAAACAATCCCAGTTCCCTCAGCCTCTCCTCATAACTCATGTGCTCCAGCCCCCTAATCATTTTTGTTGCCCTCCGCTGGACTCTTTCCAATTTTTCCACATCCTTCTTGTAGTGTGGGGCCCAAAACTGGACACAGTACTCCAGGTGAGGCCTCACCAATGTCGAATAGAGGGGAACGATCACGTCCCTCGATCTGCTGGCAATGCCCCTACTTATACAGCCCAAAATGCCGTTAGCCTTCTTGGCAACAAGGGCACACTGTTGACTCATATCCAGCTTCTCGTCCACCGTAACCCCTAGGTCCTTTTCTGCAGAACTGCTGCCTAGCCACTCGGTCCCTAGTCTGTAACAGTGCATGGGATTCTTCCGTCCTAAGTGCAGGACTCTGCACTTGTCCTTGTTGAACCTCATCAGGTTTCTTTTGGCCCAATCCTCTAATTTGTCTAGGTCCCTCTGTATCCTATCCCTACCCTCCAGCGTATCTACCACTCCTCCCAGTTTAGTGTCATCTGCAAATTTGCTGAGAGTGCAGTCCACGCCATCCTCCAGATCATTAATGAAGATATTGAACAAAACCGGCCCCAGGACCGACCCTTGGGGCACTCCACTTGAAACCGGCTGCCAACTAGACATGGAGCCGTTGATCACTACCCGTTGAGCCCGACGATCTAGCCAGCTTTCTATCCACCTTATAGTCCATTCATCCAGCCCATACTTCTTTAACTTGCCGGCAAGAATACTGTGGGAGACCGTATCAAAAGCTTTGCTAAAGTCAAGGAATAACACATCCACTGCTTTCCCCTCATCCACAGACCCAGTTATCTCCTCATAGAAGGCAATTAGGTTAGTCAGGCATGACTTGCCCTTGGTGAATCCATGCTGACTGTTCCTGATCACTTTCCTCTCCTCTAAGTGCTTCAGAATTGATTCCTTGAGGACCTGCTCCATGATTTTTCCAGGGACTGAGGTGAGGCTGACTGGCCTGTAGTTCCCCGGATCCTCCTTCTTCCCTTTTTTAAAGATGGGCACTACATTAGCCTTTTTCCAGTCATCCGGGACCTCCCCCGATCGCCATGAGTTTTCAAAGATAATGGCCAATGGCTCTGCAATCACATCCGCCAACTCCTTTAGCACCCTCGGATGCAGCGCATCCGGCCCCATGGACTTGTGCTCGTCCAGTTTTTCTAAATAGTCCCGAACCACTTCTTTCTCCACAGAGGGCTGGTCACCTTCTCCCCATACTGTGCTGCCCAGTGCAGCAGTCTGGGAGCTGACCTTGTTCGTGAAGACAGAGGCAAAAAAAGCATTGAGTACATTAGCTTTTTCCACATCCTCGGTCACTAGGTTGCCTCCCTCATTCAGTAAGGGGCCCACACTTTCCTTGACTTTCTTCTTGTTGCTAACATACCTGAAGAAACCCTTCTTGTTACTCTTAACATCTCTTGCTAGCTGCAACTCCAAGTGTGATTTGGCCTTCCTGATTTCACTCCTGCATGCCTGAGCAATATTTTTATACTCCTCCCTGGTCATTTGTCCAATCTTCCACTTCTTGTAAGCTTCTTTTTTGCGTTTAAGATCAGCAAGGATTTCACTGTTTAGCCAAGCTGGTCGCCTGCCATATTTACTATTCTACACTTATCTTTATGGTTATGACAAGGACAAAATGTTGTTGTTGTAGGACAACAGGCTGTCTTCTAATGTTTTTCCATGTGGCTGATGTAGCACCAATGAGGTACTGCTGTACCTGTGAGTGAATTCAGGACCAGCAAAATGGGATTATGATTATTTATTATTTGTATTATCATAGCACCAAGAAACCCTAGTCATGGACCAGGACCCCATTGTGCTAGGCAGTCCCTGCTCCAAAGAGCTTACAATCAAAGTATAAGACAAGAGACAACAGATGGATACAGACAGATGGGAGGAGCACAAGGAAACAATGTGACAATATTGGTCAGCATGATAGACAGTGGTCTCAGCACACCAGCAGCCACTGTCCAGTTTTTTGTAGGCATCACATCAAAGGAGAGTTTTAAGGAGGATGTTTACAGGGAGTTCCTCACAACTCTGAGGAACAGCATGAGAGAAAGCACAAAGGTGCTTGTTTTAAAATATAACAATAAGGACAAATGCAAAGTACTCCACTTAGGAAGGAACAATCAGTTGCACACATACAAAATGGGGAATAAGTGTCTTGGAATGAGTACTGCAGAAAGGGATCTGGGGGTCATAGTGGATCACAAGCTAAATATGAGTCAACAGCTAAGTTCCCTCTAAGCTGCGCAGCTGCCCAGCAGTCTATCAAGGGCCGCACACTTCAGGAGCCCCTTCCCCCCGCCACACTGCTCCTGCTCTCTGCCTTGGAGCCCCTGGCGAGCTGTTCCCGGGAGCCTCCTGCTTACTGTGCAGAGCGTGTGTGTGTGTGAGGGGAGCGGGGTGCTGATGTCAGAGTGTCCCCCTCCCCCGACCCCTGTACCCCATCTCCATGGGGGTGGGGAGACACAACAGGGCTCAGGAGTGAGGCATGGGATGGAGCTTACTGGCAGCTGCTGCTGTGTCTGAACAAGCAGGCTTCAGACTGGTGAGTGCCAATCTACTTAAAGGGGCAGCATACTTAATGGGGAAGCGTGCGTCTCTCTCTCTCTCTCACACACACACACACACAGTCTCTCTTTCTCTCACTCAGACACACACACACACACCCTGTGTGTGTCTGTCTCACACACACTCTGTCTTTCACACTCACCTCCCAACACATACTTGTATTGTTGTTGTTACTTTGGTACAGTACTTCCTGCAATGCACATATATTCTCTGTAATTTTATTCTTTCAAAGTGCTGTTATTTCAGTTTTTTGATTGGTCTATGCATTTCATAATTTTTATTTCTCTCTTACACTTAAATTTAATTCTTTGAGTGGTGAGTTCTAAAATGCCTAACCTGTCCTGGCTGGAATAATTATCCCTATGGTAACTTTTTAAAAATATATATTATAGCTAGGTCTTTCGTTTCTACGGGTGGTGCAGATCTGCACATTACCTCGATATTGGTGCACATAACAAAATTCATTTTGCACATGGATAGAAAAAATAGGGAACATTGGCAGTGTAATACTGTTGCAAAGAAAGCAAACATCTTTCTGGGATGTATTAGCAGGAGTGTTGTAAGCAAGACATGAGAAGTAATTCTTCTGCTCTACTCCTCATTGATTAGGCCTCAAGTGGAGAATTGTGTCTCGTTCTGGTCACCACATTTCAGGAATGAGGTGGATAAATTGGAGAAAGTCCAGAGAAGAGCAACAAAAATGATGAAAGGTCTAGACAACATGACCTATGAAGGAAGATTGAAAAAAATTGAGAAGAGAAGACTGAGAGGGGACGTAACAGTTTTTAAGTACATAAAAGGTTGTTACAAGGAAGAGGGAGAAAAATTGTTCTCCTTAACCTCTGAGGTTAGGACAAGAAGCAATGGGCTTAAATTGCAGCAAAAGCAGTTTAGGTTGGACAATAGGAAACACTTCCTACCTGCCAGGGTGGTTAAGCACTGGAATAAATTGCCTAGGGAGGTTGTGGAATCTCCATCATTGTAGATTTTTAAGAGCAGGTTAGACAAACACCTGCCAGGGGTGGTCTAGATAATCCTTAGTTCTGCCATGAGTTCAGGGGACTGGGGACTGGATGACCTCTCAGGGTCCCTTCCAGTCCTATGATTCTATGAAGTGGGCAGTGAAGGCCTGTATCATGGGCCAGTTGGAGGCAGGAGTCCATTTCAATCAATGGCTGAATGTGTCCTCCCCTGCTCATACTGTGAATTTATAATGGCGCCTGGAAATCACACACATGTGGCATGAGTCCCCCTAATTCTATCCCGATATTTTAAAGCAGAATGCTTCTTCCTGGATCATTTTTGCAGATCACACAAGCTAATATAATAAATACTGCATTCCACTTTGATCACTTTGGATCATCCTTATCAGCACCTTTACCTTCATTCCCAGCAACTGCCAAAAGCATAAAGTGGGGTACAGATATCTGCAAACTCCTCCCTTTCATGTCTTTTCCTTTTAAACAGTGGACACTACGGCCATCTACACCGCAGCTGGGAGTGAGCCTCCCAGTGCAGGTTAACAGTCTTGCAGGAGCTTTGCTCAACCTAGCATGCTAAAACCATCAGACTGGCTGTTATGGCTAGCCCCGAGCTCAGAGCCAGGGGTCAGGCAGGCTTGGACTTGAGTTGCTAGCCTAAGCTGCCACTTGTGCTACATCATCCATGCTGCTATTGTTGGCGCCCTTGCTCGAGCTGAGTTACCCGGTCTACGGTACCTACCTACTCTGGGAGACTCGCTTCCAGCTGCAGTGCAGACATCACCCCTCTGACCAGGAGAGGCCAGTGTTTGCTCCACGCTTCACACTTGTTACAACATCTAGGTCCAACAACGACCTCTACCCGAGCTGCAGGATTGGTCATGCCCAAGCACTTCTCATCCTAACCAGTGGATCCATGAATCTGCTGTGCCTGTAGCTGCTGAAAAACCTGCAATTCCTCCCCTAAAGGCAGCCAGGTCCCTTTGTCAGCCTGTACTGATATTGTGACTCATAGTGCATTGGAATCCAATAATATATTTCTCGTACCACCATGAATGGCCACTGCTCAGTAGACTGTGGGAGCCCAGTAGGTAGGAGTTATTTTACTGTGTGCATGCCTGTGTGTGTACTCACATAGTTTCTTCCAAATGAGGATTTCAAACAGGTTTACAATCATTAGTTTAATCTCACAGTACTCTGTGAGATAGGTAAGTATTTGATAGTGTCTACTTTACAGATAGGGAAACTGAGGCATGGAAAAATTAAGTGACTTCATTTGCCCAAGCCCACACAGGAAGTCTGCAGAGATAGGAACAGGAGCCAAATCTTCCTGTCTCAGTGTGGCTTCCATGCCTTAACCACAAGACTAGCTTTCCTCCCAGTACTTCCCACAGAAGATATTACAGTGGGGATGCCAGGCTCAATTGACACAAATGGGGGTCCTAGCAGGCTAGTATAGACTCACTGTCCCCCCAATTGCCCTTGCGATGTTGGACTACTTGCTATCTATATGTGGTCAAGAGCATCCCTTGTTCTCCAGCTCTACCCTATATGTGGTTGAATGGAGAAATGTTGACCATTGATGGCTTTAGTGTCCAGCTACCTTCCAGACCACTACAGCGCATCCTACCTCCACAGTTAAGATTGCTTCCCTTTGTTGACTCTATGGTTTAGCCAAGAGAGAACTGGCTGGGTAGCTTGTATGAGTCAATCCAGATGTGTTGTCTATTCTGAAGTATTCACAAGCCAATAACAACAACAAAAAAGTGTTCCCCTCTTTGTTCCCCTTCCCTTTAGTTTTTATAACAAACATAAAAGCCCAGTTCAAGTATTGGGTATTGCCAGTGATTCTGTAATATTCACTTTATAGTCCCACTAATCTTGTCTGTGTTAAATATAACATTTTGAATAAACATTTAATAAGACCAGAGTCTTATTATTGTCTTCCTTTTTACATTCTATTCTGTTTCACTTAACTTGCTAACCATTTCATCCAAGTTTTTTATTCAGCAGATTTATCCTTAGATATAGTTTTAGTATTAAATAGCATTCAGAGGATTTGAGATGAGGAGTGAAATCCTGGCCTCATTCAAGTCAATTGCAAAACTCCCATTGACTTCATTGGTGCAGGATTTCACACCAGAAGTATATACCAAAAGATTATCAGTGTTGCTGTTTTGTTTCTCTGACCCTGGTGATAATGATTTGCTTTTCTTGGATCAAAGAATAAATCCATACTAAGATCATACTAACAAGATAAGTTTTACTGGCAATGAATGCTAACTTAGCAGTTCACTTGGAGTAACTGAGTTACCTTTTGCAATTCATTTTGTTGGTAGCTCCTTTTTCATTCTTTTTGCTCATTATTCTTTACTTCTGCTAGTTTGAAAATTAATCTATCCTTTCCCCCCTTTTCTTTTAAAGGTTGCATTTTGATCATCAACTAGAACTCAAGATCTAGGTTCACTTAGAGAGGGAGCATTTGCTCTCTTTTCTTCCTATTTTTTTTTTTAAAACCTATTAGCTTTGTCTTCTCTGTTTCTATTAAAATGCCTTAAACTGCAGAAAGTTTCTACAGAGCATTGTATGAGTATACAGCACTTTTAGCATACAGCACTTTTAGATTTGTGCAGCCCAAAAGCCCGTATCAATTCAGCAGAGAATAAGGAAATTATTATTTCAATTTTGTTCATATCCAAAAAGAGAATCTCATTATTTCTTAAGCTTGAAGAATGTTCTCCGCATGAGCAAAAGTGTAGTATCTTTAGTAGATCTTATTAAGGGAACCCAATTCAACCTGTGTCTTGTAGGATAAATATAACAGGAAAGTTAATATTGTCCTGTTATTATAATTGTCAACTTTGTTTTTAAGGCAATAGTAACCAAGAATATTTTTCCTATTTACAGAGCAAGCTTTACATGGAAGGATTTAGAAGCCTAAAGGAAGGCGAACCAGTGGAATTTACTTTTAAGAAATCTTCCAAAGGCCTTGAATCAATACGGGTAACAGGCCCTGGTGGGAGCCCCTGTTTAGGAAGTGAGAGACGACCCAAAGGGAAGACAGTACAGAAAAGAAAACCAAAGGGAGATAGGTAATTACTTTACTTTGTTACTCTCCTCCCCTCCATCCCACCTTCTTCTTTGCAAGTTTTTCTGAATGTTGTATTTTCAATACTCATTCATATGTGACAGGAAACCCTTCTGTGCAAGTTTGGTTTGTACAAGTAGCTTAGTACTTTGATTAGTTATCCTGATCTGTATATGTAGAAATACATTTTGCTCACTTGATCGCTTTCATTTTTAAAATCCTTGTATACTGAGTTGGGGAGAGCTTGCAAAGGAATGTTAAAGTTATATTGAAAATATTGTGATTAGACTAAAAAGAGAGGTCACACTGAAAACAGGTGAAGCGATGTAATGCTCAGTTGAGATAAGAGCATGCAGAAATGATTGCTGCATGCTGATTGCTTTGTTACATGGATATCTTTAGTACTGTACATCTGAAGAAGAAGTCTTATTTTGTGCAATTTAGGTTGAAACGCTAATGTTAACTTGGTATATAAGTTGGTTAGTTATATTTTCACTTAATGAACAGAGTTCTGGATGCTTCCAAATGCCTTAATTTATGGTGGTCTGCAGAAGAGCTCATGGTTTTTTAAAGTAATTTTACAGATTATGGGCCAAATCCCAGAGCTGCACTGATTCACACCAGCTCAGGATTTGACCCTTTATTCACTCCCAGTTCAACTCTACATCTAATGGTCTGAAGAAGTTTCATGATGCTTTTGACTATGCCGCTATAAAGACATAGCTTTAGTCCAGGGGGTATTTTCCACTCAAAAGCTGCTGCATGATGTGAATTTCAATGGCACCTAAGTCTCCATACTTTCCACAGCTTTGCCCAGCACGATAGCCATGGCAATTGGGCTCAAGAAAAGGACACCTTGGGAAGCACTGATCATGCTTAGTGCATCCCTGAATGTCCAGACTTGAGCATCCCAACAGCCAGCCTTTACCCTGAGGTATTCAACCAAGGAAGAAAACTTACAGGGATAGCATGGCTCACAGATGATGTGAGTTCTGGAACAAAGTACAGTTTTGCAAGAAGAAAGGGTACCAAAGAGTCCCCTCAGAAGGAGGAAAGATCTCCCTTACCCCTCCTCTATCTCTTCAGCCTACTGTGGTAGTGCCTAGAGGCCATAATCAAGATGAGGATGCTGCTGTGCTAGGTGCTGTACATACATGTAGTGAGAGACAGTCCCTGTCTTAAAAGAGCTTAACATCTAAATGCACAAGATACACAAAGCCTGGGAGAAAGGAACTATTACATCCCCATTTTACAGGTCAGGAACTGGGGCAGAGATACAAAATCAATGACTTGCCCATGGTAACACAAAAAGTGTGTGGCAGAGTTGGGAATTGAGCCCCAATGTCCCGAGTACCAGTGCAGCACCTTAGCCACAAGATTCCACTGCCTCTTGTGTTGAGTGTCTACTTGAAGTTGATTGTTTTTGAGATGATTGATGACAAAACCTTTAAACTGATTGTGAATTAGGAAGGGTGGAATTAGGGAGGGATAGCTCAGTGGTTTGAGCATTAGCCTGCTAAACCCAGGGTTGTGAGTTCAATCCTTGAGGGGGCCACTTAGGGTTCTGGGGCAAAATCAGTACTTGGTCCTGCTAGTGAAGGCAGGGGGCTGGACTCAATGACCTTTCAGGGTCCCTTCCAGTTCTATGAGATAGGTATATCTCCATATGAAAAAAAATAAACAAACACTTTTCTGTTCTTAAAATTCTAACCACACTAAAATGTCTTAAGTTTAAAATTTGGAAGTAGGCATCAGTAATAAGAAGGGTCTGTCAGTAATTCCAGCTCTTAGCTGTAACCAAAATTTAAAAAGAGAGCAAAATACTTAGTACACTCCTAATGAAATCCAGGAATCTCAGCACAGTCACCTCTGGATGGGAGCAGGAGGAGAGCACTGTCTTTATTAAATATAAAAGACTGCCCCTTAAACACTACTGCAAGTTTAATTCTTGGTGCTCTGGTTAAATAACAAAATATTAATCTGATTGTCACTTGGGACTGCTTTTTATCTGAGGCCTGGTCTACACCTAAACATTAGATCGAACTAGCTACATAGCTCAAGGGTGTGAAAAATTTAGCACCCTGTGCATCATAGTTAGGTTCACCTAACACCCACTGGAGACACAGCTAGGTCAGCAGAAGAATTCTTCCAAACTACCACCTCTTGGAGAGGTGGATTAATTACATTGACGGAAACCCCCTTTCTGTCGATGTAGGAAGTGTCTGCATGAAAGTGCTACACTAGCACAGTTGCAGTGTTAGACATACCCCGAGTCAGAGGTCAGTTTAAAAAGTCCCCATGGAGGTTTAATATTGGAATCTGAGGAACAATCTGCAGCTGAGGATCCTACAAGTGATGGTCCCTAACAGCCCACAGTCTGGTCAGTCAGCTGAGGTAAAACTGAGGTATCTGGTGTGAGGTAAGCAGAGGTGAGGGTAAAAAGGTATTGCAGATGGGACTTGGGTCAAACTGCTGCTTGTGCAAGGTCATATAACTAGCTGCACTGGGCAGGTAATTAAAAAAAAGTTCCATGATACAGGGGCTGGTAATTTCAAATTCCACCCCCTGAATAAATCATGCTCAAGGGGGTTAATTTAATGTTCTATTTGTTAGGAAAGCTGTCTCAAATTTAGAGGGATTTGGGGGGAATAGGGGTGGGAGTTGGAGGGGCAGAGAGAGATGAGCAAGGATAGAGGTTTTAGAATGAGAACTTGAAAGGGAGGGCATGTGATGGGGCAGGAGGAACAGATGGAACCACATTTGGAAGGTGGATGGGTGGAAGTTTGGTAGAGAAAGGAACATAGAGTGGTCATTTGATCAGATGGTTAGCTTGGATCTCTGCTTGGAGCCGCAGTGTCCACACTGCTAATTTTAGTGCGCTACCAGGAACTGAGCTAGTGAGTCTGTCAGCCTGGGCTGGGAGGCATGCTCCTGGCTGCAGCATAGACATTTCCTCTGCTCCAATAGGGGGCTTTCAGCCAATGGACTTCCTGCTGAATACTTCCACCAGTATGGGGGTCTGGGTGCTGAAGACCCCCTGCAGAAGCAGAGGGCACAGAGAAGTTCTCAGCTCCAGCAACAGCAGCGTAAGACACATTTTCCCTTCTCTTTCTCATTACTCAGGAAAAAAGTTGGCAGCCTGCCAGAATACCAGCCATAAAGAGCCATAGTCATACCACTGCCCAAGTGGTGGCAGCAGATTCTGCACTGGGAATACCTGGGAGCCGCCAGCTGTGGTAGCTGTGGGAGAGGGGAGAAGAACCAGGCTAGACTGAGCTCCCCACATAATTCCCCCAGACCCAGCATGTGGACCCAGTAGTCTATCCCCCCTTACACGGGGCAGGGTAGGAGACTCCCACATCCTGCGGGGAGGAAGAGAGCGAGGCCAGGCTGGGCTCCACCCCTCAACCCAGCACATGGCACCAGCAGCTCCCCTCTGGGATAACAGCCCATCTCCTGCTGCCAGCTAATGCATGTAGCTCTGTAGTTCAAATGGTAGTAGGTCTATACTACAGTGCTGAAGGTTGAATGCATAAGATGCATTGCATGAATGCATAAGAGAACAGAGTTAAGGCTGCACAGGCAACTGTAAATCTGGCATTTCTAACTTTTGAGGGCTTTGCAACCTAAATAACTTGCTTTTAATATCTTTTTTTTAATGTAATATATGGACACATTTTTAACTGCCAGCCCAGCAAACTCACGTGAATATGATCTAAAAGTCAAGTGGGATTCTTTCTAGCTGATGTACCATCACAGTAAAAGATTCTGCCCTCGGTTACACCTCTGCAACCATACTGTTTTCAGTATCATTGCACATATAAAGAAGAGGGCAGCACTTGGCCCTTATCCAGCAAAGCACTTAAACCATACTTAACTTCAAGCATGTGCGCAGGCTCACTGACTTCAATGAGATGGCTCACATGCTACAATGTAAACTTTAGTGCTTTGCTGAATCAGGGCCTTAAAACTCAGTGGCAAGCCCTGAAGTTTACCTGGTTTGTTATTCAGTGCTTATCCAAAAAAAATCCTGTTGATGTCAATGAAAGGTGGGATAAAGACAGAGAGGGACCTCCTAGTTATCAGTTCTGTTGATGATGTATGCATAAGAAGTACCAGATTTCTCATAGCTACATTATAATGAGCAATCCAAACTTTTCTCTAAAGTAGATACAATACCAAATACATGGAAGCAACACATCTGTTCAGTAGGAAGGTGTCATTTTTACGTAGCATCATGTAGAGTAGAAAAAATCAGAACCAGAATCTTTGTACAGCATATGTGTCTCTTAGCTACATAAGTTGTTTTCAGAATATTGCATTTATTTTGTTTTGTTTTTTGTAATAAGTATCTTTACTCAGTTCTTCTATGTATTCTGACTAGCTTAGGATCCTAGGTGTGATTTGCTTGATCATGCAAAAGTATTTTCAAACTGTCGTCAGATTTTTTTATACTTTTACAATACTTCAATCATTTTATATTTTAACTTTGTATTGTCCATGTTTATGATACTCAGCACTATTTGGGTTTTCTTTTGACTTTATATCCAGACTCATTGTTTTATTTATTTATTTTGCACTTTCCTTTCCTTTTGTCTGTATGGAAGTCTGTTTTTTGTGTCACTTTTGTGCAGAGAAGTTGAGGCGGTTTTTTAGAAGGGCTACTTGAAAAACTCTTGAAAATGTTATTACAATTTTTTTATTATTTGTATTTCAGTAGCACCTATGGGCTCCAGTTGTGGACCAGGGCCCCATTGTGCTAGGCACTGAAGAAATACATAACAAAAAAATGGTCCTTGCTCCAAACAGCTTACCATCTAAGTATAAGAAAGAGACAGCAGATGGATACAGAGAGGGGGAGCACAAGGAAACAATGAGACAATATTGGTCGGGATAATAGTTAGGGGTCTCAGCACACCATTTGTATCTAGTGCTCTTACCAGGAAAGCCTACGAGCACTATAACTCACAAGTAGTTTAAAAAGAAAGAGTTTTCCTGTATTTTTTAATGTGTTTGATTTGTGCATTTGACAGCACTTTGCATAGTCAGCTTAGCTGTTTTGATGAATGTGCACACCCTTCCTGAGGCTCTGCAAGATGGGGATTTTACCAGGAACAGCAGCAAAACAGCTGAAACTGAGGAGATAGCAGGCAGGAGTTTGCAGAGGAGAATGGTGATGGAGGAGGAAAGGTGTGCCTCAACATGTTTGACATTGGTGCTCTTGTGCCCACCCAAAAGACTCCAAATAACATCATTAGGGCCCCAATTCAGGAATGCATTTAAGTTTGCCTTAGAGACCATCCCTGTTCAGGATCACACATAAGAACATGCTTTGTTTTAAACATATGCTTAAGTTTTGTTGACTTCAGTGGGACTTAAGCATGTGGTTGCAGGTTTGGCCTGAATAGGGATACTTTCTTAAATCAGGAATTAGGGAGCAGAAGAATCCTTATATTTTGTAAATAATTTTTTGTTCTGTTTTTAAATTCAGGATATCTGATTGAAAGGGAGCTCTGTTGGAACATTTTTTTAAGCAGTCCATTAAAAAATTAAGTTGACAGTATTACTTTAATGGAAAAAAAACCCCAAAAGAGAGAGTTTTGATTTCTAGCTGTCTCCCACGCCAATGACACACTCACATGCTTCATTGTCATTTCATGTCAGTTGCAAACTGACAGCTTTTTCTGCATACCCGTACTACCAGGCATAGTACTTACTCCCAGCCATTCTAAGAGAAAGCATTATAAATGGAGTGAAACAGATATATACCATCCCTGAGGTAATGTTCCCTAACCTCTTTGAGGAATTGGATAAAGTGGAAGGATTTAAAGGTGAGAGTGTATTGGAGTTTATGCACGGTCCAGCAGAACCAATGCAGGGCCTCAGTAGAGGTATTATTTAATTTAATAAATATTTTAGTAAATAACTTGAAAACATTAATAAAATTAAAAAAAAATAAATTATTCATTCCTAAAAATAACAGTAAATAAGAGTGCATTTAAGTGGCAAAACACTTTGTTAATGCAGATCTAAGGTTTCCCAGTGACAGATAACTAATATCTTTCCAGGGACATGGAGTCTTTGAACTTGAGGAGGGAGTCTCACAAGTTAAAACTATAACGGCCCAAGAGGGCCTGGTGGTTCGCCACCCAAAACTGGAGGTTGGCCATAGAATAAATTTTGCAACCAAACAAGTCCAGCCACTTGGCATCTTTATTGTTGGGGTGGAACTGGTGGGGCTCTTCTTATCCCTCTCGTTGGCCACAGACATGACCAACGATCCCGGTTGCAGGTGGGTGTATAAGTACTTGAACCCTTTCGTGGGGACTAAGTACTTTTTCTCCGCTCTCTTGGACGTGGGTGGAATAGAGAACGGGGTTTGCCAGATGGACTTGGCAATATTCAGGACACTATCATGCACCAGGAGTGTGATCTGGGCTGGGGTGGCTGCCGAGAGCACATTAAATAAGTAAAAAGAACAGGAGTACTTGTGGCACCTTAGAGACTAACAAATTTATTGTAGCATAAGCTTTCGTGGGCTACAGCTCACTTCATCGGATGCATGTGAGCTGTAGCCCACGAAAGCTTATGCTACAATAAATTTGTTAGTCTCTAAGGTGCCACAAGTACTCCTGTTCTTTTTTGCGGATACAGACTAACACGGCTATTACTCTGAAACCATTAAATAAGTGTCCATCTGCCCCTCCATCTCCTCTGCCTTGAAGCCCAAGTTCAAAGCTACCCTACAGAGCAGCACCTGATGCTCCTTGAAATCATCAGGTGGGCTAGCTCTGGAGGGGCCTGCCACCGCCTCGTCTGGAGAGGAGGAGGATGATTGGACCACCGGGGGAGGTCCGATCTTGTTCTCACCCGCCGGGGAGGGTGGCCTTGGGGTGGGCACTGGCTCCTCACCTGCGATGGCCAGTGGAGTGTCTTTCACCGAACCCGGCCACGGGTGCCGACTTCAGCCTGTCCGATGCGGCAACTGAGGGCTGGCGGGAGTGGGGCAATGGCATGACAGGAACCCCCAGGCATTCCAATAAGGCCATTGGGTTGGCCACTGGCCCTGCTGCCAGTCCGGCCCCGATGCCACAGGTGCGCCCTCTGTACCGCAGTCCCGTTGCTGCCTGGGTGAGGGGCTGAACTGCACCTCTGATCTGGAGAAGTCATCACCCTCCGGTGACCACGGTGGGGCCGTTGAGGCCTGGGTCTGGTGGCTAACGGTCGCCACTGGTGCTCGGAGTAGGGAGAGCGGCGCCATGTCGGGGAGAGGCCTCGAGGTCTCAGTGTCACCACGGTGGCTCAGTGCTCCCTCCAAATGGCCTGGGATGTGGTTGATTCGGCTGCCTGGGTGGTCTCCTCAGTGGTGGTTATGAGGTGCAGTTCCTGGCTCCAGACTGCAGGCCTGTCCCAGGAGATGCAGGCCTCTATTCAGGACCTCCCATTTGATGGCGTCAGCCTTTTTTCCAACCAGATGGACGCGCGGCTGCACGGCCTTAAGGACACATGGGCGACTCTCTGCTCTCTGGGGATGCACACTCCCCAGGCGTCGAGGCAGCCGTTCCTAGACCAAGTGGTTGCGGTACCAAGCCATGTCCTACTGTCACTGGACTGGTGGTGGGATCTTGAGTCGGTGCTCTGGGGAGTTCCTTTCATGTCCCCATATCCATCGCTCACCCTAGTCTCAGGCACTTCGGATCTGGGCTGGGGAGCCCACCTGGATGACCTCAACACCCAGGGCTGTTGTCTACACCCCGATCTGGCCCTCCACATCAATGTCAGGGAGCTCAGGGCGGTTCGCCTGGCCTGCCAGGCTTTCTTGCCCCACCTGACGGGCAAGGTGGTGCAGGTCCTGATGGATAATACTGCCATGGTGTATTACATCAACAGGCAGGGGGGCACCAGGTCTTCAGCCCTTTGTCGAGAAGCGCTCAGCCTCTGGGACTTTTCCGTGTGGAACACCATTACCTGGTGGCCGCCCACCTGCCGGGGACCAAGAACATCTTGGCGGATCGCCTCAGCAGGACCTTCTCGTCTCACCACAAATGGTCGCTCCATCCAGAGGTGGTCAGCCTGATCTTCCACAAGTGTGGGAAATCCCCAGATGGACTAGTTCACGTCCAGGCAGAACAGGAAGTGCCATGTGTTCTGCTCTCTGCACGGCAGGGACAAGGGCTCTCTGTCAGATGCCTTCTTGATTTCATGTTCGGGAGCGCTGATGTACGCCTTCCCGCCAGTGCCTTCGATCCACAGGGTCCTCCTAAAGGTGAAGCAAGACAAGGCCATGGTCATCCTTGTGGCCCCAGCAACACTGGTTTGGCATGCTGCTGAGTCTGTCGGCAGCCACCCACTGCAGCTGCCTCTTCGGCCGGATCTGCTGTCCCAGAACCATGGCAATCTGCTGCACCCAAACCTGGTGGTGCTGCACTTGATAGCCTGGCTGCTGTGTGGCTGAGTGGAGAGGAACTATGGTGTTCTGCCGGTGTCCAGCAAGTCCTGCTGGGCAGCAGGAAGCCTTCCACCCGAGCTACCTATGTGGCAGCGATTTACGTGTTGGGCCTCGGATTGTCGCATCCGTGTGGAAGAGGCCCTGCTGCAAGCTGTCCTGGACTATTTGCTGCACCTTAAGCTTCAGGGTCTGTCGCTGTCTTCAGTCAAGGTGCACCTGGTGGCCATTTCAGCATTCCATCTTCCATTTCAAGGCGGGTCGGTCTTTGACCACCCTATGACGGCATGCTTTCTGAAGGGCCTGGAGCACCTTTACCTGCATGTCCGGGATCCAGTACCCCCTTGGGACCTACATCTTGTGCTGTCAAGGCTCCTGGGTCCTTCCTTCAAGCCCCTAGCTTTCTGTTGTCTCCTGCTTCTCTCCTGGAAAGTCTCCTTCCTAGTCGCCATAACTTTGGCCCATCGGGTGTCTGAAATCAGAGCACTAACATCTGAACCACCTTACACGGTCTTCTAGAAGGACAAGGTTCAGCTGCGTCCGCACCCAACCTTTCTGCCCAAGGTTGTCTCGCAGTTACATACTGTCCATAGAATCATAGAGTATCAGCGTTGAAAGGGACCTCAGGAGGTCATCTAGTCCACCCCCCTGTTCAAAGCAGGACCTATCCCCAGACAGATTTTTGCCCCAGATCCCTAAATGGCCCCCCTCAAGGATTGAACTCACAACCCTGGGTTTAGTAGGCCAATGCTCAAACCACTGAGCTATCCCTCCCCCCATATGATTCCCGGTCCTTTGTCCTAAGCCCCACACAACGGATGAGGAATGCAGGTTGCTTATCCTGGACGTCAGACGGGCTCTGGCCTTCTACATAGAATGAAGCCGTTCTGTAAGTTGACACAGTTGTTCGTTGTGATCGCAGACAGGATGAAAGGTTACCCAGTGTCTGCCCAAAGAATATCATTGTGGATCACGGCCTGTATCCGCTACTGTTATGAGCTAGCGAAAGTGTCCCCGCCGCTGATAGCGATGGCTCATTCGACTAGGGCGCAGGTGTCCTTGGCAGCCTTCCTCGCTCAGGTGCCGATCCAAGAAATCTGTCAGGCCGCAACCTGGTCGTCCGTCCACAAGTTTGCTGTACACTATGCGCTGACCCAGCAAGCTCGAGTTGAATCTGGTTTTGGTAGAGCAGTGCTCCAATCTGCAAGTCTGTGAACTCTGAGCCCACCTCTGAGGATTCTGCTTGTGAATCATCTACAATGGAATCGACATGAGCAAGCACTCGAAGAAGAAAAAACGGCTACCTGGCTTTCGTAACTGTTGTTCTTCAAGTTGTGTTGCTCATGTCCATTCCATTTCCTGTCCTCCTACCCCTCTGTCGGAGTTGTCGGTAAGAAGGAACTGAGAGGGTGTAGGGCTGGCAGTGCCTGATATATCGTGGCATGAGCACGGCACTCCAGGGGGCGCCACAGCTGGCCCTACAGATACCACTAAGGCAAAAATCTCTGACCACTGCACACATGGGTGCACACACCTACAGTGGAATGGACATGAGCAACACATCTCGAAGACGACAGGTAGGTAACCGTTTTTTGTTGTTGTTTTTTCAAATGGGGCATCAAAATCATGGACATTTCTGATAATTTAGGCCTGAAACTTTGTGCTTTGGTTCCCCATGTATAAAATGGGGATAATAATACCACCTAGACTCACAGGTGCATTGTAAAGATAAAACTAATGTTTGTAAAGCATTAGGATACCATGGTGAGAGCACCATAGAAAAAGCCCATGAGGAAATTCATAATTTTGTATTCAGTGCAGGGTTTGGATGATTTAAAATAAATAATGCATGGGGCCACACACTGAATGAGGAGAAAAAGAAATATTGAATAACTACCTATTCAGTGAGCATCATCCATCCTGAGCACTCAGCGGGGCAGAAATAACATATTGGAAGAAATAACATGTGATCATGTAATTTAAGACTATCATAATGCGTACACATAAGGGCACCAAATTAGAGTTGCACAGGCAGCCTTACTTCTGGCATATCCTAACTTGTAAGTGCCTGACTTTACAACCTTAATATTCTTTTAATATAGTTTTGTGTGTGTGATATATCGATTACTCCCTCTCTGCATAGCTGTGATTAATTGCGTAATTTCTTGTAGACATCTCAGTAGAAGAAGGTCTTGAAGAGGGATGGGAGGGGATAGTTTTATGAGCTAGGCCAAGGAGGAGGTTGCATGTATATGGACAGTGTGGAAAAAAGTGCAAAGATTACTGTGGTAAAAGTAGAGAAATGCAGAATTGAAGCTGGCACTGTGGCTGGAGTGGAGGGGGCTGGGTAAACTCAATAAGAGACCAGTGGATAAGTAGAAAGGCAAGAATTGTGAAGGGTCACTATGAAATATGGGAATGAACTAAATTTATTTTTCTTTGATCTCCATTATTTATAATTTTATTGGTATTGGGTCTCATGGCACTAGATCTTTTCAACTATTCAGTGCGAAAGGCAATTTTAAATTATACCAGTTTTATAGTGAATGGCTTTCCTTGGCTTAGAAGTGACTAGAATTGGTTTTAACTCTTTAGCTTTTGGACAGTTTAAATGCTGGCCATTTACTTTAGTTCAGACAGCATTGAAACAATAGCTAACCACAGACTGCTCGGATTTCATTGTTTGCAATTAATGTTGCACCAGCCTTTGCCTCAAAGTTTAACCAGACTGCTTTGATTTCCTGTGATATATGGCTATATTTTGACTAATATATGATTGTTAAATTGTTGAATGTTTCAAGTTCAATTACATTCAGAGTTATTGCATTAATTTAATTAATACTCTTTCTTTTTAGTTTCCTTTACTCTTAATTGTAAGAAACAAGTCTGGAGTAACATGTGAATAGAATGGTTAGTCTCATTAAACACTGAATTGTTTAGGAATCTTTTTGTTTTCTTGCCTGTTATTTACATTGTGAGGCAGGAATTGTCCTTTTTTCTGATGATCAACTCAGAAATGCATGTAGCTGGCATGTAAAGAAATCCTATTTATAGACCTTTAAATGTTTATAATTCTGTGTAAATTAACATTGCCTACTTGTGTATATTAAAACACTTCTTGGCTGTTAAGCATACAATAATGAGAAGTAAAGTTATTTGACTGATACTTTCTGAGTCAGTCAGTTTTTTAACTTGGGATACATATTAGGAATAATGCTTAACTCCTTGTGTGATCAATATTAGGAAAATATACCTAATGTTTGTATTTATTCATTACTTTTAATATATTCCTCACTTTTTATATTAGAAAAACTAAAGTAATTAATATGTATATCACTTTATTTGCCTTTAGAAAGTCTAGTGAAGAATTGTGTCTTCTGACTTTTGGTGTTTGCATGTTTCTGAATCACTCGGAGTTAGAAATTATATAAACCACGAGGCTTTTCATCCCTGCATTTCTAACTCATTGGGGTTTCATGAGGTTGTCCATTCTACTTATGGACTGTATGCAATATTTCGAAGAAAGAACCATTTACCCTTTGCTGAGAGAGAGAGAGAGAGAGAGAGAGAGAGAGAGAGATTAAAGCTGCTGCATAGCTAATTATGGCAAGAAAACTAAAATAAGAGAAAACTCACCCAATTATCACTAAAATTAGTGTAAACTGGTATATATATTATTTCCACTATGCTTCCAACTTTACAGGGAAACAAATCATGTTTAAGAAGTGCCCTTAATAAGAAACACGAATCTACTTACTTTCTACAATATAGATTACCAGCATTTAGAAATTATTCTTTTGCATGGTTAAGGTAGCTGGTTCCAAATTCTCTGCCCTAGGAGAGCAGCTTTCCACTTTTATTTTTGAAGTTTAATCATTATTTGGGGCTGACTGCACTGATTTTGTCTCTGTCCAATAGGAAAAAAAATAAAGGAATTTATAGTTTTATGTAATGTTCTCGTAAAATGCTTAATTGTAACATATCACCAAGTTTCAGTAAATACAGCAGGTTTGTGCTTTATAAGACTTGTGTAGTCAGATTTTAGAATTTGCTTTTTAGTGGTTTCTTTTGTGGAAGAGAAATCTTTCAGGCATGAATTGATAGTCCAGATCTTTTGAGGTCTGTCTGTTCTAACCTATGACCTCTGTTCTTACAAGGTCAACATCTGAGGGCAGGAGATTAAGGCAGTTTAAAGACTGGAATGGGAACTGGAATGGAAAAATTAGCCAGCACATTTTGGGTGCAAAACATCAAAGTCATCAAACAATTTGCTTATTTTAAACCCGGGTTAAGGGTAACAAGCTAATTGTACTGTGCTTGTTGAAGTAAGCAATCATCTTAGATATTACAGATTGACATGGAAGAAATTTCTTACTGGTGAATAATGCCATGTATATAATATAACAATTTTATATATTCAACATACTAAATACTTTGTCCAATATTTTGTAAAATAATAACTTGGGACCTGATTATACAATCTTTATTTGATCAATTATTCCCTACTCTCTTGAGAAATATCATTGGCATCAACAGGACTAATTGCATAAATAAGAAGTACTTGACTTGAGTAAGGGTTGTAGGATCTGGCCCAATCCTGCTAGCTGCCAAGTATCCTCAACTCCCATTGACTTCACAGGATCAGGTCCTCTTATCGTGTTGAAATTGTTGTTCTTATGTTAGAATTTCCCAATGCTAATGATTAAACCAATATGTGAGGATCTTTTTTTGTTACAGCTATTCAGAGTTGAACTCATTCTACACATACTTGTCATTAGGGAGTGTCCTTTCACAGATTACAAACTGGAGTATTCATTTTCATGAAAAGAGAACCATATATGTGATGGTTCAAGATCTATCACAGAATATATTTAAAGGAGAATGATGATTGATCCTCCACCCGCACAATCATTTTTAAAGTAATTATATATGTATTATTCCATTCCCAAAACCAAGCAATACGAAGGGTGAGGATTTTAACATGTAAGCCATTTGTTTGTTTGTTTTAAAAAGCCCAAAAATGGAAGAAAAGTGATTTCGGTATCAACACGTGAAAGAAAGATTTAGTGTCTAATGTACAGGCTCTTTTAGCAAAAACGTGCCGTGTCTCCCGCAGTTCAGAATCTGACTCACATCTTTATAGATTCCAGTACTGCTCGGGTGGCTGTGTCACATCGAATGGATTAGAGACCTGTAAATCATAGTTAGAAAATAAAGCACCAGGGCTTCCATCTGGTTGCCTGTTTGAGTGTATCTAGCACATTCTTAGGTCTCTCCTGACAGTAAATGATACGCAGACACTTTCATTCTAACTCCTCTGTCACAAGCTCAAAACCTTCCAAAATCTTCTCTCCTTAGGGCTGCTCTCTCCTTTTGTAGCTTCAGCTCAAAGGTGAATTTTTGGGGAAACCCATCGGAGTGGCTTCCACCCTTCTACCCTCCCACCCCAATGGAGGGGAAAGGAGAAAATGCGGTAGGACCTAGTGCAGACTCCAGAGGCTGGACTGCCCAGGAAAGCCCCTGCCTGCCTCTTCCAGGAGCACCAGCTTCCACCCCTCCATCCCATTTGGGGGTCGATGGCAGGAGAAGCTGGCAGAGACTCAAAGGACTGGGATATCCATGCAGACTTAAGAGTCCAAATCCCATTGACAATTGATGGGATTTAGACTCAAGTGCCTAAATCCCTTTTGAGAATGAGACTAAGGGGATGTCTACACTATGAAATTAGGTCAATTTTATAGAAGTCGGTTTTTAGAAATCGATTTTATACAGTCGATTGCGTATGTCCACACTAAGCGCATTAAGTCGGCGGAGTGCGTCCTCACTTCCGTGGCTAGCATCGACTTAGGGAGCGGTGCACTGTGGGTAGCTNCACACTAAGCGCATTAAGTCGGCGGAGTGCGTCCTCACTACCGTGGCTAGCATCGACTTAGGGAGCGGTGCACTGTGGGTAGCTATCCCACCATTCCCGCAGTCTCCGTCGCCCATTGGAATTCTGGGTTGAACTCCCAATGCCTGATGGGGTAAAAACATTGTCGCGGGTGGTTTTGGGTACATGTCGTCAGTCGCCCCTCCCTCCGTGAAAGCAATGGCAGACAATCATTTTGCGCCAGACACCAGGGCGATTAGAAGAGCACAGCAAGGTGCGCTGCGCATCAGAGAGGCTTTGAAAATCAGTTTCATGACTGGCCAGGCTTCGGTGTGACAGTTGTGTGTGTTTCTCCTTGATGCAAACCCACTCCCTTTGTTGATTTTAATTCCCTGTAAGCCAACCACCCTCCCCGCTTTGAAATAAAGTAACTATTGTTTTGAAACCATGCATTCTTTCTTTATTAATTTTTAAAAAATGAGATAATGGACAAGGTAGCCCAGGTGGGGTGGGGGAGGAGGGAAGGACAAGGCCACATTGCTTATTGTAGCCACACTAAAAATCAAACTATTTGAATGACAGCCTTCTGTTGCTTGGGCCATCCTCTGGAGTGGAGTGGCTGGGTGCCCGGAGCCTCCCCGCGTTCTTGGGTGTCTGGGTGAGGAAGCTATGGAACATGGGGAGGAGGGTAGGCAGTTATACAGTGGATGCAACGGGGGTCTGTGCTCTTGTTGGCTTTCCTGCAGCTCCAACAGACGCTTCATCATGTCTGTTTGCTCCCTCAACAGACGCTTCATCATGTCCGTTTGCTCCCCCATTAGTCTCAGCATAGTGTCCTGCCGCTGCTCTTCACGCTCACTTAATTCTTTCCTGGCCTCTGCCACTGAATGCCTCCATGCATTAAGCTGTGCCTTATCAGTGCGGGAGGACTGCATGAGCTTGGAAAACATGTCATTGCAAGTGCGTTTTTTTCGCCTTCTAATCTGCGATAACCTCAGGGACGGAGATGATAGGGGGAGCGTAGAAACATTCTACGCTCTACAATTCTGGGGGGACGGCATGGTCACCTGTGCTACTGAGTTCGCCACGCTGTCCAAACAGGAAATGAAATTCAAAAGTTCCCGGGGCTTTTCCTGTGTACCTGGTTAGTGCATCAGAGTTCAAAGTGCTGTCCAGAGCAGTCACAATGGAGCACTCTGGGATAGCTCCCGGAGGCCAATACTGTCGATTTGTGTCCGCACTACCCCAAATTCGACCCAGGAAAGTCGATTTTAGTGTTACTCCCCTCGCCGGGGAGGAGTACGGAAGTTGATTTTAAGAGCCCTTTAGGTTGATGGAACGGGGTTGGTTGTGTGGATGCATTCATTTTTAAATCAATCTAATGTAGCTAAATTCGACCTAACCCCGTAGTGAAGACCGGGCCTTAGTCTCCGAAATCAGCTAGGTGTTGCAACACTGAGCAGAGCAGTCCCTAAATTCCTTTTAAAATCTGGGCCCTGGACTAGAGTGAATGTTTTCTGTGGTAGGCCGTATATGATTCTTCCTTGCTACTCTCAGCCCTGTCGCTGATGTGGGACAGGCAGGGTGGAAGGAGGGCTCACTCTATTTAATCAGGTGATCGGGGATAGCAGAGGTGGGGGAATGTGTAGTCTGGGGTGCCAGGACTCATTGGAAGAGGGAGGGGAAGAGGCAAGTGGTTTATATAAAAGAAAAATTTCATGGAACTAATGAAAGATGTGCCTAACGTCACTTTAGGTAGTTTGTCTGTGCCCTTCCCAAATCCTTTGTCTGTTTAGACCAGGGGTCGGCAACCTTTCAGAAGTGGTGTGCCGAGTCTTCATTTATTCACCCTAATTTAAGGTTTCGCGTGCCAGTCATACATTTTAACGTTTTTAGAAGGTCTCTTTCTATATGTCTATAATTTATAACTAAAGTATTGTTGTATGTAAAGTAAATAAAGTTTTTAAAATGTTTAAGAAGCTTCATTTAAGATTAAATTAAAACGCGGAGCCTCCCCCCCCCCCCCCCCGGACTGGTGGCCAGGACCCGGGCAGTGTGAGTGCCACTGAAAATCAGCTCGCGTGCCGCCTTCGGCACACGTGCCATAGGTTGCCTACCCCTGGTTTAGACTATAAGCTCTTCAGGACAGAAACTGTGCCTTCTTGTATGTCTGTACAGCACTTTGCACGGTTGCAATACTATCATCTCAATTTCAATAATTAGCTTGAAGATCTTGGCCTGTTGAATTATTAAATAATGAAATTATATGCATTTTAAGTTGTTCTTTTACTCACTGTAATGCAAAAACTGCTGAGAAATGCCTCCAAGTTGTTTATATAATAGATTGTAGTCAGAGGCGGGCTTTTTACTGAGCTTGCAGGGTTGGTCTCAAACCTGAGTCTGAGCCCAGGCGAACACTGCAGTGTAGACATACCTTAGACCTCTGACTGCAATCCCACAATACTTCTAGAATTAGTGTCCCTTGCCAGACTCTTTGATTTGCCTGTACTGAATCATTTAATACTAGTAAGCTATCACAATGATATATAGCACATACTGAGTATATTTAAAATGCCCTCCTTTTTCTAAAATAAGAACTCATCAGAAAGGGTATTTGTAATAATGTAATCTAGATCAGAGACTCTCCAACTGTGGACTATTGGTGGTCTTTGGAGAGCTGTTTGATCACATGGTTCTTGCTCTCCTCCTCTGTTTCTAGTTGCGTAATTGCATGAAAAGTCAACTACAAATACATGAGAAACTTTACTTTTCCATGTAAGCAGTTGCTGTAGGTTGCCACAACACTATGTGATCTGGAATGGGAGGGGAAGGGGTCTATGAAGTACTCTCTGTCAAATTGTGGTTCACACTGAAAAAGTTTGAGAATACCCTGGTCTAGATTATTATCTCATTCTTCTGAGTGACTAGCATCAGTTGCTTAGCTTATATGTAAAACATAAACCAGCAGTGCAGAGTTAGTGAGAGAAACTTGGATGCTTTTAAGACAATAATTTCCTTATATTGACTTATAGGTAATTTTAGGTAAATACAGGTTTTGATACATTGTATAGAAGCTTGGCTTTTCTGATTGGAAACAAAATGTCAAAACTATTGTACACAGAAGGTATCTATTAGAAGGTTGTCTCTAGACTGCATTTGGAGAAAGGGGTCAAAGGGGAGATGATTTAATCAGGGGTCAGGTTGAGCCCGTACGGGCTGGTACATTGTACCAGCGTATCTCTGGCAACCTCATCAGTTTCTGCAAAATGTAAACCTTCATTAAAAAAAAAAGTCTAGTGCTTAGGTTTGCAAAGTAAACCTGAAATGAGCTGATTTGGTGCAGTCCTCTTCAGAATATTGAACGGTAGATGTCCTGTGTATACTGGAACTTTTAACCAAGTTTGTAACCATTTGTTACAATACTCGGTTAGTAATCATGACATCTAGAATTATTTTGTGATGTCACATGATTAGCTTCTTGGAACTGATTCTGCACCTGTTTTTCACAGTGTATACAGGGCACCCCTCCCCCCCCAAGCCATGTCTATATAACTAGTTTGGCCAGTCCTTCTCCTTCCACATTCTCTCTGTGTTAGTGCATCCCAGAGTGCATTGCCTTAGATGCTGTTTGGCTTCTCTCATTGTGCATGTTTTTCTGGCACTTTGTAGCCTGCTGAGGCACTATGGGATAGTGGCCAAGATTTTCCCAGAATACACACAGTCAAACATGGTTAGGCAGTGTTGATAGATGTGGACATACAAACACAGTTGATATGTGGTTGGATGGACACAATTCAGCATTTGCTGTAACCAGTTCAGCTGAGAGTGTCACAGACTTCCTACAAAAACACAGTTACACTTGGAGCACCGACAGGGTCTAAAACAATAGCTTTGAGAGGTGTAAAATGCACCTTTTCCTCTCAATGTGGGATTAATGCTGGAGCTTAAACATGGAAGCATAAGCAGTGTTAACTACACAGATCACTGTCGCAGAAACATCCAGCTGCTATGGGATTCTGGGTGCTGTTTGAGTAGAATACCGCCACATTTCCACCTCATGTTAATGGGTGGTAAAGTTGCTTAATCCTGATACTCTGTTTTACTTTTACTGTAGAGGGACTGCTGTTTCTGTACGGTATATAAATCTATTTTGATTTGACTTCAAACTGTTTCCTTGAAGGGCAGATTCCCATTTATAAAAGAGAATATTCCACTGGGACTGTTCCATGTCAGTTCTCCGTGAGTGTAGATTTAAAACAAATCTCTTCCAAAAATTTCATGTTCGGTTTAATAAATACCAAGCATAAGAGAAGGATAGTTCAAACTTGTCAGTTAAAAATCCTTCCTTCCTAAATGCATCCAGCTGTGAGCGCTAAAGTGACATTGATATATGTCAGTATTTAAAAGCTGCATGTGATAAGGGTGCATGGTGTGGGGAGCAGTTATGGGATGGAGGGAGTATGTTGAGAAGTGGGGCTGTGGAGGAGACAATGGTGAAGGAGTTTCTGGGCATGGGCTGTATGAACTAACTGGGTGCACAGAACAGTAGGGGAGCAGCAGGGGACATTTAAGGATGGGACGTGGGGGAGCATGTGATAATTATGAGGGAGAGGCAGAGGCAGTTCTGCTGAGCTTCTTAAGAGCTTGGTGATTTCAGTGTCCCTGAGACTCTGGTCTTTAACTCATTTCTGCTAGGAGAGTTAATGGGAGGCCGTAGTCCTTCCCTTTCAATTCCTTTTTCTAGGGCTACGTCTACACTAGCACTTTTGTCGGAATAACTTATGTCGCTCAGAGGTGTGGAAAAAACACCCCCCTGAGCGACGTAAGTTACACCGACAGAAGCGCTGGTGTGGACAGTGCTAAGTCAGCGGAAGAGCGTCTCCCGCCGACGTAGCTACCACTGCTCATTGAGGGTGGTTTAATTATGTCCAGAGCGGCTACACAGGAAACCTTATAGCAGTGCAGCTGCATCGGTACAGCTGTGCTTCTGTAAGCTCTCTAGTGTGGACATAGCCTAGTTCTTTTCTCCGGACAAGATGGTATAAAATGCTTCTTGATTTCTCACCATGGTGTGACCATCAGTTATCACCTGAATGAAGATAATGGAGAAGGAAAGAAACCTGAAAATGCTAATGAGAAGCATCACTGATGGTATTATCTGGATGTTCAGGACTTACAATTCTACCTCAAGAACCAAGGATTTTCAGTCTTCCAGCCACTTATTTACCTTATGAGAGGGGCCTAAGAAAGGTGTTGAGGCTAAGGAGGTAAATTTAGGCCACCGGTAATCTAGAGACCTGTTTGGCAGAGGAGTGTGTTCTTAATGACAAGACCAATTCCATTCATACTGTGGCCACTACCTAAGCAGAGAGAGGGGAAGCCTCAGTAGAATAAGGTTATAGGTCTGCCGTCTGGTCAGCTCAGCATTCCACACTCTACTAGATTGACATGTACTCCTCAGCAGACACTGAGACCATATAGTGCTTCTTCCCCCGGGCATATTCTCCCTATAAAGGGACTGCTAGGCAGATCCCAACAGATTGCTGGTTTGCAATTTACAAATTATCATTTCAGTATTTAATGCCTGGAGTATTTAAATGTACAGTAATTATATAAACTCATTTTGGTTATTACTGATGTAAACTTTGATTAGCTGGAGATTTTTTCTTTCATTTTTATGTCCTAGCTATTCAGCAGAGTTGATAAATGGACTTCCGGGAGTTGGTTCTGTACTTTATCTAGTAATTGGCTTATCCAGGCCTGGGAATTTTTCCCCCCTTTGGATCATCAAATGCTTCCCACAATTATAATTTCTAGGGGGCATAGAACTTGTGTCAGACTGAAGCTCTAATTCAGGAAAGCCAAAGGTGCCCAAGACAATTATTCCAATCAAAGACTCATACACTGTGTCTCACAAGATAATTTGTCAACCAGAGTAATTAATCTATCTGTTTGGTTTTGTTTGTTTGTTTGTTTGTTAGTTTTGCCTTTTGAAGGGACATGATAAAGCTGGAAATATCAGTTTTAAAAAAGTATACTACAGTAGTTTCAGATACTAAACATACACTTTTTTTGTGGTTTTATGGTCACAATTCTCCTATTTTAAAATATTTTGCTCTCCCCTGATGCTCTTTCAAAAACCCACATAAACAAGGGAAACGGACTAAGCTAATCTGAGTAGGCAGATGAAACAGTAAAACTGAGTATAAGAAAAATGCTGTAAAATGCATAAAGTAAACAAACAATAAAGAGTAAAGTATTTTTTCTAAGTTGATGGTGTCCCTTCATAATTTATGCTATCTTTAATTCTGCAAGTTTATTCTCTCTAAATTTGATCAAAGGTGGTTTGGGAAGGGACTATGTGTGACTGTTTGGCAAATGGTGATAAAATCACCTTCTGCGCCACACTCTGTAATAATGGCAGAGGACTTCTGAGCATAGTGTCTGTCTGGCATCTTTACTAGTAGCCAGATATCTTCTGTTGTCATTGTAGAAAGACAGATGCTAAGAACCCATGCAACATAGGGGAAAAGAGAGCAGAAAAACAGAGTCCGATAGGGAGATAATTTCCTTTTTCAAATCAAGAATAGGTCCCCCAAATAACTACAGATGAAAGTAAACAATTTCACAGCCTTATGAGGGGTGCATAGCTGGGCCCAAGTGAGACCTGCTCTGTTCAAGCTGTGTGCATTTTATCACCAAGCAAATCTGAAATGAATGATACATTGTGTCTGTACCCTGCAAGAAAAATTGTTCATACTTAGTATGAATAGAGCCTTGCTACAGCTTATGGTCTCCCCTGTCAAAGGAGACATGAGAGAAGCAGATCCTATCTACCTAAGGTACTTTTCTGGCTCCCATATATAGTACCTAAGCACTTCATGGTCTTTAACCTTGCAACATCCTTGTGAGTTGGGGAAGTACTACTATCCCTACTATTTACAGATGAGGAACTGAGACACAGAGAGGCTAAATGACTTGAACCCAGGTCTCCCAAAGTCCTAGGCTGAAGTCCTAGCCACTGGACCTACAGGTATTTTTGTTCTGTGCCAGTCCCTCTAGTCTTTAACCTGGCCCTCCTCCCCTTTGAATTGATGGGGGATTTAATGTTGCAAGATGCAGAATGAAACTGCCTGTGGAGTTCTAATTGAGAATCTAGGTTTGAGGAGGCAGAATGCAACATAGAGTGGCTGCTTCACAATTCTCCTACCACGTCCCATTCCAGCATTCCCTCCCCAAAACTTGCAAAGCCCCAACCACAGTGTTCATGCAAAGAGGTTTCAGCAGGGTCTGAGGAAGGGGATATGCCACATAGCCATTGAACTTCTCCTTCTCCCCCAAACTCCATCCACACATACTGTATTGAGGGTCTTTCCATCCTTTTTTGTATTCATTTGAACCCCTCCACACAATGGAGTGAAGAGGAACATTTGGGGTTTTATACAAAAAGGCAGATTTAAAATGTGCATTAGAAACTCCTGCATTTCCTGCTGTGTCTTGGCGCTTCTGCCCAGCAGGGCACACCTGCCAGGTCTCGGGGCTTCAGAAGGAGTAGGGCTGAAGTCCTGAGCCCCGGCAGGCATCTCCCGTGGGGCTGAAGTCCCAAGCCCTGGCAGGTGTGCTCCGACTCTCAAACTTCTGAAGATTGTCGTATGCGGCTGTTTGGCCGCTCCTACTATAGTGTCTAAAGCCTGAATTCAGCAATGCACTTCAACGTGTTTTAATGTTAAGATTGTGCTTGAGTCTATCCCTATTTAGCAGAGTGCTTTGCTCTGCTGACTTGGTGCCCAAGCACAGGGATATTTCCATAGTCAAGTTTCACCTTTCAAACCCCAGCCATTCAGTAAAAAGTTACAAGGTTTATTTGTTTATCTTTTAAATAATGGGAAAACAATGTATTTTCCCTCACATTACTCATGATGAGAAAATGGCTGTGTGCCATTGTTGCTCAAATCCTATTTCTCTCCCTTTCCCCCTAAAATAATAATAATAATAATTTAATAATAAATAAAAATGTTCAACTTAGCAGTAACAGAAGTGACCACTGTATAATTAAGTGTTATAATAAAATATTTTATTTTGTGAGAAAGCAAGTTAGTGCCCAATCCTGCAACTTTTTCTCAATATACTAACTCATGCTGATGTGCGTAAGAGCTGCAGGATTAGATCCTGAGTGTGTGAAGAGCTGGGCGAATAACTGACTTTTGTGGTTCACTGGTAATTCCAAAAATTCAGAAAAAAATTGGGTTGAATTAAAAATGATTTTTAATTTTTTTTTTTGGCAAATTGAAAAGTAAAAAACCCCACCAGTTTCAGGCTGAACAAAATGTTTCATTCAAAATGAAACATTTTGTTTCATTAAATTTTAAGCATTTTTAAATGTTTATTTAAAAAATAAAACTAAAGAACATTTTGACATGAAAAGTCATTTGGAATAAAAAAATTGCAACATTTCATTTAGAAAATTCCAAAATGAAATGGTTTGATTTTTTTTCTGATTTTTTTTTGACTGAAAGAATTCAGTGAAATCAGCATGAATTAGCAAAATGTTTGTCTCACCAACCCTGCATTTTTCACCAAGCCAGATTCAGTCAAATACTTTTGCTCAGCTTAACAAGGAGTGAGGGAAAGAAATACAATCCAACAAGCATGAGAAAAAAAGACAATGGTACAAAGAAATGAAGGTAGTGTATGATGTGATTGACAGGACATAGTTAAGGCTTCTTTTGACCTGAGGCCTGATAGATCAGTATTCGCCAGGGTGAAAAAAAAAACCCTGCTGCTTACACCATTTAAAAAAATAAAAAGCCAGCTGCTCTTTGAGCAGAGCTTGATCCTTTCAGTGCCTTTAACAGCACAGCATATATTCAGAGGAGGGGAATTCATGAGGCCCTATGGACCTACACCATGGCATTACACAAAAATGCAAAACAGAACAATGGGTGGCCCCGGAGGTTCCATCTGGCTCCCCATTAACAAGGTTAAAGTAAAGTGGGTTTCCTTGGTTGTGACATATACCATTTGTACTTCAGATATTTTACATTTAAAGCAGGGCTGGGGATAGCACAATTGTAAATGTGCATGACAATAATGTTTGGCTTTAGGTAAACACATTCAGTGTTGATACACTTGAAAAGATATTTAATAGAAGTTTAAGATAATTTATAAGCATGCTTAGTGGCTTTGTGACTTTTTGCTGCTTTACAAAACTGTGAAAAACTTGTCAATCAATTAAAAGTAGGGTAAAACCTTGTATATCCAAAATGTTTTGGGGCGTCGGGAACATAAGAATTTTAGTGGTTCAGCTAACTTGCGGAATTATTAGGTAAGGACCTGAGAAGTGTTAAACACTCTGCAATATTCATGGGGTGAGAACTTAGATTTGGATAGTAGTTTCAGGCTATAGGGGTTGAAGTAAATGGGGTTTTACTATACATGACAAAGCGCTGATTATCCAGACCCTCCCTCCCAAAAACTACATAGCTGTTTAGATTGTTAGCTATCATAAATATTGATGGTCCAAAAACTGCCAAAAATGTGCATATATAAATAAACAAAATAATTAGATACTATTTTAAATAACGATTAAAACAAAATAATTATTTGAAGAACTGTACCAACATTAACTAATTAAGCCTCACACCCCACCATAAGCTTAATATATTACCCTTATTTCACGGAGAGGGACACTGAGGTAGAGAGATTAAGTAACTAGAATTATGCCATCCTGGTGGTGTTTCTTAAGCATAAATATGTATTATCTTGTGAAATACAAGGAAGTAATTTTTTCTCAATATTGATAAGGGAAAGTTAGCCTTCCTCTCACATTCCATTTTTCATTTGACTCATCAACAATTGTTTTCAATTGCCCTTTCATGTAATGCTGAATCTTTGGACTCTATAGTTATGTGTTTTTTCTGCTTGGTTAGATGGTGTCTTACAGCTGGGGGAGGCAAGGAAGGGATGGTTTGTGACTGTATTTGTAAAGTTCAGCATGTGTTACTCAAGATATTCAGCATCTTGAAATGATTTCTAGCAGTTCTATATTGATCCCTAAAATATCATTGTGATGTGGTATTAATTGATTTCAGAGTTAAGGTAATAACTTTTCTAACTTTTGTGCTGGGTTAATTTAGTTAACAAAACCTGGAGCACCCTTCCCTACAACTCCAACTGGACATCTATCCAGAGTCTGGCAGGATACACTTAGCTTGCTGTCTTGCTAATTTTCATGCACTTTAGCACAACAAGCCACGTGAATTACTAGCAACTTCCAGGAATTATGCTCTTTGCCTCTCAGGTTTAAAATTTTTAACAGGATCCTACCTATTAGTATTGTACATCCTTTTATTAAATCATTATTAATGTTATTGTATTTGTATTCTTATTGATACATTTTGATTGTGATAGTACTTTGAATTCTATTAGATAAAAATGTTTGTGCAATTAACACAATGGTAAAAGCATGTAGGTTGGTTGTGAGTTCAGTCAAGTTTTCCCTACTACTCCCATCATATTTATTGTTTGCTATGTTCTCTACTTTGGAAGGAATATGTTCTGTTATGATACCTCCATTGCATGGAAGGAAGGCAGAGAGAGAATTAATGTTATGGGGGTGATGATCGTAACTCTATAATTAAACTTGAGTTGAGTTTTACACTTAAAGATGGAATTCAACCTTTTTTTTAATCCATGAAAAATAGTACCCTCGCCAAAAGAGCCATTACAGCTCTTGCTTTTCGAGTATACAATGAATTTTCTTGTAATGTACAAGTGTATCTGGAGTATGAATTAAGATTCATTTAAGTGTCCTTTAAGAAATTTAGCACTCCCTGTCAGACGCTTTTAGTCCCAAATGATCTTAATAATGTCATAACACATATACTTCACACTTGCATGCTAATTAAAACTCACTGAAATGGCATACCTTTGAAGAAATTAGGTTGTAATTAAGCAAAATTGTAAAAAAATAATTAATAACTAAGTGTTATGATCATAGGCCATAGCCAGGTCAATAGCTCAGGTCACTCTTAAGTGACATCAGAGGTAACAACCAATCGTGACCCTTCCCTCCACCCCCGCTAATTTGTATGCTACAGTTCTGTGAAAGAAGTCAGAGTGAGAGTGACTGTACGCATGTCAACAGTTCTCGTTGGTAGATTACTTGGCCCCAGGTGTCATTGTTTCTTAGTGATTCTCTGGTTGCCTGCTGGCTCCCATACTTCGCTTAGCAAAGATCAGATCCACTGAAGCAAATCTTCTGCTGGACAAAGTGAGCACCTCTCCACACTGCCTCAGTTATTACGCATCCAGCAGGAGTCATGAATTAAATTCCCTCTAAGCTGCGTGGCTGCACAGGCACTCAGGGCTGTGGCGGGGAGAGATGCCCCTCCCCCAGCCCCGGATCTGCCGTGGCCGGGGGAGAGGAGCCCCAGCCCCAACCCAGCCCCTGCCTGAAGCTACCGTGGTGGGGAGAGGCACCTCTCCCCCGCAGCCCAGGTGCTGCTGCAGGGAGAGAGAGCTCGGGGGAGTCCTCTCTCTCCACTGTAGCCCCAGGGCAGCCTGCAACCCAACCCCCTCATCCCTAGCCCCACCCCAGAGCCCACACCCCCAGCTGGAGCTCACAGCCCGACCTCTGCTCCAGCCCTGAGCCCCCTCCCACACTCCGAACCCCTCGGCCCCACTTCTGCCACATGAATTTTGTTATCTGCACCAATATGGAGGTGATGTGTCTTCTGTTCCAAGCTCTTCACTGGTTCATGCTTTATTAACAAGTACAGGGAGTCAGTCTAGGAGTGAATATTCTCTTTTCCCCTTATCCCATCTCCAAGACAAACAAAAAACCACCATGCCACCTTTCCTGAAATAAAGAAAAGTATCATCCCACTCCTGCTAGGTCAGATAAAAGTCTGAACTGTCAGGGGACAGGTGCACCACATCAGGGAGGTACAGCTCTGCTGCCGCAGTACCCCTTGTGGGGCAGGAAGTGAGTCTGGCCCCACAAAGTGCCTGTTCCCAGTGGAGTTTCACAATACTGCTCATGCCCTACCGCAGGATACCAGCTGGGGAGTGCTTCCATCAGGCCCCATCCACTAGATTCTCAAAGGACCCTGAAGGTACAGTTCCACTGCAATAAAACACCCATGGCTGGCCTGTGTCAGCTGACTTGGGCTCGGGCTGCGGGGTTATAAAATTGCAGGGAACACCTTTGGGCTCAGGCTGGAGCCTGGGCTTGAGAACCCCGTGAGGGGGACAGGTCTGAGAGCCCAAGCCCAGATATCTACACTGCATTTTATAGCCCCTCAGCCCATGCCCTGTGAGCCCAAGTCAGCTGACACAGGGAAGCCGCTGGTGTTTTATTGCAGTAAACACATACTGTGAGAGAGTAAGAATTAAAGCTCCATTCAGTCCCCTGCCGGTGCAGGTAATGGGTTCATTCTTTCCTTTGCTGGTACCTCCATGTGTATTTCTCTCTCTCTCTTTTTAAAGGGAATTTTTAATCCCCCTCTCTTCATTATATGGCATCAAAGAGGTTGGGAGCCAGGGGAGAAGGAGGCAGGTGTGGTGAACAACGTTCACTGGGTAAAATTTTCAAAAATGTCTAAAAGTGATCGAGGAGACAAAGTTCCAATGACTTTTCAGTGAGGCTTTGGCTTCTAAGAGACTGTCACTTTTGGAAATGAGATTTACGCTCCTACATCATTTAGACACTCCAAAAAAAGTTTACGCATTGTCACTCCAAGGAGGTCTAATAAGGGAGTGAGTAGCTACGTTCTTGTCCTTAGTCCCCTTCACAGTGGCTTTTAGTTGTAACTACTTTAGAAGCTATTAAATTAGTGAAACGGAAATAAGATTCCGTTTCACCACATTCCATTTCTAATGTCTCATTGGAAATTATTTTCTCTGGAATAAAAACCCTTCAAATCTGATGCAAATAAAACTTTAAGTTTAGAACAACACACAGCAGATGTGTGTGTGTGTGTGTGGGGGGGGGAAATCTGGGAGAATGATGACAAAAATAAGATATTTTTTTCTGTACAGAACACTGATACTAGAGCCTGTATCAATAGATCATGTGCTTGTAAAAACATTACTAAATCTACAAACATTCAGATTGTAGCTATTTCTGACTATTTTGCTATTGAGGATTGAATCAAAGTTTTCATTTTGTTCAGCTTTGTTTATTGCAACTGATTTTCCTTAAAAAATATACAAAGTGTATCATCGTATGCCCTTACAAATCCTCTGTTTTGAAAAATATTCCTACTGGGACTAGAACATTTTTTCATTATCACATTGTATGACAAAGATGGAGGAATAAGCAAAGGCTGGAAACAAAAGGTAATCTGCAGTTTAGTAAACTATAAAATTGCTGGGTTTTTTCTGATATCTCTAAAACAACTAATAATTGATACTAAAAATTATTAACTATCATCTGAATTCTCTTTATTGGGTTTCCAGACCTCAGTACTAAACTTCTCACTAAACTTTGTTTAATTAAAAATGAAAAATCACAGATTTTATACTCCGATAACACAGACCTTTTTTGTACTGTCCCAGTTTAATAATTTAAAGAAAAACTAATTTCTTGCAGGACAAGAACTGAATTCAGATGTTGAAATCCAAATCCCTAATATATCTTTGCTTTCTGAATATCAATATCATCTTGCGATTCTTTATTCTCCTGTAAAAATCTCTTTCTGGGTTTATTTTGGGTTTCTGTTATGCCAAGAATTTGCAAACAGGCTTGATAAATGGAAGCTAAAAGAGGCTCATTATTTCTTTCTAAATTTAGTGGTGTTATCTCTATGGTGTTGATTTCTTCAGATTTTTGGCAGGACTTAAATTTATTTTAAATGGTGTATCTTACATGTGATTGATTTGTTCAGCTCCTGCTTTTTTTCATTTGAAATAATATTCTAAATTATATTAAACCCTCAAAAATAAATGTGGGGAAGAAATCCTCTATGTCAATCCTCTCGCTGCAGTTAGTGGCTCACTGCCTCTGGGGCTGTCTTAGCTCTGGTCCACACTACCCGCCCGGATCGGCGGGTAGAAATCGATGTAGTGGGGATCGATGTATCGCGTCTCGTCTGGACGCGATACATCGATCCCCGAACGCGCTCACATCGACTCCGTAACTCCAGCAGGGCGAGCGGAGTTCGCGGAGTCAACGGGGGAGCCACGGACGTCGATCCCGCGCTGCGAGGACGCGAGGTAAGCGCGCCTAATTCGAAATAGGATACTTCAACTTCAGCTACGCTATTCTCGTAGCTGAAGTCGCGTATCTTATTTCGATCCCCGCCCCTAGTGTGGACCAGCCCTTAGACCACCACAGTTTATGCTCTAGGAAGTCATAGAACCTAGTCAGTATTCATGCATCAGCCAACTGTGCCATGTCCAGTGTTGTGGGGGTCAAAGTCACACTCTCATTGGCTTGCCACTAAGAAGAGTGGAGGCCACCCCAGGAGACCCTACCACCACTACCCAGCCCAAGTGGCGTTCTCAAGGGACTAGATTCACAAGGGGGACTTAGATACTCAGCTGCCATTTTGGGGGCCTACATCCAACATCGAGGCACCACTGGCATTCACAAAACCCCTACTCAGATCCTGCCTAACCCTGTATGTGCCTACATTTCCACCGGTAAAGTCCCTGTGTTACTTGCATGCTCAGAGGCTAAGAACATGCCTACAGGATCAGACCTCACACAAAACACAGCTGATGGGGCTAGTGTCTGTCCCCTGTATCCAGCAACCCAGTGGTTCGCACACTCGCCCAACATAAGGGAGACGTGGGTTCAAATCTTCACCCTGCCTGAGGTGGAGCAGGTACTTAACCCCAGGTCTCCAGCCTCCCAAGTAGGTGCGCTAACTCTCCTGTTGAAGCTGTTCTACTTTCTATGAAATTCTTAAATATTCCTTGGAGCAGGGACTGAACCTGGGTCTCCCGAGTCATTCTCTCTGGCCCAATGAATATTTAATTATGCAACAGGAGAGAAGAGAGGCCGACCTCAAAATACCCTACAGACCAGTTGTTAGGGCACTCACCACCACGGTTTTTCTTGAAAAAGGGCAGACCTGGCTTAGACACCTGCCTGTAGGCTGTGAATCCCAGGTGGAGATAGATGCCTACCTACCTCTCTTTGAAGGGTGGGGCTTAGCCCACACACCCGTCCTTGGCATTTCCTACTGGCTAGTTCAGGCAGCTCCCCATTCAGCTTGCTGGCTTTTGTGAATTTCATTCTTAGGGCATGGCTACACTTGCAGATGTAGAGCACTGTGAGTTAAACCAGCTCTCGGAGAGTGCAGTATGGAAAGCGCTGCAGTGTGTCCACTCTGTCAGCTGCAAGCACACTGGCGTGGCCACTTGCAGCGGCATTGGGAGTGGTGCATTATGGGCAGCTATCCCACAGAGCACCTCTTCCCATTCTGGCACTGTGGCTTGTGGGAAGGGGGCAGAGGGGTGTGGGGCATTCTGGGTCCTGTCCCAATGCCCCGTGATGCATCGCTTCGCATGCCAGCAATCCCTGTGCTTCCGTCCACATTTGGCACCATCTTTCAACTTTTTTTGTACTGCGCGCTCTGTCTTCCCTTTTGGTCTATGGGAATGGATCCCGAAGTGCTGAGGAATATGCTGATGGGTCTCACCAGCACGTCACGAATGGCAGTTGAGTTACTCCTTAAGCTACAAACTGACAGTGAGGACTCCAATGATGATATCAACTCTCATAATGCATATGACACGAGATTGCTTGTGGCATTCACGGACATGCTTACCACCGTGGAACACCGCTTTTGGGCTCGGGAAACAAGCACTGAGTGGTGGGATCACATCGTCCTGCAAGTCTGGGATGACAAGCAGTGGCTGCAGAACTTTCGGATGAGAAAAGCCACTTTCATGGGACTGTGATGAGCTCGCCCCCACCCTACAGCGCAAGTACACAAAATTGAGAGCTGCCCTGACGGTGGAGAAGCGGGTGGCTATTGCAATCTGGAAGCTGGCAACTCCAGACAGCTACTGATCGGTTGCGAACCAGTTTGGAGTGGGAAAGTCGACCGTTGGAATCGTGTTGATGCAAGTTTGCAGGGCCATTAATCGCATCCTGCTCAGAAGAACCGTGACTCCGGGTAACGTGCAGGACATTGTGGCTGGCTTTACACAAATGGGTTTCCCTAACTGAGGAGGGGCGATAGATGGGACGCATATTCCAATTCTGGCACCAGCCCACCTAACCTCCGAGTACGTTAATCAGAAGGGGTATTTCTCTATGGTATTCCAGGCGCTTGTGGATCCCTGTGAGTGTTTCATTGACATTAACGCAGGCTGGCCCAGAAAGGTGCATGATGCACGCATCTTTCGGAACACAGGCCTGTTCAGAAAGCTGCAAGCCGGGACTTTTTTCCCAGACCAGAAGATCACCGTAGGGGAAGTCGAAATGCCCATTGTGATCCTTGGAGACCCCGCTTACCCGTTAATGCCGTGGCTCATGAAACCCTATACAGGGAGCCTTGACAGTAGCAAGGAACGGTTCAAAAACAGGCTGAGTTGGTGCAGAATGACTGTGGAGTGTGCTTTTGGCTGTTTAAAGGGCCACTGGCGCTCTCTGTATGGGAAGCTGGACCTGGCCGATGACAACATCCCCGCGGTTATATCCGCATGCTGTACCCTCCATAACATTTGTGAAGGGAAGGGTGAAAGATTCACTCAGGCATGGACCATGGAGGTTCAACACCTAGAGGCTGAATTTGAACAGCCAGAGAGCAGGGCTATTTGAGGCGCCCAGCGCAGGGCTGTAAGGATTAGGGATGCCTTGAGGGAGCAATTTGAGGCTGAAAGCCACCAGTAATGTTTGGTGCCCTGCATGGGAGTGAAGTGCAGTGGTTCCAATTATCAGAGGGGTAGCCGTGTTAGTCTGGATCTGTAAAAAGCAACAGAGAGTCCTGTGGCACCTTTAAGACTAACAGATGTATTGGAGCATAAGCTTTCGTGGATGAATACCCACTTCGTCAGACGCATGTAATGGAAATTTCCAGAGGCAGGTATAAATATGCAGGCAAGAATCAGTCTGGAGATAACGAGGTTAGTTCAATCAGGGAGGGTGAGGTCCTCTGCTAGCAGTTGAGGTGTGAACACCAAGGGAGGAGAAACTGCTTTTGTAGTTGGCTAGCCATTCACAGTCTTTGTTTAATCCTGATCTGATGGTGTCAAATTTGCAAATGAACTGAAACTCAGCAGTTTCTCTTTGGAGTCTGGTCCTGAAGTTCTTTTGCTGTAAGATGGCTACCTTGACATCTGCTATTGTGTGGCCAGGGAGGTTGAAGTGTTCTCCTACAGGTTTTTGTATATTGCCATTCCTGATATCTGACTTGTGTCCATTTATCCTTTTACGTAGTGACTGTCCAGTTTGGCCAATGTACATAGCAGAGGGCATTGCTGGCACATGATGGCATATATAACATTGGTGGACGTGCATGTGAATGAACCAGTGATGTTGTAGCTGATCTGGCTAGGTCCTGTGATGGTGTTGCTGGTGTAGATATGTGGGCAGAGTTGGCATCGAGGTTTGTTGCATGGATTGGTTCCTGAGTTAGAGTTGTTATGGTGCGGTGTGTGGTTGCTGGTGAGAATATGCTTAAGGTTGGCGGGTTGTCTGTGGGCGAGGACTGGCCTGCCTCCCAAGGTCTGTGAAAGCGAGGGATCATTGTCCAGGATGGGTTGTAGATCACTGATGATGCGTTGGAGAGATTTAAGCTGAGGACTGTAGGTAATGGCCAGTGGAGTTCTGTTGGTTTCTTTCTTGGGCTTGTCTTGTAGCAGGAGGCTTCTGGGTACACGTCTGACTCTGTTGATTTGTTTCCTTATTTCCTTGTGCGGATATCGTAGTTTTGAGAATGCTTGGTGAAGATCTTGTAGGTGTTGGTCTCTGTCTGAGGGGTTGGAGCAGATGCGGTTGTACCTCAGCGCTTGGCTGTAGACGATGTATCGTGTGGTGTGTCCGGGATGGAGGATGGAGGCATGAAGGTAGGCATAGCGGTCGGTGGGTTTTCGGTATAGGGTGGTGTTAACGTGACCATCACTTATTTGTACTGTGGTGTCTAGGAAGTGGACCTCCCGTGTAGATTGGTCCAAGCTGAGGTTGATGGTGGGGTGGAAGCTGTTGAAATCATGGTGGAATTATTCCAGAGCCTCCTTCCCATGGGTCCAGATGATGAAGAGGTCATCAATGTAGCGTAGGTAGAGAAGGGGCGTGAGTGGACGAGAGCTGAGGAAGCGTTGTTCCAGGTCAGCCATAAAAAGGTTGGCTTATTGTGGGGCCATGCGGGTGCCCATGGCGGTGCCACTGGTCTGGAGGTATATATTGTCACCAAATTTGAAATAATTGTGTGTGAGGATAAAGTCACAGAGCTCAGCAACAAGTTGTGCTGTATCATCATCAGGGATACTGTTCCTGACAGCTTGTATTCCATCTGTGTGTGGGATGTTTGTGTAGAGAGCCTCCACATCCATGGTGGTTAGGATGGTGTTTTCTGGGAGATTACCAATGCATTGTAGTTTTCTCAGGAAATCAGTGGTGTCACGGAGATAGTTGGGAGTGCTAGATAGATAGGGTCTGAGCAGAGAGTCCACATATCTGGATAGTCCTTCAGTGAGTGTGCCAATTCCAGAGATGATGGGGTGTCCAGGATTTCCAGGTTTGTGGATCTTGGGTAGTAGATAGAATAGCCCCGATCGGGGCTCTAAGGGTATGGTGATTTGTTCCTGTGTTAGTGTAGGGAGTGTCCTGAGTAGATGGTGCAGTTTCTTAGTATATTCCTCAGTGGAATCTGAGGAAAGTGGCCCGTAGAATTTGGTATTGGAGAGTTGTCTGGCAGCCTCCTTCTGGTAGTCACACCTGTTCATGATGACAACAGCGCCTCCTTTATCAGCGTCTTTGATTATAATGTCAGTGGTTCCAATGTTAGTAGGTATCTGCACTTGCTACACTGACTTGCAGTGCCTGTTGCTTTCCTGGGCTAAGGTATCTTTTACTTAATGCAATAATAAAGAATGTTTTCAAAGCCAAAAAAAGCCATTTATTGAAAATAAAATTCATTTATTGAAAAGAAACACAACTGCTTAGGAAACAGAAAGGGCAAGGGGGTGCGGTGGGGAACGGTTCAGTCACAGATTTGCATATGTCCTGTTCTCATATTCAACTTTCCTCTGTGCAATGAGTGCTGCACTTCAGGATGGCTATACTGCATGGTGATGGGAGTTGGGTGCAGTGGGTAAGGGTCATAGTTTGCAGGGCTGGGTGGTGAAGCTACAGGTGTTGGAGGCAGCTGGTGGCGATAAGAACCCGGATGTTGGGGAAAGTGGGTTGGAGGTGACATGGGAGTACAAGGGAAAGACTTTTGGGACAAGGGCTGCGGGGGGGAGGGGGGGAGAGAGGAACGGGCACAGTAGTACTCTGCCTGCATGGCTACGAGCGCCTGGATCGAGTCCGCTTGGCGCTCCATAATGCTTAGCAGCCGCTCCATGCTTTGTTGCCGGCGCTCTGCTCTTTGGTCTGGTGCTCCGCATTCTGCTGGCGGATCCTCCTTTCACTCTCCTTCCCCTCCTGCACTTTTTGATTTTCATTAAGGGACTGCTGCATGACTTCATGCAGCATGTCTTCTTTGCTTTTACGGGGCCTCTTCCTAATTCTTTGGAGTCTTTCGGACGGTGATAACACAGACGGCTGAGATCTCAAGGTTGCATCTGTAAAGGCAAAATGCAACCCTTAACAGAGGCAGCATTGTTCACACCAGACAGAGCAACGATTCCCCCGTACTTAAAGACAAGAAGTGGGTATTCACCCACGAAAGCTCATGCTGCAAAACCTCTGTTAGTCTATAAGGTGCCACAGGATTCTTTGCTGCTTTTACAGATCCAGACTAACACGGCTACCCCTCTGATACTTGACACAGTCTAATGATAGCAGAATTTGCCCATCCCAAAGCGAGCGCACATAACCCACAGGAGCCCCAAAACGGTGAGTAAGCACAGGGTCGAGGGGGACTGATTGTTTCACGGCCGAACTGTCCTCTTTGGTTCTGTGCCTTGGGGAGAGCCAACAGCTGCAGGGGTCCCCTATACTGAACACTGTCCCCACATTTTCCACAAGAGATAGTCCTGGATATCTCGCTGCTGAGGGTGACCTGGGAAGCAAGGGAGGGTCTTCTACTACAATGCGGCTTCCGCCCTGGCCCATATGCAGCTTGCCTGTGTGCAGCAATGGTCCCTCCGCCCCTCACGGCACAGTGGCACGGACATGTTAGCCTGATTGGGACAAGGAGCACAGTAGCTCTGCCAAGGAACCTGCGCAAGCGCATTGCACAGCTTCTGCATGAGACCTTTGAAGAGATCACTGAGGCTGATTACCGCGATGTGAGAGAGTACATCAACGCCCTAGTCCGCATCTAGGCATGCATGCAGCCCTAACCCTCCTTGCCCCGATAGCCCGCACCGAACAACTTCCTTCCCGAAATAAAAGCCATGTGCCGGGGATGTCCTCTGGTGTTTGTCCTTCCCCAAGCACCGGCTGCTGCGACTGGCTACCTTCCTCCTGGCTTGAGAACAGCTCCTCGCTGCATGCATCTAGGGATGCTGGGGTGTCTTCCTCCGCCTCAGCACCCTCGCTCCTGCTTTCCTCCTCCTCCTCCTGCCTTGTTGAACTGGGCTCTGAAGTGTCCATGGTGTTACTTGGAGTGGAGGTGGGGTCGCCCCCCAGTATTGCGTCCAGCTCTTTTGCGGGGGCAGCACCGGAGCGGTGGTTTGCCTTGCAGGCTTTGCGGTAGGCATTCCACAGCTCCTTCATTTTAACCCTGCACTGTAGTGCGTCCCGGTCATGGCCCCTTTCCATCATGGCCCTTGATATCTGCCTGAAGGTATCGTAATTCCTATGGCTGGAGTGCAGCTGGGACTGGACAGCTTCCTCCCCCCAAACACTGATGAGGTCCAGCACCTCGCCATTGCTCCATACTGGGGATCGCCTGGCGCGTGGAGGCATGGTCACCTGGAAAGTTGCACTGAGAGCACACCATGCCTGGCTGAGCAAACAGGAAGGGGATTTTCAAAATTCCCAGATAATTTATAGGGCGGGTCTGATGGTTGGTCACCTGAGGGCAGGGCAGTAGAGTTCAAAGTGATGACCAGAGTGGCTAGAACAGGCATTGTGGGACACTTCTGGAGGCCGATTAGAGCGCATTAACAGGCCAGGGCATCCACACTGGCTCCGTGGTGCTCCAGCCAGGGCGCACCAAGCGTTATGCCTCTCGCGGAGGTGGATTACCAGGAGCGCTCCAGCCGCGGAGTCAGAGCGCTCTATGTGCCTTGCCAGAGTGGACGCGTCATGAGTTAGAGCGCACGGGGCTGCTTTAATGCGCTCTAACTCGCAAGTGTAGCCATGCCCTTAGGCACCTAACTCTTCCCAGGCATTGCATTGGAGCCTGGGAACCTAACTCTGAGCTGTGGATTCCACAAGGCATTAGGATGCCTAAAAGTTAAGTGGTGCAGTGTCTTGTGAACCTTACAGCATTATATCGAGGTAGAGGTGTATGTGCAAAGCCACCTGAGTCCCAACGCTGCTCGGATCTACCTCATCCCTAAGTCTCAGTGCTATTCTCAAACTAGGCGATCTTGCCTGTGGTGGCCGATCTGGTAGGTGTGCTCAGAGCACCCCTACCCCATGCAAAAAAAAGCCAAGGACAGATCAGGAATTTTGGGGCTGGTTGGCATGTGTATGCCCAGGAATACTCAATAGCCCAGTGGTTAGGCACTCACCTAAGATGTGGGAGACCCAGGTTTGAATCGCAGCAATGCTGCCTGATTTGGAGCAGGAGCTTCAACCCAGGTCTCCCAATATCCCAGATGAATGCCCTCACCACTGGGTTCTTGGCTTTAATGGGGGACCTGGTTTAGGCACATAACTTCAGGAGAGGATCCACAGCTGAGAATCCCAAGCTTAGGCACCTAAGGTCCAGATCAGTGGGAGGTCAGTGCCTAAGTACCTTTGTAAATCTGGGCCCTAAGCCTTGCCCCTTTTCTCTGTATTTCACTCCTGGCTAGCTTAGGCAGCTCCCTGCTTTTTGGCTTCTGAGAATCCCTTTCGTAGGTGCCTAGCTCTCCACATACAATGCAGGGGGACTCTGGGTACTTAACTTGGGACTGTGAATTCCTCTGGGTAGCAGGGTGCCTAGGAGTTGGGCATGGTAGCGCCTAAGTCCCCTTTGTGACTCTAGCCCTAAGTGACTTGCCCAAGGTGACAGGGCAGAGACTTAAAACAGGCTTTTCGAGTCCTAGGTTAGTGTCCTAACTACTTGGACCATGTTTCTCAATCCTGCATCTTCTGGCTGGACTCTGTAAAGAGGGCATTCCCTCTCAACATAGCACAACCTCTGTAGCATTCTGTGAGCCTACAAACTGCATTGTCACTACAGGGGAACCTCCGACAATGGTTTCCAGCTGCTTCCACTTAAAATACCCAGAAACTAATCCTCTAGAATCAGTTTGAGCAGACTAGCATCTGTTTTTCAGGTCCAGTTCTCTGAAGGTTCCCCACATTCTCTCCCCACCCTAATTAGCACCTCTGTTGCCACCTTTCAGCCTATCATGAACCATAAGCCAGTTCCCTAAAGTTAAGTTCCTGTCTTTTCACCCCGTCCTCCACTTGCCCCAGGTCCATAGGGTGGGAAAGATCAGACTTCTCCTAAGGGAAATTCGTGGATTCTCTGGCCCTCATGCAGGAGTCTGAGCCTGAGGGCAACCTTCCTCCATTCTCTGGCTATCTGGAATCAATTATTTTCAGGTGTCTCATTTGTTTAGGGGTAGAATTACCTAAGGAGGAGGATCAAAGGCACATACTTCGACAAGCCTCGGATCAAGGCTTTCAGCCTTTGCCCATGTACAAAGCCTTCCTGGATATCAAGAATGAGGCCAGTTTATTACACATTCAGCATGTCAGACTCCCACTTAGTGTCCAGCAAAGTATCCAGCATCTTCCAGTGAGGCGGACACATATGTTGTTCCAGTCCCTGTGGTGAAGGCCTGATAGCATAGCTCTTAAATCAAAGATCACCTTCCCGACAGATTTAAATGGAGGCCCCTTTTAAACAGCACAGCAATGCTTACTAAAATTCCCCTCCTAAGAGCATATGAAGATGTTGACCATGGATAAAATATTCAGAAGTACCTAAGTGACCTATGAGCCTAAGTCCCTTTTCAGAAGTGACTTAGGGACAGGTTTATAAAGATATTTAGGCACCCTGCCATCCATTGGAATGTTCAGCTATGAATTAGGCCCCGAGGCATGAACGACTTAGGAGAAGGTTGAGGAGAAGAGAGGTGTCTAAGCAGCTGACCTGTCACTCCTGGCTGACGGGGCAGAGATAGGCACCTCCCTCCACTCAGGATCCTCAACCACAAACCCTCTCCTGGAGTTAGGCAACTAAGCCAGGTCCACTGCTTCAGTAGCCCATACTCTAGCAGCCAAATCTCTCTCTCTCCTGCTCACGCACCCCCTACGTTTCCCTGTGCCTCTGGCTGTCTTTTGTGCAGGGGCTCTGCTGTCCCTCCACCGGTCAGTGGCTTGCACCCAGCCCTCTTGCTGCAGGGCCTGGTAGGTAAGAGGAGTTAGGCATGCACAGATCATGCCTATGGGATCAGGCCCTGCTGGTGAGATAGGAGTTCCCCCAACTAATTTGAGAATCCCTCTCAGGCCTCCAGCGCTTCAGCTTTAGCTAAGGCTCCGAGCGGTTTGGGGCAGCATCAGCGCTTAGGTGGCTTTGCAAATACCCACCAGCAGTAGCTTACGTGCCATGGGCACTTAGGCGCCTGCGGAGTTAGGCAGCAGCTTAGTGGTGGTTTTGAAAATGCCAGTGGTGCTTAAATGATGGACTTAGATGCCTAACAAGGCAGATAGATGCTTTTGAGGATCTGGACCTTAGGAGTCTAAATCCTATTAACTTTCAATGGGAATTAGGCTCCTAAAATGTTACCCCATGCCTCTTAAGATTGAAATGGACACTAGCTTCATGGTCAAATTGGTGAAGATAGACCTGAACGAGTTCCCTGTTCTCACCTTCTCAAACCTAGACTAGAGGCACAAAGTATGAATAAGCAGGAGAGATTGTCAACCATTGACAGGCATGTCATTTCTGAAAGTTCTAAGATTAGCAACACTAATCTCATTCACAGCATCACCAAGATGGTGATTCTGTGAAGCAGCAGAGGTAGCTGTGATCTAATGCTCAGTTCACCAATGTGTACCTATGTCCATAGGCGCTGAGTTTTTCTTTTCCCCACAGGTGCTCCACCCTCACTCTGCCCCTCCCCCAAGGGCCCGCCCTCAATTTGCCTCTTCCTGCCCTGCTCCACCCCGTCCCCGAGGCCCCCGCTCACTCACTACTCTCTGCCCTCCCCCAAACTCCTCCCCCAGCTGCCAAACAGCTGTTTGATGGCGCCTCTAGTCAGCTAATTGTGGACGCCGCCAAACGGCTGACTGGGGGTGCCGCCAAGCAGCTGTGGCAGATGGATGCTAAGCACCCACTATTTTTGGAGCACCCATGGAGTCAGCGCCTATGCCTATATCAGTTTCTTTTTGTTATCTAGCTGGAAGTGAAAATCAGAGTATATAACTGTTGATTCCCAGAGCTTGAACACATGGTGGGTCAGAGATTCAGGAAACCGTAACACTCCCTCAAAGTAAAAAGAAGAAATAATCAGAAATATTAAATTAAGCAGGAATTGAGTCTAACAGATTCTTCCATCTTTCCTGAGTGGATGCACAAAAGCCAGGCCTCTTTCCCTTATGAGTGCGTCCTACTGTGGTGCTTCATTGCAGATTAAAAAGTCATCAAGCACAGGAGTCATTCACACAGTGAACATTTCTATCTGTCTGGCAGCTTATATGGCCCTCATCATCAGAATATCTGAGCATCTTGCATATTAATGAATTTTTCCTGACATCATCCTTGGCAGGCAGGGGAATATTGTTATCCCAGTTTTGCAGATAGGGAACTGAAACAGAGAGCAATGAAGTAACTTGCTCATAGTGACATCGGAAATCAGTGGCAGAGCCAGGAGTTGAACTCACATCTTCAAAATCCCAGTACAGCAATGCTTTAACCACAAGACCATCATCTCAATCTTAGTACTAATTTTGTGGATGAGATTTTTTTGGATTTGTGCTCCTAAATCACCTAAGCGCTCTTGGAAATCTCACCCTATAACTTCAGTAGCTTCTTCACATGTACGTGCTTAACATAACCACACTGCATATGCACACACACACACACACACAAATTCACAGGCTGAGTCAAATTCATCGCCAGCAGTTGCAGGGTTTATACCAAGGATGCATTTGGCCCCTAGAGCCTTAAAATTCCACCTATCCTGCAGAGGGCAGCCTGCCCTGCAGAATGAATGCCACTGAACAGCCGTGTTCCAGTTATTGTTAGGTGGTAGGAGTTTTAGCAGGGCCGTCCTTACCCATACGCAAAGTACGCAGCTGCGTAGGGCACCAGGAAATTTGGTGCACCACATTTCCTGGTGCCCTGCGCAGCTGTGTGCTGCTCCAGCCTCTGCTCTGCCTCTTCCCCAGGGCCCCCTGAGGAGTGCAGCAGGGCCGGGCCTGCACTCACCGGCAGCGGGAGTGCAGCAACCCAGCCCCAGCCGCGCTGCTGGTGAGTGCTGGGGGGTGGTTCCCCCTGTCCCCCAAGCCAGCCCCCCCGCTGTGGAGGCCTGGGGCCCGCTCCCCCGCAGAGGCCTGGGGCCAGCCCCCCCGCTTCCTCCCCGCAGAGGCCTGGGGCCCCACACACACACCCCACACCCCGTGGGGGGCCTGCGTAGGGCCCCAGAACAGCTAGGGACGGCCCTGAGTTTTAGCAAGGGGAGGTTGGTTGGTTGGCTGTCATTTAGAGACTCTCCCTTCCCTGTAGCCCACATGGGATGTTAAGGCTCCAGGAGTTCAGTCATTAACCACTTTATTGTGCTTTGAAACCGTTTTCAAAATATTTGGCTTAGGACTTGTAACTAAGACATAGTTGGAGCCTGAAAAGTTGATCAAAACATACTGATGGCTTGTTTTGTTTTGTGCACTACGCATAGCCATATAGATGCTACTTATTATAGTTTGCAGGCCAAACACTTTGTTAGCATCCAAGACTTCATCCAGTGGGCATTCACTTTGATCACAATGGGATCCCCTTATCTGGATCTTTCCCGGCTTTCAAACATCTATGGCTGATATCTTATCTAAATCTTCTGATGCACAGTTCATCAGTCATGCCAGGAAAATTGATCCTTGGCCTATAAACACTCTGACTTTCTGAATCTCTGGTGCTGTTTGTTTCTTTCTTACTTCCTTGCCGAATCATAAAGACTGACCCCGTGCTGGCAGACAGAACTAAACACTTCAGTCCTGTGCACTGGCACTTTTTCTTCCTAACTTCGGATTCATGCTACGTTTTGCACTTGTGTTACATCAATTAAACTGAACAATTAGTTTTACAATTAGTGTAATATATTTTAAAAGCATTTGTATAGGAGGGGCCAAATTCTACTCTGTTACATGAATAATGTAAAGGCAGATTAAACCCACTGCAGTGCAACCAGTGGAGTTACTCTGGATTTACACCCGTGTAACTAAGCACAGAATTTGGACCTGTAAGCAACATGTTTCCTGAATGATATAATAGTTTTCAAAAACATTTTCTTTTATTTACATTTTTTCTGCCATTTTACTGGTGTGAGAACAAGAAGATATTACTTATAGCCGCACAAGCGTAGTCACAATTAACCTGCTAGAATGTTCTCTTTCACAGCATCTGACACATTTGTTTTAGTAACTGTTGGTAATTAAGATTAATTTTAACCCACACACAGTATCAACAGAATTCAGAGAAAGATATATGAAACCCAGACCTGTGTGTGTAAGCTTCTCTTTCCAGGAGATTAGTAATCCTATGGCCAAGCTAAGAAAAAATAAATACAAAAAAAACCTCCTAACCCTTGCTTCAGTAATTGTAAGGGGCCATATTGTTGCAATCCTCTTGAGCACTTAAAAACCAGAACTTAGGTACACATTTTGATTTCTCACTTCCCATGTAAGGATTTAGACATGCAGGTCAAATATAAAGGTGGTGTCTCTAAGGCTGTAAGAAAGTTTGCAGGGGTTTTTGGCTACAAAATTGTGCTCACAGTGTTAAAGTTGCAGTTTTGGTGTGGTCAGTTCAAGTATCATACTCTGCCTGCAGGGCAGGGCAGGGCAGGGGGTGGGTGCAGAACCTAAGCGTATTTTGTAACTGCCTAGATGTCAAATTGGCAGCAGGGTCCTTTACCTTGCAACTGGGGTTGGATATGCCCTCTCCCCCCCGCCAATCCCCAAGGTGAGGTCGGGGGGTCTGCGCACTAGAGCTGCCTCAGCTCAGAGACCCCTGGTGGCCTTGTGTGGGGCTGGCACCAGCAGGGCTCCCCTGTCCCAGCCTTGTGCCCTGTGGGAGGCACAAACCCAACCCCCACTCGTCAGCAGTCATGGAAGCCAAAGTCCTTGAGGTCATGCAGGAGATACTGCCGCTCGGTGAGCCTGGCCTGTGCCACCTGGTGGAGGTGAAATTGCACCTAGGCAAAGTGCAAAGCCAGTGCTAGTAGGGGCAAGTCCAGGCAGCGGCGCTTAGCATGGAGCCAGGGTAGCGAGCAGGGCAAGCCCCCTGAGGAGCCTGGCCTCGACCCACATGCAGAACTGGCCCCATCTACATCTAGCGCCCCCCCCCCCCGCACTGAATTGCTACGCCACTTCATTGAAATATGACTTGGCCTTCCCTCTGCCATGACAGAGAGGCAGCAGACCAAAGTTCTGTGAGTGGTGTTGCAAAGGAGTTGCAGTGAGCATGGGAAGTTTGGTAAGCATTGGAAATTGAGGTTTCTGAAATTAAATATTGGCCCGCAATTTCTTACAACCTTCCATATCTCCCTATATATGGAGCATCCACCTGACTACATCAGCTCTCCCGTACAAATTGAGGGTGGATAGCCAGAACTTTGAGCTAGGCACATGTAGGCCACCATCTTCGCAGTTTGGTGTGCCTCAGACTTCGAATGCCCAGTGAGATTTCCATAGCCAGCTAGGATTTGAAAATTAATGGGAGATGTGTGTCTAACTTGCCTAGTTTGTTTTAAAAATTTCACCATGTGGGCCTGATTTTCAGAGATGCTGAGCACCCACAGTTCCTACTGAAGTAGGCCTTTTATGTACACAAGCACCCATCTTGTCAGAGAACCCAGGACAAAGAAAAAACTAGCTGGGACAAAACCCTATAAGATATACAGCTGAAGTTACTCACTTCACCCCTATCACCTGTTGGAGGGCCCCTAGCGAGTTTGGATTAGCAGGAAAGCCTCCAGAAAGGAGGAATTGATACTCTAGCATTGTGTTCCCTCCCCCACGCACCCCCAAGTTACCATATAACACACCCTCATCATGCCCTAAATGTTGGGGTTTCTGTGTTTTGACGTAAAATTCTGGAAATTTTCAAGGTTCAAATTTTTCCTGGAAATGTTGAAAGCTTTAGAAAAAATGTAACTAAATATTTATTTTAATCATCTTTTCAATGCTACACTGTGACTTTATGGAACAGCTAGTCCATTGTGGACTTTTAAGGAGTACAAGTCTGGAGAACTGCATTAAAAATAGACTACTTTGCTTCTTAGTAAACAAGTATGCAGATTTTCATTACTGGTAAAGTGTGGCTACTGCATGCCTGATCACTCATAACTCTTTAGGCAACAGGATCATTGAATACATGATCTTACAGATATTATTTCAAGGAAAACCAACCACCATATTTATTGTCTTTTTGATATACAGCAGCAAAAGGAAGCGCTATGTGTACGTCGTATGACATGATTTATTCGATCAGTTCCAGGAGCTATGGAATGAACCCCTCTATGGATAACTGGCTCAGTGCTGACACAGGGCTGAGCGTGCCAGGCTATACCAGCTCTTACATTTCTTAAGAATGAAATGAAGCTATAAATTATTGGCCAATCCTGCAACCCTTAACCCCACATGAGTAGCCTTTACTTACACAAATCCCATTCACTGAATGCAATACGACAGCTTATATGAGAAAGTGTTGCACGAGCAGGCACTATTTATGCAATAGTCCCATTACCAAACATTCATAATAATTTTGGTTTTGGGTGTCAAATTTATATGAGATATATGAAAGCAGATGAGCTTAAAGCAGGTGTTCAAACATGCCAAATAAGTGTGAGGGTTTCCCTACAACTTTATTTTACACCATCATATAGTACATTTTATATATATGTGTTGATTCCAGAACAGTACTTAGGGCAGGTGCAGCCCAGTCCTCTTCCCACCCACTACCACTACCACTACCGTTGCTCTAGCAGCTCCCAGGTATTCCCAGTGCATTGTGGGCTGGGCCATAGATTAGAATGTTCATGTCCATTTCTGACTGTGGCATGCTGCCAAAATTTTGATGACAACAGAAGTAGCAGAAGGGAAACGGCAATTTTTAACAGTTTATAGCTCAGCTAAATCTGAAAGGAATTTCATGGGATAAGCAAAAGGCATGTGTCTAGCCTTGGGGGCTTTCAGCTTGTTGAATATCAAAAGTCTGCTGCAAACAAAGTAGGCGTTAGAGCTACCAGTTCCCCCTACAACAAATGAAAGAGCGAGTGTTTCATAGCATGGTGTACCTTGCAATGTACCTCAATACACTGAGTACTCGCTATAAAACATATTTGAGATATATGCTAACGCCTTCTAAGGAGAATAGGCAAAATCCTGATGTGGTATGGGAGGTTCAATTCTCTTGCAATTCTATAGGACAATTTCTGTGTAAAGTCTGGTAATTAGTATTGTAAATGACAAGCTGCATGTAAATTTGTCAGAAAATAGATGTAATTACTAAGCTAGCATCTGTGACATATATACATTACTGGCACTGAATTGGTATTCAGTGGGTGTGCAAAATGAGTGCAATTACATGTCAAGGGAACAAAAAGGGGTGTTATGTTTTACTTATGTGCTCATGTTGTTTTCTTGCTATTCCTTCCTTCCTCTGGCTTTGCACCTCCACTGAATGCCAAATCAATGTGATTTACACTGCTTTTCATTCACACCTATTTACTGATCAGCTTACATGAGGTATGTGTGTTCCAGCATCCTGTAGGCCACTGCAGAATTTGGTCCTATGTAACTAAAGCCTGATCTACAGCACAAAGTTTGGTCAACATAAGTCACCTTGCGTCAACCTAGTTGTGCGTGTCTCTACACTCAAAATTGTCTTCTGCTGATGTAAATATCACCACCGCCTCCCAGAATGGCACTAAGCCATGGCCGACCTATTGTGGTCAATACTGTGCAGCACGGATACCATGTGACCTATGTCGATCCTAACGGTTCTCTAGCAGCTGTTCCACAATGCCTGACACTGACTGCTCTGGTCAAAACTGTGAACTTCACTGCCCAAAAGTTATGGAGACCAGAAGCAAACCGCCATTTAAAAAAACCCATATATTTTTGAAATGCGTTTTCCTGATTGCCCAGCCTGGTGAGCACCCCTAGCAGCTCACCTTTGTTGTGTGCAAATGTCCAAATGACCTTGCTGGCTACATGCTCCAGACATGCTCCTGCTTTGTGGTGTTGGATCTCCTGGGCCTGTGGGGAAAAGAGGCTGTGCTGGCACAGCTATGGAGCAGTCATAGAAATGTGGACATCTATAAGCGGATTGTACAGAAGATGCAGGTGAAGGGGTATGACAGGGATCAGCAGACTTGCTGCATGGAAGCAAAAGAACTGCTTCAGGCATACCAGAAGGCCAGGGAGGCCAACAGTTGATCTGGTGCTGAGCCTCAGCCTTGCCGCTTTTACAGCGAGCTGCATGCCATGCTTGGCAGAGCCCCACCAACCCTACAGAGCACCATGGATACTTCCCAGAGCCTGAAACACAGATCCCTGCCCCATAGCTGTCTGTCCTCCACAAAATTGTCATGTTCCCCCATTGTTGCAGCTCTTCCTGCGGCTCTGCAAATACTGGAGGATCGTGCATTCTGTGTTTGCAATGTTCATGACAATAGTACGGGGCTGTACGCGCTCCATGCGTCTGTCAGAGATGGCAGGCTCGAGAAGTGCTGCTTGGTTTTGTGGGATTTTTAAAAATTGTGCCAAAATTATGGGATATGGATGGCATTGAGAAAGTTGCATGATGGGAACTTGATCCCCTTGCTCTCAATCACCCCTGTGTGACTTGTTTCTGCCCCAGCATGCATTGCCAAAACTTCCCAAAAGACAGAGTGCCAAATGATGCGCGTTGCACACTGATCCCTACCCATGGTGCACCGCACGGTGCCTCAACATAAGCACTCCTGGTGAGTACATGCAGCCCTGACACAAGGAGCCAAGTATGCATGAGCATAAGCAATATACTAACTGTGGCAGCTTTATGCTGACCTAACTTTCATCAACCAAAGTTTGTAATGTAGACATGGCCTAAGACTTAAACAGCCTAACATCCTGCCTACAGATCTGCTAAGATTCCCAGAAAAACCTAGTCCAGCATGTACCGCACATGTCATGTTAGAACCATTACTTAACCCATCAATTAGTGTGACTACAGAAATGCATTTACAGCACTGAGCCTGATTCAAACTCACCGAGGTTTTTCACCGATCTAATACCTATGACTTGAAGTGGAGTTACTTCTGACTGACAATGGTGTAAGCGAGAACAAAAACAGACCCTCTGTCTTTTCCACCCGTTAGAAATGTGGTTTAGTTTTTGTTCCCCAGTCCTAGTAGTGTACATCTGAAATACATGCTAGTGGGACACACACAAAATCCCTCAAAACAGCGAGAGCAGCCATAAAACCACAAAAGACTCCCACCACAACAGTCTGTGGATTTTTAAAGTGCTTAGGGCTTGTCTACACTTGAAAGTTAATTTGGATTAAGGTAGGGTGTCTTTTTAAAGCACTCGGCAATTCCTGGATAACTCCATGTGTAGACAAGCCATTAGTCTTAGTTTTCAAATACATACATGCCTAAAGTCAAGCATCTCATTAAAACTTGCCTGATTTTTAGATGTGCTGCATACCTACAACTCCCACCTACTTAAAAAACAGCTATGGCTGTTCGGGCACCTCTGAAAAATCACTGTGTCTAGATGCCTAAATATGGATTGAGATGTCTAACTTTAGACACCTCTTTTTGAAAAATTCCATCTTAGGGCTTGTCTTCACTACTGGGGTAAGTCGCCCTAAGTTACGCTACTCCAGCTATGTGAATAACGTAGCTGGAGTCAACATAGCTTAGGTCAACTTACCCCGGTGTCTTCACTGCGCTGCATCGACGGGAGACACTCTCCAGTTGACTTCTTTTACTCTTCTTGGGGAGCTGGAGTACCAGGGTCGATCAGGGAACGCTCTGTTGTTGATTTAGCGCATCTTCATTAGACCCGCTAAATCGACCCCTGCTGCATCAATTGCAGCAGCGTAGATCTCCCCAGTAGTGAAGACCAGCCCTTAGTCCCTACAATTCATGAACAGAGGATGGAAGCTCTTACATTTTGATTTTTCTGGCATTTGGTGGTAGAAACCTGGGGACAGATTTCTGAGATGCACAGCAAGACAGTGTACCCCACTGGGAGGGGAGGCCAAAGTGGCTTTACATTACCTTTGCTCCCTTAGAGCAGTGGTTCTCAGCCAGGGGTACGTGTACCCCTGAGGGTACACAGAGGTCTTCCAGGGAGTACATCAACTCATCTAGATAGTTGCCTAGTTTTACAACAGGCTGCATAAAAAGCACTAGCGAAGTCGGTACAAACTAAAAATTCATACAATGACTTGTTTATACTGCTCTATATACTATACACTGAAATGGAAGTACAATATTTATATTCCACCTGATTTATTTTATAATTAAAAATGGTAAAAATGAGAGAGTAAGCAATTAGTCAGTAATAGTGTGCTGTTACACTTTTGTATTTTATGTCTGATTTTATAATCAGGTAGTTTTTAAGTGATGTGAAACTTGGGTACACAAGACGAATCAGACTCCTGAAAGGGGTACAGTGGTCTGGAAAGGTTGAGAGGCACTGACTTAGAGTAGTGTTGAGGCTGCTCTCATTCATGGCAGCCTCCACAGGGCTGCCCCACAGTCCAGCATCCCCTGTAGTGATGAGTGCTATGGGCACGTCAGGGGCTGCAGGTGCAGACTCTGTGGCTTATGTCAGGTCCACATGGTCCTTTGTGGCTCTTTAATGTCCCTCTTTGCCATCAGAAGGGCATGTAAAGGGTTGGGGCAAGAGCCAGTTTTGCTTCCCTACCCAGTTATGTTATATAAATAGTTGGGTGGGTGAGAGGGTGCAGTTAATTACTTTAAATGGAAGTTGATAACTTCTTAACCATAGGCTCCTAAGAGCTCCTTGTGGAAATGAGCTACTTTCTCCTCAGGTCCAGTTAAGATTTAGTTGCAGGAGGATGTAAGATTCAAACACAGGAGGAATTGTTCATAAGGCACTTGGAAATCCTGCCGCACTTTCTAATGAAAAAAGTCATTTATTTTTCTATAGCAGAACAATGTCCCAGTTTAGAACCTATAATGTTGAATGCTAGGGAAGGATTAGGTTTAGATTAATGTGTGTGACATAGGCATTATTCTGTGTTCCCTGTGCTATGTCAGTAGCTGTGTCTGTCTTCCGGGAATGTGCTACACACAAAATATTTTAAAATTCCTCTTTTTAAAAACGGTAAATAGGTCAATGTGTACTTTCTATCCAGTTAAATTAATTCATTGTTAGGTAATAGGTAATAGATATTTTTGTATGTTTAATTTTCATATTTTGGTGCACAGTTAGATCAGAGATTTATTTTTTTAAACAATATATATTACAGTACACTGGCTCATTCTGATAGAGTATTTTCTGTACAAAATGGGTTAGCAAAATGTTTCTATGCTGAGGTCTTGCATGCTAAATTTAAGAAAGGATTTTGGTTACCAATTTCTAAACATCTGAAAAACTATTGTTAATTCTCCACTTCCATTGACAGCTTTATGTTAGATATTTTAAATGGAGCCACTTTAATTTAAGGTCATAATTGCTTGCCAGTGTCAAATATCAAAGCTCACAGGGAACATCATTCTGTTTTTTGTATATATTTTTTAAAATGTAAGTGGGTTGGCTCCTAACTTAAGGATTTATCTGAGTTCATAGTTCAACATTTCACACCTGAAAAGTATAATTTATGTGACTCTTTTCAACATGGTGTATTTAAATGGTTACTGAATTTGAAATGGCTCTATCATCTAGTAAGAATTGAGTCCATTTTTAAAATATGTGTTTTCATTCCGTGCTGTGTTAGTGCTGTGGACTGATACATATTTTACCTTTTAAAATCTGACATGTAAATATTGTATTCTTTTATCGAGATTGCACATTGTAAAATTGTTTCTCAGAAGTTCTTAACTCCCGCTAGAGAGGAAACAACTGTGTTCATGCACTGTTTAATTGTTACAAATCAAAGTACAGCCAAAGCATTTTTCCTTCAAGAGGCATATTCCATACCTATTTTTCATGTGGTTGCGTGAAAATAATTTCCCTCCCTGTCTGCAAACTAGACTAGTGAACAGTGTAGATAAGATTCCATGGAAAGGAAAGGAATTGTCAGAGAAGTTTTTTTTCAAGAGCTAATGTCTGTGTGGTCCTCTCCATTTTTAGAAGAAGAATAAAATGGCTGAATTCTATATGGGTCTGTGTGGTTAAACCACCATCTTAATTTTATTGTTCTGGTTGCTTCTTATCAGAAAAAAAATCTTTTAGTAAACCATAGTAGCTCATTTTAAACCAATTATTTCCCCCCAAAACTTAAGCTCATAGTATCACCAAATGCCTGATTTATCAGACAAATGCTCTGCCTGGTTTGTTAGCTCCTTTGTTGGAAAAAAAATCATCAACAAAAGAATATAAGCTATTGATATTACTTCTAAAATACACTAGGGAGAACAGATTGAGTTAGAACTAACCACATGAAACTATTCAGTCGGATGAGTTTACAATTAGGCATTTCATTTTTTATAATGAGCACATACATCAACAATAATCCATGCTATGTTACTGGAAACCATGCAGAAAGTGTCTTTGTGACAGCATGTTGGGGTTATCTAAATGTGGGGAAAAGGCAGTTTTAGGAGAAGAGAGAGGCTTTTAAACAACCTCTATAGAAATTTAACCTCTTAGATCTTACTTATTATCCTTGTGGTATAAGATTTTTTTTATTTTGGAGGGGGAGGGGATATAAAGGTGAGCAGATCAGCTTTTCATTCATCTCAAAAACCTAGTGAAGCTGTGAATTTTCAAACGTAATTTTACCTTAAAAGCTCCACTGCTGTAATTAACTTCCCCAGCATGGACCCCTGTAGGCCCCCACTGCAGCTAACAGGGTCCCTCCTGCATGGGTTCAAGGGGCCAAATTAGCAGATACAGTTGCAGGGTCAGGCCCCTCTGTTTGTAAACATCTGAATTTGATACTAAGGTACCATAGTCTAAAATTCCAGCTGGGTTAATTTACATAGTTTTCTGGTAAGTTTTATTAAAATGATAGGAGCATAATCTAAAAATATAAATAAACATTTTAATGGATAAGAAAATAAAAAAAATTTGGTGAGGTTCTGTCTGCTTTAATCGAAGGGTAATAAAGCAAAGTGACGTATTAAATAAAGTCAGTGTGTGAGACAGGCAGAGTAGTTTCTGGAAAAATCTTAAAACTCAGCTGGTCTTTTTCTTTTCTTAGAACGAGCAGAGTATGTTTGTGGGCATGTCTCGTGTTTGTTACAGGTCTCACATTATTTTTTTCCTTCAAGAAAGCCTGATGATGATGCCCTCCTAATTCACACACCAATGCAATGGGATTGCAAAGAATGCACACCAGTGTAAAGTGTGTCCTGATGAGTTGTGAAGCAGCACTGTGAAATGCTGCACAACTGCATTGATGCAATTCCTATGCAATGAGCAGTATTCATGCCATTATTTTTTAAACACAAGTGAGCAACACCATTGCTTTGTTTCTTCTGGGATTTCCTGAATTTTAAAATGATTGAGAAAATACCCTCCCTTTAAAAAAACAAATAAATCTCCATTTATAAGAATCAGGATGAAGACATTAAATGGAATGGGTAGCACGCTGCATAGAATCTAGAGCTAACCTGAATTCCTGCCTGCCCTTCCCCCTTCTTTTGCTCTAATTTAAGGTTCCACATGCATGACTCTATGTAGTTTTCTTGACTGTTCACGTAGAACTTGTTTCTTTTGTTTCTGTAGCAGCTGACAAAAAATATCCCCCTCCCTCCCCCCGTGACAGTTGCTGTCTGTTTTCAAGTTGTGGTGATTTTGACCTCATATTCAGCGTCTCTGTTTCTTACTGTTCACAGTATCTGTAAAGACATCAGATATGTTCCTGCCTACCATTTATATTCTTAAGTAATATGAGGAAGAAGCCCTGTTTAAAACAAAAGTAGGTTAAAGTGACTTTCTAGCACTCAGTCAGGTTGACGTTTTTACTGTTGATTTCTTTACAAAAAAATTAACAAATAAAGGTTCTTTGGCATTATAGCCTACAGCGGCAGTGTTTAGCCTTTGCATAACGCGAACTTCTTAAAGGCTTGTGTTTAGCTGCAGGAAATTAAATGCGATGCTCTCAGCTTTAGAATGCTTATTGGGAAAGGTTTAATATCCAGTCTTGGGTTATTAGAACCTTTAAATCATCCATAAAAATTATTCTTGATTTCTATGAAAAATGAACTCGTAGATTAGATGACTTTGGACAGGCTGAAGCATCTTTTAATGCTGTAGAAGCATTTCTGACTTCAGCTGCTGCATTGCCCTGACTGAAGTGAATGATAAAACATAGTGTCAGGGGCAGGCAATTTTGTTATAGTTACTCTCATCATATATGTTCTGTCTGTAATTGTTTACATCTGAACCGGGCTCAGCAAGGGAAGGTGTGGGTTTTCCCTTCCTTTCCCTCCCCCTCCCTCCCAGTCTTGTTCTTCAGACTAATATCACTGAAGCCCTTGAATACTGAAACAATTATGTTCAATGTTAATCTTTTTCCTATACCATGGATAGTTTAACTCCCCTAGCATCAGAATAGGATAATTAGAGAAAACTTCCCTGTGTTTTGCTTTCAAAACTCTCATTTCCTCAAGTATGTTGTGGAGCTAATGACTAAGGAAAACTTTATTTATAAACTTAGGTCTCTTAAACATTTCCTTTTAGTCTATGTGTCATGTGTTGTAAAACCTCTAATTTGCACTTGCTGTAAAATAACATGCCATCTTTCAAAGCATTTAAACCACCAGCCCCAGCACTGTATTGGAAACCAGTCACTGTTCACAGTGCACCAAAATACAGTTTTTATTACCGGTTAGTATTTAAATGGAGGGGGGGGGGAAGGAATTGGCCAGGGAACATTTAAATGAGTTAAACACTGCTGCCCGCAGCCCTTCCCTCTCCCCCACCCTCTAATTAGTTGTAAAAAATCATGTAGTCACCAGTAAGTAATTAAAAGTTTTTTCTGACAACAGATAACACCATAGAGCTACACAATTATTCTCTACTCGTCATATATATTGGATTATTGTCCAAATCATATTATAGGTCAGCGTGAAGATGCCCACAATTGTGCTGGCCTTCCTGGTTGCTTAGGTCAGCTGAACTGTAATTATGGCAAACTGTTTGCAAGACAGTGCTGGTGTCACTATAAAACTGTTTGTAAGTATGAACATGAAAACATGAGTTTAAATTAAGGAAAGCTAAATACTAGAAGTGTTTTACTTTGCATTTAAGCCTCTGAAGGCATAGATAATTTTAAAATGAATTCCAGTCATCAGTTTGGTTACAGTTAATATTGCACCTATTACATTCAGATCATTTTTATTCCTATTCATTTAAGGTTTTTCTTCTACTTTGTAAAATTCTCAGTTTAACTGTGAATTGATGGTGAACCGGTGTTTGAAAGGAGAAATGTTTCTTAAATTCCTAGGGTGGTGGGTTTTTTATATTTCCTTTCTCAGCTGTAGATTTTAATAGACTTGTTTTCTTGGTGTTGATTTTAAAGTATGTTGAGGATGTTATTAAATGGTGCTAGACAGATTTCCTCAGGCTTTCATTTCATGAAATTTTTAATTCCTTGTGTCTCAGAAGCAGTCTTAATCTACCTCCCTTACTCAGCTAACTGTGCTGAGGCAGTGTTCACATTTAGGATAATTGTCATCTCTTTATCTATACTTCATGTTGCGTTAGGTTTTGAGCATGCAGTCACCTAATAAATTATCAGAGCCTATTAAGACTATGAAGGGCTGTTCCTTTTATAGCAGATCTTTTCCAAGAAACAGAATCAGGAGTTGCTCATACTTGTTTTAGCAGTGCTTTAGACTTTATGTTGACCTAGACATCATGTGATGTATAGTAGTTTGTTTTATTTTAACTTTATTTTAAGATGCTGAGTTAATCACCATTTTTTCAGTGGTATTTTTATTTTGGATAATCATTTATTCCAGTGTTATTGGTTTGGATTATATATGCATGTTCAAATGTGAACTTGCTTAATTTTCCTTCGCATAAGCTTGCCTGTCTATTGTTTTGTATGTTTATGTATACAGTGTGTACACAAGAATATACAAATTTATACATAGATCAGCCTGTGTCTGTGTATATATATTAGGTTTCATTTCATTGTGGTGTAAGGTAAGACTATACAGCTGACACATTAGCAATTACAAGCAGTTTGTATTTTGAATTCTCAGCTAGAACAAAAGGGTTAATACCACATTTCAATGTGCATGAATGATACCATGTGGTATCATTTGTGTGCTCCGAGGTGGCTGACCATTTCCATTTTGGTGTCAATCCCATGAGAACGAAAGCATTTCAGAATGGGGTGTGATCTGTCCTGCTGGTAAGAGTGATTGACAAGGAACGAATAAATAGTCAGAAGAACTGAATAAATACCACCCTCCTGTTTAAGTCCAGGCGCACACGAACAGGCACATACACAATTTAATGCAACACTTCAACCAGCAGGCTGACTTGCTTGGTGACAGAAACATGGCTGAAAAGCCAAATTACAGTTTAATTATAACGGCTTTTATTAAAACAAGGGCAACAAAAAAACGCTACCAGAAATGTAAGAAAACTGGCGGGTGGGGTGGAGGGGTGGGGTTAAACTATTTTGAAAGCAGGATGTAATGATAAATATAGACGCAAAAGCTGATTGAGGCCCCTGGAGTGGAAGTGGGGGCCCTGACAGCAGGTTCTTGGTCAATTGGTGAGGCGAAATGGTTCACTGAATTGGATAACACAGTGCATACCATAGTGACTGATTAAATTGATTTGTCCGTGGCTGCAGCCTACTCTATTACTGAGGCCCTTTAACCTATTTTCGAACTCTTTTAAGAGAGAGAGAGAGAGAGAGAGAGAGAGGGAGGAAGCTTCTGGATGAATGTGATCCTAAAGGAAGGAAGTGAAAATAAGTTAAATTTACAGCTATAAAATTCTCTCCAGAATTAAGGTCAGATATATCATTCCCAAAGTGGATTTACAATCCTTACTAACACATAGATAAGAAGTCACAGAATAAATATGCTATACTATAGAAAGAAATCAAGAAAACGCCATTCTTTAATATCAAATTTAAATCATAACACACACACACACCCTTATTTTTTAGTATCTTGCTAGAACTTTGGGGGAAGGGGGCTTACGGAAGGGATCATTGCCATTATTTTTCAGTTGTCACTCTTATTGTTTTATCTAGTGGTTTTAGAGAAAGCTTATCTGACAAGCATAGCTATATACCAGTAAGAGATGTTAATTTGGTCATTTGTTTTGAAATAGCTTCAGTGACTGAGGGAAAGGAAACCAATGTACAATGTTTAATACATGAAAACATTTTTACTAAACTTAGGAAATATCTATCATTTTGGTCTTAGAGAATAGGACGCATGTGAAGTATCTAACATTTTATTTAATCTTGCTGAAATATTGGGGAAATAAATGCTAGATGACTGTGGTTTGTAAAACCTTGCCTATTTTCTTTTTTTCCTTTCAACGGCAGAGGGTAATTAAGATTGCTGGGTCAGTTTACAATAGATGCAAACAGACTCAGTTTGAGAAAGAGTTCTTCAATCCTACTGGCCGATTACACAAAAAACAGATGTATGCTGAATATTTAAAAATGTTAGCAGTTCATCTGAAGCCACCTAAAGACTCATTTTAGGGTTTTTTTTGTTATACTTCTAAAAATTGGGCACAATTGATGTCATTACAACATTCTATGCAAGGATTTAAAAAAAAAATCATTGGAATTCTATGTATCATTTGACTTACTCAAGTTATAAATTGCCCTTGCAAAATTCAGCTTGGCCAAGGCAAGGAGTTTTTTTGATCATTCTAATGGGTGGGCAAGAATTGTTAGAGGGAGAGGGTTCCCCTTCCTTGCTTGGAAATATTCATGGCAATTTTTCAAGGCTGGTATAAACTGTATACTGTTTTTAGCAATTTTTTTTCCAAAAGTGAAATCTATTTCATAAGCTAAGGCAAACATGCACACTCATGCTTAAGTTTGGGCATGCAAGTAGATGAACACAACAGTCACAAAGTTAAATATGTGCATAAGTGTTTGCAGGGTTCTGGCTAAAACTGCAATTTTCCAGTGATCTGCAATTTTAAAATATCTAACCGCGAGTTAGATCCAAAGCCCATTGAAGTCCATAGAAAAGTTCATAGTGACTCCAGTGGGCTTTGGAGCAGGTCTGTATAAGCACTAGTTCCCTTGTTTAACGGGTTTGTAAGTTAAGCATGGAAATCATATCATATGATTTGGTATCACTTTCCTCAGTAAAATGGTAAACAATGAATTAAATTTATGCATGTGTAAGATGTATAATGCTAATTATGGAAACACAGCAAATATCTATACAAAGGTCAAGGTGAATGTAACATGATGGTCCTAGTACATCAAAGACATTAACTTCACAGACCTGCATTCTGGGCATGACTTAACAGTTTGTGCAATTATTTTCTTTTTAGCAAATAGTGCAAGAATGAATACTGTGCACGTTTTAAGAAATCATAAATGTAGCCTGTCATATAAATAAGGATCATTCGGTGAGGTATTGCTTGAGGACTGCAGGATTGAGCCCTTAGTTAACAAGATTTGCCAGTATAGTATTTACATTCTGACTGTGTGTTTAATCATTGGCATGGCTGTTTTAAAGGCTAAAGCCATGTAATAGTTGGACATTCTATTTGGTTTTGGAAGACTTAAATTTAATTGGGTTGAGTTCTGGGTTTCCAAGGAAGAAAACAATAAACCTATTTTATGACTCTCACTGTTATATTTTCAGAACCATGCTGCAACCTCTTAGCAATAGGTATTGCCAAAAGCTATCTCCTGGCCTCCATCCCCCGCTTACTATGTCCCAATGATTCAGGCATGGAGAGGACCTTCCACTCAGGCAGCTGGGTCCATGACACCATTCCCCTTGCATCACTGTTGGGATCTGGAGGGTGAGCTGGGGGTGGGGGCACATCATTGCCCCTACCTACTAATCCCTGCACATGTTACTGAGAAAGGTAACAGAACACAGGATTGTATAACTTTTCCTACAGAAGCTCCTCCATGGTGAGAGAACGTCCCTTTAAGGGAGGTCCAGGGGCAGCCTGGGCCAGGAGAGTTCACAGAAGTCATGCGACAGCAGGCAGTGGGGAGAATCCCCAAGCTCCAGAACTGCCTCCAGCCCAGCCTCCTACAAACCTCCTGGATCATGGGAGGTTGAACTCCACTTCTCTGCCCCACAGAGGAAAGAATCGGGGAGGAACTCCTCTTCAAAGGGACCTTTGCAGAGTTTTCCTTCCCGTTACCTGGTGGGGGAAATGATCTAGCCATTATCATCATAACATCCCCTTTGCTCTGTTGGATTTGACTAATTTGGATGCCATACAGTTTTTATGGTGGTGTATTCCTTTGGAAGGGTTGGGTAAACTGTGGGACTGTTTATCAAAAAGCATGAACTTCTTTCTTATCAAATTCCACCATATTATTCAACTTTTAACAGAGGACTCTTCTCCACCTAGTAGCTAATATGGCACAAACAGGACTAGTTAGTGAGGATGAACTTGTAGGCCGCCATAGCTTAATTTTTTTTGCAACACCTTCAGCCATTAGCCCAAATTAAACACACTAGCACTCAAACAGTTTATTGCTACAAATATTGAAGTAAAGATATTTAATTTACATTACATGAGCTACAGACTTTATTGTGGGCACATGTTTGAATATTTGGTGCCCTCTAGTGGACCATTCTAATGTTATCAGCCCAAGCACATTCTCTGAGATTATTTATTAAAGGGATACCTTTTGGCAGAGTCCAGACCCATTTTTACAGTTTAATAAACTATAAAGCTTATTTTTGATTCTGGACTTTAACTTTTGTTGCCACTGAGGGGTACATAAAATCATTATTATTCCCTTCATATATTTTTCTAATGTATTTGCACACAGTGTCGGTGACTGTTGGGTCTCACACAAAAGAGCCCTTAGAACTTCACCTTTTGTGGCCCTATTTCTAAAGCTATTAAATTCATCTTTAGGCACCTAAATACCTTTGAAAATCTGGCCTTAGGACTCACTCAGTAGATAGACTCCCACTGACTTCAATGGGCTTTGAATCAGACTTTAATTAAGGGCCAGATTCTGTGTGAGTGATACCAAAGTGCTTGTGGAGGAAAATACTCATCAGTATGAATGAAGGTGGCAGAATCTGGCCTAAATGAGGATGAGATTTTCATAGTACCTAAGTGATTGAGGAGCACAAGTCCTATTAACTTTCTGTGGAACTTGTGCTGCTAAATCACTCAGAAACTTCTGAAAAATATCTCACCTTAAATCCTTACAACCAGAAAATAAATACTATAAAATATTGAGTGGAAACTCCCACTGTTTTACAAATGTGCTGTGTGTTTTCACATGAAATTAAAAATTGTTTACACATAAGATTTGGTTCTTCCTCTTTCTTTTTTTAATGTTTTGAAAAATATTTTTATTGACGTATTTTATAACAGACTCTCTTTTTCATTTGTAGATGCTACAACTGTGGTGGCCTTGATCATCATGCTAAGGAATGTAGTTTACCTCCACAGCCAAAGAAGTGCCATTACTGTCAGAGCATCATGCACATGGTGGCTAACTGCCCTCATAAAACTGTTTCACAACAGCCCACTAGTTCTCAGGGAAGATATGAAGCAGAACCACAGCCTTCCACTTCTGCTTTCCTGAGAGAAGGGGGAGGGGCTTACGGCCATTCATCTCCATCATATTCTCAGGAGGGAAGGTCAGAGATCGTAGAACGTTCAGGCAGGTCACCACAAGAAGCTTCCTCCAGTAAGTTATCTGCATCACCTGAAGAACAAAGCAGAAAGGGGCCTTCTGTTCAAAAAAGGAAAAAAACTTAGAGCTTTGTCGTAACCTTTCATTTTCTTTACCCTCTTGGAATGTCTACCTCATGCAAGAACAGGGGAAGTAATTTCACTATCAGTAGCTGACCTGAAATTTTAACTACTGTTGAGGAACTGTGAATTTATTTTTTTTAATAGACAAATCACTCCAAGCAAATTACATTTGAGCAGGGTGTCTTGTGTTTTACTGCCTGTGTGTGTGGATGTGCACGAGTGCATGTGTCTCTATCATGTCTTTCTGTCTGTATGTATACATATCTATAATCGCTATCTCTATCTCTGTATATGTATACATACACACACCAGCAGAACATTCTCCATTTCCCAGGATACATCATCCATTGTGAAGCAATAGTCATGGTTCAGAATGTTTTTGGATACTCATTCCTGGCAGCAATCTTGAAACGTGCTTTAAAAAACAGTTAAGATCATGACTGTTACTTTTGTGTGAACCAAAGGATACTTCACCTCTCAAAGCTGCCAATGATATGGTACTAAGAATACTAAGACATTCTCCTAACCCTCTATTCTGGGTAGATATTTTGTTCTTGATGCCCAAAGTGTAGCAATGTTGTTTTTTTCTCCACACCTGTCAAGGGCATGCCTTGATTAAGTATGGCTCTGTTGCCACAATCTTTGTTCAGGAGTTAAGACTCCAGAAAAGACAATGAATGTGTAGTTTCTGTGCTGAGATCTCAAATGTTGTGTTAAATGAATATGGTTTAATTTTAAGTTAGGTGACCGTTGTGTGGGGGAAAATGTGTCAGTTGTTCTGAACTGATTGGTTTGAGTGGTATCAAGCTACCACCCTGTTTGCCCCTTTGAGTTTTGTGAAAATCTTGGGGGGGGAGGGGGTGGCGGCAGAAGCTGCTTCCCTTGGTCCCAATTTGTCCCCCTGAGTCAGTGTATAGCTCAAGGGGATTTCCCCCTTGTTTACTACTGAAAGTCATGGAGAGAACTCCCTAGGGTTTTTTAAGATAAAGGAAAAAGAAACACAAAGTTAATGACATATTGGGGTACAGCCTTGGTGGAGAATAAAACTGTATGGGCACTTACAGTTGATCAGCATCCCCTGCTATTCATATAGTAAAAGTACAGTATTGAGTGAAGAACATACACAGCTGATGCAGAGAGGCCTTAGAGCAGGGACATGCAAACATTGCGACACTTGCCAGAAGCCCTAGGACTCCATCTGCTTTCCATGAAATGGAGAAGACTGCAGACCAGCCTCGGCTCAGTGCATGCTAGGACTGCTCCTCTGCACTGAAGATGAACGTGTCTGCAAGCCCCATTCTAAAACTCACTGGGCTGCACTTTAACCAACCCATGGCTGCACTTTGGCCATCCGTAATCTGGTCCATTTGCAATTAGTAGATTAACAAATTATACCTAAGGAAATGTCCTGCTAACCATCCCATTGCAGATGTAATTTCTTTGGAGAAATCTATATAATCCTTAACATTGGCAATAAACATAGGCTGTTACAAAAATTGAGACAGGAAGGTAGGTTTAAGCTCAGATAATCAAAAAAGAAATATAGCATGTATGAAAAGGCTATAGTGGGCCAAATTCATATCTCTTGTAATGCCATTGGCTGCAGTGGCCTTACACCAGCAGTGCATCAGGACCATTATATGTCAAGGCCTCCCTCTCCAAATTGTCTTGCCACATGAAACTTTTACTGTAGCTGTTGCTGCTGCAGTAAATAGATACGGATCAGCTGCCTCCGCGAAGGGCGGGAGTCCTGCAGATGAACTTTGCTTGAATTCCATGACAGTGTTTGTGAGAATCTCAGTGGTTTGTACTGACGTTCTCAGTATGCTGTAATGCAAAGCTTACCTTTGACGATATTGAATGTGATGTATCTATAGAGAAGTACTTCCTTGCCTTACGTGAGGATTGTAAACTTATTTAAATTATGTAGACAAATCAAAGTGGCATTGCTTAACCTTCTAGCAGGTGTAATAACCAGGTTAAAGAGCAAAGATGCAAAACTTAGGTCACTTTGAAAATTTAAACCAAAGTTCCTTATAGAAATAGGCCATTGTGGATTTGAAAATTGGTCATTCCCTGTTTACATATAAAAAGTTCAGAGCTGAGATCATTAGGAAATAAGTAATCCTGACATACAGACCTTCCTGGTGCAGTTTGACGTAGTTTTGTGCACCAAAACCAGACTGAACTGCTAAGAGCACATACCAAACCTATCTTATTATTGAAAGCTTAGGTTTTATTTTTGTATATTAGAATGTTATCACTATTACATAGCATACTCAGGACAAAGAACTTTGCTCAGGGAATATACCATGTAATGTTATTTTTTCTTTACAGAATAGTCTACAGGCCTGCTTACTCAGAACAAAACCAAATAGACTTAGACCTTTATATCTCTATATAAGTATTGTATACTGATAATAATAACTACCTCTGAGTTGACATACACCTACGTTTCTTATAATCAGATATCAACTTTTTGTGTTATGATTTCCTGTGAAAATAAGTGATAAAGCAGTATTCTTGTACTGGTTGCTTATGTGAATATTTGTGACTTTACATTCACAGGGTCTGATTTTCAGATATGCTGAGCAGCTGCAGCTCCCATTGATTTCCAATAGCAGTTATAGGTGCTCAGACTGTCTGAAAAAAAAGTATCAAGCCCACTTCGTTTACATAGGTAACAATAAAATTATTATTCTGTTTACAGCAAAAGGCTACCTCATACTTACTGCATAAACACACCTTTGTGCTGCTCTGGCCTTAAAGGTGGCTGTTGATCCTATGGTACATACCTTTTTATCTGTACTATATATGTAAATTGGTAATTCACCACTGCATACTTTAGAGCAAATACTTGTTTAAAATGAAGCATCCGTTTGAAATTGTGAAAAGTCTCCAAACATTTCTTTACAGTTTATATATTTTTTCATCAAAAGGATTGTGGGCACTGTTCACAAACAACAAAACACAGACACTAAAGCAGGGATCAGCAACCTTTGGCATGTTTGTTTGGGCCGGTTTGTTTACCTGCTGCGTCTGCAGGTTCAGCCGATCGTGGCTCCCACTGGCTGCAGTTCGCCGCTCCAGGCCAATAGTGGTGGCAGAAAGCGGCGGCCAGCACATCCCTCAGCCCACGCCTCTTCCCGCAGCCTCCATTGGCCTGGGACAGCGAACCACAGCCAGTGGGAGCCACGATCGGCCGAACCTGCAGACGCGGCAGGTAAACAAACCGGGCCAAAGATTGCCAATCCCTGCACTAAAGCTAACTACAGAACTGCAGAGCTGTGATAAGTAACTAATTAGCACTGGATTGCAACAGAAGGTCTGATTTTCATCCCCAATTACTCAGATTAAATAAGCTGCTTCAAATGAATAAGAGAAGGAGCTTTATGGATCCTTGGGAATCCTATACATTTATGGGGCAGATCCACGTTTTGGGGTCCTCCCACTGTTCCTTCACTTTTGATGATGAAGTGAAGAGTATTCTCCATTTAAGAGCCCATTATAGGAGCAGCCTTGATTCCCATATCCCTGACTAAATGTGCCAGAACACCTCACAATGGAACCGGTCCACATAGTTGTATTAAAATCGTTTCTGAAAGAGCTGTACTCCTAGCTTCCCCACACTACTGGAGATGAAATTTAAAATATGGGGAATTTCTCTCCTTCTGCATCTCCTCCCCCATCCAAAATAAGATACTGGATTTGATCTCCTCTCAGAAGACATTGTGGGATGATTTTTTCCTCCCCCAATAAAAGCTAAAACAAGGTGCACACTTGCATACTGAAAAGATTAAACCATTTGTTTTATTTTTTTTTTTAAAAGAGCCTATTTTGGGAGGGGAGAATCAAGTGGGCATTTTTGTTGTAGTTGTCAAATTTGGCATCTTTAGCCTCCAAAATGTTCTGCTTTTAATCAGCTTTTGGGGACTGCCAAATGTAGTATGTTTTAATCCTAAAGCCTTCCCCTTTTTTGGCTCAATTTTATTTTGCACCAGTGCTATCCCAGAGTTACTGCTTAGTTATATACCTAGTTTTGTGAATAGAGCCCCATAAAAGTGTTTATAGATCTTGTAACATTCTTTGTAAGAAGAATTATAAAAGGGCATGGGAAATCTCATTAAGTCTTAAAATTAATTTAAATTAATTTATCTGTAAGAAAATGTTTATCATAAAAATATATATGTGTATTCCCCTGTGCTGGATTTAAAAGTAATTGGGAAAGATATGTACATGTGCAGATGCACTAATTTTAATTTTCTAGGTATCTTAATGAGATTCGATTATTTGTTTTAGAGACAAGCAAAGCCTTGTTAAATGCATCAGACCTTATTTTGGTTACTATCAACAGCCTCTTTAAGATATGTTGGTTGTGTTACCTCTGTCATAATTGTTGACTGGTGAGGTTGATCTATAAACACACATTTCTGTTTTATACTTAAACAGGGCTGCAATTTAATGACTCTGGTAGAATTTTTATGAGAGTATTGGAAAGTCCCAAGATATTTACTACCACTGTCAGTAAACCAAGTGTCAGAGTAACTAGCTTTTAAAAGGATGATGGTCTTGACTACCTCTTGGATTACTATTTAAGCAACAACTGGTTGACAAACATCACCAGACTGGGTTTAACTAGTATGCGTTGCTCATGGTAATAACAACAATAACCATACTAGAGACCAAAGTGAACACTGATTTCTATATGTCTTTAATACTGTGTCTTATCTAGTGGTTTTAAATTATCCTCTGTAGTATAGATTACCTCATTGTCCATTTTGACTTGTATGTTGTTTACAAGGTGAAATAAAAATCACTTGAATTGTATTTTTTTTTAAAGACAGTGAGTTGAAGTTTTGAAGGTCATTTCACCTGTTTACTGTCTTCTTACTGGACTAAAGCACTGATTGCCTTTCTACATATCATGTATTTTATATTCTCATTTCATTGCCTAATGTCTTTTTATTTCTGTCAATCATGGATATTGTGAGGTTTAAATAAATTCCTTGATTAAAAAATAAAACATATAACGTTGACATTTACAGTGGACTTTGGAGTTTCTTTGTGGATTTTCTTTGAGTCGAATGGTTGAAGGATAAAGGATGCTGCCCCTACACCAACTATTCATACTTAAGTACAGTTCGTTCTTTTCAGCATATCATCATAAGAAAAGGTCATTTTAGTTATGTAAATTTTTGCTTATTCAGAACTAAGTCCCGTAAATGGAAAATTGTACTTCTGTGCCATATCAGCTAGGCTGCATAAATTACCCCAAAAGCTGTGTCCCGCTGTCAAAATGAAGCTGTCAAAGATCATCACTTTTGAAACTGGTTCACAATATGCACCATAAATTTAAGTTATTCATCTACTTAGGGACAAAAAATGTCTATTTTGGTATTTAATTCCCATACCATCTTCATCACCTATTCAGTAACTTGTGAATCTCTGCTCCCATCTGTTTCATAGGGATTTAAAATTTGAAATGCACAATTTTTTAAAATTAAATAGTATCAGTTATAAATCATCCAGCACTAACTGAAAACTTCACATTCCAAATCTAAGTTTAGCATAATGTTATGACATCCTGGTACCATTGAATTGAGTTTCCCTCTATATACATGCAAGTATACTGGAGTTTGCATTTTTTAAATCTTATTATATATTAAATTCCAAATGTGTCCCCTTATATTTAGACACTTTTACAATTGGTTTAATTTTCAGTACATCATATAGAAGCAGAATGGTTTTATGCATTTGGATGTTTCCACAACAGTAAGAGTTCCCACCCAACCCCTGTAGTAGCATCCATCAAGGATTACTTTTTTCAAATAGCTTTACATTGACACATTATGTTCATTTTCAACTATCAAGAGTAATTTTGATCTAGTTTCTGGTTTCTTGCAGGAGATTTTATCTAAGATCTAAAGGCAAACATGACAAGTCCCCTTGACCTCTTAACTATAATACTTATCATACAATTGCAAAGATAGCATTTGTTTCAGTTTAGGAATATTTAGTGTCTCTGCTGTAGCTAGTAATGATCAATTTAAGAGGGTTTCTATCAACATATCTAATCACGTATTTTGTTTTTAATACTATGTTAAAATAGATTTAATATAACATTACATAGTATGTGTTCTGTAATATTGGTAACATCCACAAAAGTAGCAATAGATCTGTTGCCCAATCACTACAGCAGCTCTTAATGATTATCGGAACGGAAGCCCATGGAACTAAAGCAACTTTTTCAGAATGGAAGCATTCTTGGGGTTTCCTATAACTCACTGAAAATGAAGATTGATGCTATTGATTCAGGACCAAGAATATCAAAACGCCTGGTATTCAACCAGCTTGATTAGTCAATAGATAGCAATGTGAGCTAACATTTTATTTATCACTGGTCAACCTAAGGTGAGTCACAGTAGTGATGCTTGCAAAAGCAGATGAGATGAAAGCAAAACTACATTTCAGGAGCATTCCTCGGCAGCTAGAAAAACTGAAGGCAATTAGCAGAAGCAGAGCTTAGCTGTGACTTGATGACTTGAGCTGACGCTAGATAAGAGACCCACNCCCCCCCCCCCCCCAATTAACACATGCACTATTGTGGAGGGATGGAACTGTCCAATTAGGGCAAAAAAACTGGTACACAGATAACAGACTGGGACAACTTAAATTATCAATTGTACTGCCTACCCTGAAGTGTTCAAATATAATGAGTCAGGCCTTAAAAAAAACCTTGGGGGATTTTAAATTCATAAGTTTTGCATTCTTTTCATTTGCCTTTGGGTTTTTGTGTCTTTAAGCTTCACATTTTCAAGCTTTTCGCTGTAACTTTGAGGGTTAGAAACTTTTTCATTTTAAAAATAAAAGTTTAATGTCTCATAGAGTCACATGACGCCAGGAACTGGAGATTTAAGGAAAACACCAAATAATGTGAAAGTCATCAATGCTGTAAATAATTCTACCACCAATCCTTATGGTTAAGGTTTTGTAACCTCCACCCAACGTAATAATAAAAAGACAACTCATTTCACACATATTAGGTACCATTCTCTAATGCTCTTCAGCTTCTCCTCTGCCTTTCATTCATCCTATAAACACTTAAGTAGCAAACTGAAGGGAGAGTGGCGAGGATTTTTATGCCAGTTTTATGTCATTCAGAGATTACTTTTATTTATATATGATAGCAGATCAAGTGAGAAGACCATAAGGATAATAGGCAGGGATAACATCCCAGGGACAATTACAAGCCTATGTCCTTTTTATTTCAGCTGGACACTTCTGAATTTTTAAAATCTCAATATGCAACCAAACCCTAAAGGTAGAGTTCTGAGACGCTGCTCTTGCCTGCATGCTCAGAATGCCCAGGCTCTCTACTGAGGTGAGAGTGGGATGCTATTCAGCCCCGCCCCCACTCTGCATGTATGTGTTATGATACAGTCTTTAATTACATGAGCTCATACTATTGTTTCTACAAGACCCCCCACCTCAATCAGTGCACAGGCTGGAGGGTGCTCATTTAATGAGCCGCTATTCAATAGTCTGTTTAGTTTCCTCACACTAGTCAAACCCTGCTATGAAGACAGAATTATCAATTTCCTCCTGGGCTTTTCTAGGTTGCTTCTCACTATAGTATCTGAGTTCTTCATAAAAATTAATTTACTGTCACAAAATCCTGGGGGAGGAAGGGAATTTTTCCCATTTTACTGGTGGGAGCTGAGACAAAGAGATTAAGCTACAAAATCTCTACTAATTTTCCATGCCCAGTTTGAGACCCCCTCAAATGTATTTTTAGAATACGTTCATAGACTTAAAGGCCAGAAGGGGCCATCTTGTCTGAGCGCCCTCAGTTGAGCCCAATAACGTGTTTGACTAAAGCATAACTGCTAGAAAGGCATCCAGAGTTGATCTTAAGACATCAAGAGATAAAGAATCCACCACTTCCCTTGGTAGTTTATTCCAATGGTTAAATCACCTTTACTGTTAAAAATTTGTGCCTTATTTCTAATTTGACTCAGTCTGGCTTCAGCATCCAGATGTCAGTTATTGCTATGCCTTTGTCGACTAGATTAAAGAGCACTGTAGTACCTGGTATTTTCTCCCTGGGAAGTACTCACACACTATAATCAAGTCACCTCTCAATCTACTTTTTGATAAACAAAAACAGATTGAGCTCTTCAGGGCTCTCACTGTAAGGAATTTTCTCCAGCCCGCCAATCATTTTTGTGGCTCCTTTCGTCACACTCCAGTACTTCAACATCCATTTTAAAATGTGGCCACCAGAACTGTCTGCATGCAGTATTCCAGTATCACTCTCATCAATGCTGTATACAGAGGTGAAATCACCTCCCAACTCCTACTCGCTACTCCCCTGTTTATATATCAAAGGTCCTTTAGACCTTTCTGCAACAGCATCACACTTGGAGCTCATGTGGCGTTGTTTGTCTACTCTGAGCCCCAAAGTCTTTTGAGAATCACTGCTTTCCAGGATATAGTCCCCCATTCCATAGGTGTGGCCTGAACTCCTTGCCCCTTATAATGCTTAGCACTATATAGCACTATATTCTATATTCAAGTACAGCTCCACTTACAGATAAGAGTGCTCAACACTTCTGCAAATCAGGCCCCCCCCAGTGTCTCAAGCCGGGCACCCAGAAAAGGAGGAACACACAATTAGTGACCACCTGTGAAAAGTGTGGTTTAAGTGACTTGCCCAGCATCACATAGGAATTCTGTGGCAGAGGCAGGGATAGAATCCAGTTCTCCAGGCCAGCATTCATCTGCTTTAACCATGTGACCCTCCTTTCTCTTCCTGCAATCCCCTGCTGCATTCACTACACACTTTCGAATTTATGCAACACATTAAGCAAGGGACCTACAGCCTTTTATGCTACATAACCGCGATTCATGTCCAGCGCACCAGTCGGTCCTGTGCACCGAACGAGGCAGGGGTTCTGTGGAAAATGTAGTATGTGATCATGTAATTGAAGATTATCATAATGTGTACACAAAGGGGACCAAACTGAGGTTGCACAGGCAACATAATTTCTGGCATTTCCTAACTTCTGAGTGCTTGATTTTACAACCTTAAATAATGTTCTTTTAACATTAGTTGTATGTGCATGCATGAGAGAGAGAGAGATGTCCTAGACTTTTTCTCTGGGCATTTTACAAAACAGAAATTCCCTTATGTGGCATCACATTGACACCCACCTGGTTCCGCAGCAGGATTGGCATCTGTAGATCCACTGCACAGATCTCTGCCACTTGAGATACCAGAATAAACTGATAGCATAGAATGCTGTCCCCCTTTATGTGGAGCAGCACTAGAGAAGGGTGAGACACCAGTTTGTCAGTGGGTTTCACAGTATCTGATGACAGCAGAGAAATGGTGAGGTTTTGGAATCTTCGGTTTTGTTCCAGATAGGGTGACCACCTTTTCAAAAGGCAAAAGCAGGACACATGTAGGAGACCCTCTCCCTCCGTGGCCCTGCCCCCAGCCCCTCCTCTTCCCTTGAGGCCCCACCCCCTGCTCCTCTTCTTCTCCCCAAAGCCCCCTCCCCGGCCAGGCTGGAAGCTAGAGCCAGACTGTGGTAAGAGCACTGCAGGGAGCCCAGACTACTGTGGGTAGCCCCAGAACCCTCCTGCTGCCCTGGGCAGGGGGCTGGACTGCCCAAGAGCAGCCACCAACCCCTGGAGTGCACTGCCCAGGGCAGGTGGAAGGTCTGGGGCTCTCCAGGCAGTTCTTACTACTGCTCAGGACTTGAAGTTCCAGGCTCTATAGGGGACTGTGCTTTAGTGGGCACAGACTCTTATGCCTGTTCCCCTGAAGCTTGAGCCCTTCTGTCCTGTCCCCTCCAACCTGTCCCAGTCTGACTCTTGTCTCTTCCCCACCTCTGGCCCTTGTCCCAATCCCAATTCATCAGGCTTCTCATCCCAATCCCAGTCCCCTTGCCCAGCCAGTTCCAGTTTCCCCTCTCCTCAGTCCCCTCATCCAACCTCAGTCTCCCCTGCACATCTCCCTGGCTATCTTGTTCCAGGCTCTGTGCCCAGCCAGTCCCATTTCTCCCCCAGCAACCCAGCTTCTTGTCCAATCTCTGTGCTTTGTGTCACATCTCCCTGCCCCACCTTCCTAGTCCCCGTCTACCTGCCACTCCCACAGCTCCTTGTCCAATCTGAGTGCCAGGATGTGCCCCCAGACAACTGGCTTTCAGTCATCCCCACCCACAACCCCTTTCACTTACCATATCCTTGTCCCTGTCTCCCTGGCCATGGTGCCCAGTTCCATCGTCCCCAGTTAGCCAGTCCCACAGTCTTATTCCCAGGTTCTCTTTTCCAAACAACGCAGAGCAAGAGTGTTGCTCTTGTAGCTTCCCCACATCCCCGGCATACTACTTTACAGGGCCCTCTGGTGGTAGATCTATGAATTCAACAAATGAACATTAACACTGGAGTACTGTGTCCGGTTCCAGTGCCCACACTTCAAAAAAGAAAGTTGCCAAATTGGAAAGGGTTCAGAAAAGAGCTACAAGAATTATTTTAGGTCTGGAAAACCTGTTTTACAGTGAGAAACTCAATAACCTCAATCTATTCAGTTTATCCAAGAGAAAGTTAGAAGGTGACATGATAATGCTATACAAGTATCTATACCTGGAAAAGATTTCTGACAGTAGACAGTTCTCTAATCTAGCAGAAAAAGGTATTACATGTGTGACACTACAGCCCATATTTTTCACAGTGATATTATTAGGATATGATTATGGCATAATGATGATGCATTTTTTACAAGATGGGTCATGTAATGTGTCATTGGAAGGGTATGATTTGCTGAATATGATTATCTTATTTATATGCATGTATCATTTTTGTATCTGAAGTTATGAATAGTGACTATGTATATGTATTTCACATGTAGTCACACCTGGGTGACACCCAGCAGGCAAGATGCTTCCAGTCTAAATAGCTGGTTGGGAAGGACCCATTCCGGGTAATGGGCCATTAGGGAAATCAATAGGCCTTAGGAGAAGCTTATCCCCCACCTGATGAACTCTCCTGAGAACACTCCAGACAGCCTATAAGTAATAGCTGCTATGACGCTGTAAGGGCATGTGACCAGCCCACATGACTCTGGACTCCATTTTGGGAACCTTTCACAAGCTGGTCTGGGAACTGAGTTTGGAACAAAGGGTTCCCACCATATGCGAAAGCTATATAAGGCAGGGAGTGACATCATCGGTTGTTCTTCACTTCCCACACAAAGGACTCCTGGAAACACCTGAGGAACAAAGACTGACCTGAGACAAGTGCTAGACCCAGGCTAAAGGGATTTCTAGCCTGTGTATGGAAACCTGGGGAGCCCAAGTTGCAAAGCAAGTGCAGCTTGTGCCTTGAGAATCTCCAAGCCTTCTTGTTTCATCAGTCAGGGTGAGCAACAGCTAATTCATATCCAATCTATCTAGTATGTTAAGTTTATTTTTTTGTTTTTGTTTATTTGCTAGGTAATCTGCTTTGATCTGTTTGCTATCCCTTATAATCACTTAAAATCTATCTTTTTGTAGTTAATAAACTTGTTTATATTTTAACCTAAACCAGTGTGCCTTTAAGTGAAGTGTCTGGGGGGAAATATCTCAGCTTAGTTACCACAAATGTGCATATTCCTCTCCACATTGAGGGAGGGGCGGACATATTAATCAGTTAACACTGTACAGATCCCTGTGCAGTGCAAGATGATATAATTTTGAGTTTATACTCTAGAGGGGAGGTGCGTGCCTGGGGAGCTGGGAACCTGGCTGGGATCTGCTGTTCCTACTTGGATGGCTTAGGTAAAGTACTCTCAGGGAGCTCAGTTTGGGTGTGTGGCACCACCTGCTGTCATGTTGGATGATAACAGGGCCTGCGTAAGGCTGGCTATGTCTCCAACCAAGGAAGGAGTGTGAGCAGGGTCAGTCCAACTGAATGGTTAGAGGAGTACAGTGGTTTCTCACAGCTCCCACACTTTACACCAGGGGTAGCAACCCATCACAACATGATCCAATGGTTGGAAGCTGCAGCTAGACAAATTCAGACTAGAAACAAGGTGCAAATTTTTAATAAGTGATATTAGTCATTGGGACAACTTATCTAGGGACGTGGTGGATTCTCTATCACTTGGAAGCTTTAAATCAAGATAAATGTCTAAGAGGTTCTGCTGTAGATGAACCAAAAGTTATGGGCTTGATGCAAAAATTACTGAGGGAAATTCTATTGCCTGTGTTATGCAGGAAGTCAAACTAGATTATCAGGATTCCTTTGGCCTTAAACGTTCTGAACTGCTGATATATTTCTCAAGTCACACTGCCAAGACTAGAAGGTCAAAGATCAAGACTTCAAGAGTCATGGGTGATTTGGGGTGTCTCCAATTTGGGTGCCTGCTTGAAACATCGTAAAAGGGGCCAGTGATCAGAGTGGGGCCACACTCAGCACTTTCTGAAAACCTGGCCCCTTTAAGGTGTTTTAACTTGGGCACCCACCAAGTTGACATACCTAAAATAACAAGTCAGTTTGAAACTGTTGGTCAAAGTTACTAGAGCAGAAAAGCAGATTAAACCCTGGAGCATCAGGCTGGAACACTTTCAAAAGGCATCTATTAAGCAACATGCATTTGCAATTCTCTTTCTCCCCTTAGCCAACAGGAGGAAGATGACGCCACATAGCACACACAGCAGGGCCGGCTCCAGGCACCAGCAGAGGAAGCACGTGCCTGGGGCAGCACATGCTAAAGGGCGGCATTCCGTCCATTCTTGGGGCGGAACACTCCGGGCGGCTTTTTTTTTTTTTTTGCTTGGGGTGGCAAAAATGGTAGAGCCGGCCCTGCACACACACCACTTCTCCCTGCCCCACACCTGACCTGGCCTGTGCTGGCTGCTGTGGCACAACAACAAAAGCTCAAATCAAACTGTCAAACTCTGGCTTCCTGGAAAGTTTCAAGCAATGTTTTCCCCAGTGTGTGTGTGTGTGTGTGTGTGTGTGGGTGGGTGTGTGTGTGTGTGTGTGTGTGTGTGTGTGTGTGTGTGTGTGTGTGTGTTCAAATATACAGGGTGGCGGTGAGGGCCGATGAAAGGTGAGACTGTGAGAACGAAGGTGGGCTGTATGGCACCATAGTAAAAACTGAAACATGTTTCACGACCATTATATTAGATTTAACTCATGTTTTAAAATCATCACACAAATTAAAGTTGGCTACTCAAGCCTTCTATGAAGCGTTACATCTACATCCTTCTTGGTTTCTTCTTGTAAGTTTGCATAACTCTGTTAATGAACTTCTCAAATGCAGTTCATTCATCTTTGGTGGCTTCTCGTGTGACCGGTACTTCCAGTCCTTCATGATATACCCATGATCCAGCAGAAGGCAACTTCTTTCAGAACACAAAATTCTATTCAATGAAAAAAAAGAATGCTCAACCATAGCTGTTGTGACTGGAAGTAGCAAGAGATTAATTCCTACTTCTTTCATCCCAGGAAACATAGCACAAAGATTGGGTCAAGCCACTCGTGATGATAAAGAAGAAGTTGAAGGCAAATCTTCATTTGTTCATTGTATGATATTCCACTCTGTATTCAAATTCTCTATTCTGTTCTGATCACATGGCAGCCCCATTGCAGGTAGTGCCTCACTCCACTCAACTGTCGTGTTTTATAAGACAGGCACCTGTAAAACATATGTAGAGGTTGTGTAGAATCCAGAAGTTGCTGTTGTAGATTTGTAAGAATCAAGACTGTGTACTTTTTCAGCTGACTTAACAAACATGTCTTGTCCTTTTCACTTAAGGAGTCAATATAAGTGCTCTAATTAATCAACTTCTGAACTGAAGTCTTTGCTTCTGCCAATACGTTTTCAATGGCTAGATTTCTGATGGATCCAAGTGTAACTTTTATTGCTGAACAAAGGTCTACTATTGTTGTAGCAGATGCCTGGATGGCATTAATGACCCAAGAGGTTTCAACAGTAGGCTTACAAGAAAGAGAATGGCGATAATCTTCTCTGAACTGAGTAGCAAAAGTAGTTCACCAGCCTCACTACTTAGATCCATCCCATCTCCGTAGATACTTTCCAAAGCCAATAATAATGGCTGCAGTAATTCTAAGACAACAGCCAATAATCATTCATGAGAAAGTCAGCGTTAGACTAATTTGAACTTCAGTCCCAGTGTATCTTCTATTTTTTCCAAGATGTTTAGTCCTTTTGTATTCTTGCTGAAAAAAGAGTATAACAAAGACATTACATTTATGGTTTTTTAACTGTCTTTTGTAGATCCTGCAGCTCATATAAGTGCTAGTTGGAGTAGATGGTCTCTGCAGTGTGTATAGGAGAGATTAGGGTTACACTTTTCTCTGAGCAAAGCTTGTACTCCACTATGTCTCCCAGAGAAGTTTGCAGCTCCATCAAATGCACAAACAGTCATCTCATCTCTTTGGGGTTCAATTTACAAGCATTTAACTTTTCTAAAATGTGGGTTGTCACAGATGCAGCCGATGTGTCTTCTATAACCTGAACATCTAGAAATGCATCTCCTGGCCTATCACAGACATCAAGTTAACGAATGCAATGACTTAATACTTGCCCATTTGCATTGGTTCATTCATCAGCCATGTATGCACATTTCCTGAATGCAGTGAGAGAGTTCTTCACTTTTTAAACTGCTGAGTCTTTCACTGTTGCATTGCATGCTTCTAACCAGTCAGTTGAGTTTCTTGCAGAAAGATAGTGAGCATTTGCTGGTCTTGGTTGGAACCAGTATCCAACTTCAGGATTAACAAGTGACAATGCACTTAACATTGTAGTGACAGCCATATTTGTTTGCATAAACTGTGTTGTGTCTCCAGCATTCTTAAAAGCCGCATTAAGTACTTCTAAAATTGGCTTTGCAAGTAACTGGCCAATAAAGTTTTTTGCATGTCGATGCAGTCAGAGAATTGGTGTTTTGCAGCCTTTTCATGTAAGTTGTCAGCATTGGCTTTGCTGATCGGTCTGGCAAACCAAACTCCTCCACTTTTACTATATAAATCCATGGTACATACGCCCATATCTTGAATAGTGCATGCAGTTCTGGTTGCCCCATCTCAAAAAAGATATATTGGAGTTGGAAAAGGTACAGAGAAGGGCAACTATAATGATTAAAGGTATGGAACAGATTCCATATGAGGAGAGATTAAGAAGACTGGGACTGTTCAGCTTGGAAAAGAGATGACTAAGAGGGGAGATGATAGAAGTCTATAAAATCTTGACTGGTGTGGAGAAAGTGAATAAGGAAGTGTTATTTACTCCTTCCCATAACACAAGAACTAGGGGGGACCCAATGAAATTAGTAGGCAGCAGGTTTAAAACAAACAAAAGGAAGCATTTCTTCACACAACGCACAGTCAACCTGTGGAACTCTTTGCCAGGGGATGTTGTGAAGGCCAAAACTATAACACGGTTCAAAAAAGAACTAGATAAGTTCATGGAGGATAGGTCCATTAATGGCTATTAGCCAGGATGGGCAGGGATGCAACACCATGCTCTGAGTGTCCCTAACCTCTGTTCACCAGAAGCTGGGAGTGGACGACAGGGGATGCCTCACCTGATAATTGCCCTGTTCTGTTCATTCCCTTTGAAGCACCTGGCATTATCCACTGTCTGAAGACAGGATACTGGGCTAGATGGACCATTGGTCTGACTCAGTATGGCCATTCTTATGATCTTATATAAAAATTAATTACAATATAACAACAAACATTTTTAGTACAGAAACTCCCCAAGATAACGACCTCTCGAGATAGCAACAATGTGAGCTAACTACCTTGGCAAATAATGCATTTTAAAAGTTTAGGCCTAGGAAATGTATATTTATGTAAGTTTCCATGTCACAAATCTAGCATTCTGGAGCAAAGTCACTAAAACATAGTCCAACAAACAAATGTTCCTTTAACATACCCCTCCCTTCACTGCACCCCACTCATAGTTGTTATACTTGGTCAGTGGAGACCCAGAGTTTAGAGGTGCTTTCTCATGAGTTCACCTCCCACCCTGGGGGGGGCGGGAGGGGAGAAGGCACCTTGCTCATTCCTTCAGCTGCTCGCCTCGCTCCGGCTGCTCACTCTGGCTGCTGTTTGTCATGCCACCATTCACTCCACCCGTCCATCAACAATGGCCTGCACCGTCACCTTCTGCTGCCACCAGCCCCTGCGATCTCTGTGAGTCAGTCTCTTGAGGGTCCACGACTCTCAGTGATTTCAGCTCTCAGTGGGGGAACCTCACAGTGAGTGCAGGCTGGGCCAGCAGTGTCTTCCCCAGAAACGCTGTCCCCCACTTAGACCTGATTATCGGTGATTTCAGCTCTAGCGGTCACGTAACAAAACAACAGACTCTCTATGGAGCCTAATCAGCTCTCTCTTTAAACAGAGAAGAGAGATAGGGCAAATTGTGCCGGTGACTGTTTTGTCTGCCAAAAGCTGCCTTTTGGCAAAAAAAACTTGACAGTGCAGACAAGCCCTTCGGCAGAGCCCACACCACTAAGCAAAACCCCTCTCCACCCTTTCTCTCTCTGCACTGGGATCTGCCATCTAACCCTCCTGCTTAGTGAGTGCAGTTCAGTTGAGAGTGACTAGTGCTTAATTTGTAACGAAAGAGGTGTCAGGGTCAAGTAAGTTTTTTTACTTTCATAACTGACGTGACAAGCCCAGAGGTGCCGAGGCAATGACCTGCCAAGCCTAGACGTGCCAGGGCTCAGCCCTGGCAAAAATTAAGCACTGACGGTGACCCCCTTAATCAGGATAGGCTAAATACAGTTCTGCTGCCCTTTACTCATACAATAAGGATAACAACGTTTCATTACCCCTACATTCAATACTAAAGTGATTTGTAACCCAAAACCGGCCAAAATTGATTACTTGGGCAACACAGCTCTGTCTGCTGGATACCTAGTCAGAGTAGGTGTGTTCATGTAAATATAGTCTGGTCCTGAAGTCTTTCCCCTCCCTCCCTCCCCCCCCCTCCCGGGTCATCACTAGCTGGCAGGAAGAGCTCATTTAGACCTTGCTTACAAATCATAATTTGAAATTATTAGGTTGGCCAACATTGCAGAAATGAATGTGCTAACATTGTCATAAAAAACAACAGCTGTATGAGGAAGCTAGTCTTTGTTCATACTTTTCAAACCCATTATGATTTCTCAGGTACAAGTATTTTATCCTATACTGTATATGCGTTTAAAGTGTGTATTAATGTTTCAAATTTCAATTCAAATTTCCAGTAAAAGACTATATTGGCAACACTGAAGTAGCAAACAACTGAGGGGGGATGTTTGGGGAAATTCAGGAGGAGTGTACACCTGCGCCCCGGCTGCCCGTTGAAATTTGGGGGCGGGACCTTCCGCCGCCGCTGTTGGGGGCGGCATTTCGGGGGCGGGACCTTCCGCCGCCTAGGGCGCCGGAAGAGCTGGCGCCGCTACTGTGTACACCTCCCCTGGGGGGGTGTAGGGAAATCCCTGTTTTCAAGCCAAATGGTGTCAGAAAAGCAGCCCTCCCTTGGGAGCTGTGGGGCAAGGAGGAAGCTACCAGCATGGAGAGCTGATGAGAGCCTAGAGGAGCCCTTGTCTCAGAGCCTGGAAGCAGAAGCCTAGGAAGAAATGTGAAGGGGGGAAAAAACAGCAATTTTCCAGGTCTGACAGAGTTGTGGATTCCCATAATTCCTAGGAAAGCATGGCCAGATTAAGGCACTATGGGACCATGCCTCAGGCTCCAGCTTCTGGAATCATGTGATTACAACAGAATCTCAGCTTTCATTTAAAAAAAAAAAAGGTTTCTAGCCCTCATGGCTGCAAAGAAAGCTTGACAACATGTGTGAGCATAACTGATTCAGTGACATCTGCCTGAGCCTGCAGAGAGCCTGGAACAATAGTTCTGATGGGTAGTAAGTGCTCCATGCATCTCAATGGCATATTAACCCCAAGACCAAGGTTCTGTAGCTCCCATCCCCCATCCCATCAGAGGATTGTGTGTGTGATGGGAGGAAAGAGCAGCAGTCTAGTCCCGCCCCTGTCACCCTCCCCAACCACATACACCCGGCTGCTGAAGCAATACTGGGGAAGAGGGGAGGTGTCTTCCTATTGCCACTCCTGCCTCTGTATCATGGTGTGTTTAGGGTCCTGGATTGCTTTACTCCAGTGGTTCCCAAACTTTAACAGCCCGCGAACCCCTTTCACTAAATTGTGAAATCTCGGGACCCCCCTCCTAAAAATGAATATTTTCAGGGATTTAAGTTTAAATTTCCTCAGTGTGATGGATGCCCCAACTGCCCAGCCCCGCTCTTCCTGGGGCTTGGGCTGGGGTTCGGGCTGCCGGCTTCCCCACTCGGGCTGCCAGCCCCAACTGCCCAGCCCCGCTTTCCCTGGGGCTCGGGCTGCCAGCCCCACACGGAGCGCTGGGGTTCGGGCTGCCGGCTCCCCCGCTGACAGGAGCAGGGCTCGGGCTGCCGGTGTGCCCGGCCCCGCTCTCCCTGGGGCTCGGGTTGTCTGCCCTGCAACCGGGTGCGACCTGCTGCCTCCAATGCCAGGGTCCTCTGGCCACCATTAGCGAATTTTTTCTTGCGAATGCCCTGTAACGTTCTGCAAACCCCCAGAGGTTCGTGAACCCTAGTTTGGGAACCGCTGCTTTAATCTGACCCTGCATGAAAGAGAAATGAACGCATGTAACTTAATTATTAGAGGCCTCATTCTGATCTCACTTAAAGTGACTTCAGTGGAGTTACTCCTGACCTACACCGGTGTGAGTGAGATCAGAATCAGACCCCCTAGATTATGAGAGTCAAGAATGTAATGCAGTGGCAAAAAAGGCTAACATTCTGGGGTGTTTTCACAGGAGTGTTGTATGTAAGACATGGGAGGTAATTGTCCCTCTCTAATAGGCACTGGTGAGGGCTCAGCTGGAGTACTGTGCCCTGTTCTAAGCACCACACTTTGGGAAAGACATGGACAAATTGGAGAGAGTCCAGGAGAGCAACAGAAATGACAGACACTTTAGAAAACCTGACTATGAGGAAAGGTTTAAAGAAACAACAACCTGGGCATGTTAAATCTTGAGAAACGATGACTCAGGGCGAATCTGATTACAGTCTTCAAATATGTTAAGGGCTGTTATAAAGACGATGATAATCAGTTGGTTTCCATGTCCACTGAAAGTAGGACAAGAAGTAATGGGCTGAATCTGCCACAAGGGAGATTTAGGTTAGATATTAGGGAAAACCTTTCTAACGCTGTTAAACTCTGGAATAGGCTTCCAAGGCAGGTAGTGGAATCCCCATCACTGGAAGTTTTTAAGAGCAGGTTGAACAAACAGCTGTCAGGGATAGTCTAGGTACAGTTGGTCCTGCCATAGCATAGGGGGCTGGACTTGACGATCTCGCAAAGTCCCTTCCAGCCCTACATTTCTATGATTAATATGACCTTTCAAATTATTTGTATTTGAGTTTATCTATGGTGTAGCCAGCTCTCATTTAGACACCATGAGGATTATTTTGATAAACACTCATTTGGGGGGAGAAGATTATGAACATTGTCAGCCCTGTGGGTGTGCATCCCTTTTGGTTTGCTCATTTTAAGTTCTCCGCTCAGCAGAATTCTGAGTTAGTTTACTTTGAAAGAAAGAGACATGATGCCACTCATATATGGGCATGCAAAAGCAAAAAAAAAGCAAGCAAGGCCAGAACACAAGGACGCTTAGTGTGGATGTTCTGTGGTGAAGTAATAGGATTTATGCACAAACCTTAAAGCATAGGTGTCTGAGTTATCCTTGGCTTTATCTACCAGGCACTTACAAAAGGGCCCTCCTCTCCCTGCTTAAATTCATTACTGACAAAGCCCTTTGTCATCAGGGTTATACAATTCTTATTTCCAGCATTGGTGTTGGTCCCTCGAGTGACCTATCCAGAATATAGTGGATAATCCTTAATATTTAACTGAATTGAGCAAACAAACCAATCATGCAAAGGTAATATGAAAGCCAGATATCTGAAAGTGGAGGAAGAGGAGGGAAAGAAAGGCTGTATTTATTTCTTGTGGTTTATGCAGACCCAATATAAACTTTTGTAGGATATTAGACAGCTCTGCTGAATCAATCCCCAAATAAATATATTCAAAGTCTAGCTTCTCCAGCATTGGTCCAGATTCACCCTCTCCATCTCTTCCCTGTTTGCTTTTTACCTCTTTTGATCTTTCCACTCACGGGAGGCTATCTTCTTTCTGCCTCTTAAAAATCTGACGATTAATATAGTGACAGCAAATGGGGAAATTAGCATTGATGTTGTGACGGGTTAGATCACAGAATCCCCTTGGGAGCTGCCAACTGATGTGCCACAGACTACTTCTGACCCCTGCTTTCCCTGCCAGCCCAGTGGCTCCAGCACCCTATCTTGCTGAGCCAGATACTCCCGTCTGCTTCAACACAGACCCAGGGTCTGAATTACGTGCCCCAAAGCTGCAGGTTTACCTGAAAACAGCTCACAGAAGTGTGCTTGTCTTTAGCACTCAGATGCTCAACTCCCAATGGGGTCTAAACCCAAATAAATCCGTTTTACCCTGTATAAAGCTTATACAGGGTAAACTCATAAATTGTTCGCCCTCTATAACACTGATAGAGAGATATGCACAGTTGTTTTCTCCCCCAGGTATTAATACATACTCTGAGTTAATTAATGAGTAAAAAGTGATTTTATTAAATACAGAAAGTAGGATTTAAGTGATTCCAAGTAGTAACAGACAGAACAAAGTAAGTCACCCAGCAAAATAAAATAAAATGCGCAAATCTATGTCTAATCAAACTGAATACAGATAATCTCACCCTCAGAGATGCTTCAGTAAGTTTTTTCTCAGACTGGACACCTTCCAGGCCTGGGCACAATTCTTTCCCCTGGTACAGCTCTTGTTCCAGCTCAGGTGATAGCTAGGGGATTCTTCATGATGGCTCCTCTCCCCCTCTGTTCTCTTCCACCCCTTTATATATCTTTTGCATAAGGCGGGAATCCTTTGTCCCTCTGGGTTTCCACCCCCCCTCACTGGAAAAGCACCAGGTTAAAGATGGATTCCAGTTCAGGTGACATGATCACATGTCACTGTAAGACTTCATTACCCACTTGCCAGCACACACATATACAGGAAGACTCACAGGTAAATACAGCCATCTGCAGACAATGGTCCTAGTTAATGGGAGTCATCAAGATTCCAAACCACCATTAATGGCCCACACTTTGCATAATTACAATAGGCCCTCAGAGTTATATTTAATATTTCTAGTTTTAGATACAAGAGTGATACATTTATACAAATAGGATGATCACACTCAGTAGATTATAAGATTTGTAATGATACCTTACAAGAGACCTTTTCCATGAAGCATATTCCAGTTACATTATATTCACTTATTATCATGTTTTTATAAAACCATATGGACTGCACAACGTCACAGATGTAATCCAAGCAGAGCTTTGCCAGGCACTGTTCAGTCTCTGGCTCTGGCATTGCTCCTTAAACCTGGCCTGCTACTCAAGTCCTGGGCCTTTATTGGTCAGAGACTGCCAATCGTGTTACATTGTGTGGTACGTTGTCAGGTGCCCGACACAGAGATTAGGGATCACAAAACTCATTTGTCCCTGTAAGACAGGGATCTCAAACTCAAATGACCATGAGGGCCACATGAGGACTAGTACATTGGCCCGAGGGTCGCATCACTGACCCGCACTTCCCCCCCCCCGCTGCCCCCGGCCCCACCCCTGCCCCACCTCTTCCCACCTTTTCCCGTCCCCATTCCAATCCCTTCCCCAAAGTCCCCACCCCAACTCCGCCCCCTCCCTGCCCCTATTCCGACCCCTTCCCCAAATCCTCGCCGCTGCCCCACCTCTGCTCCGCCTCCTCCCCTGAGCGCGCAGCTCCCTGCTCCTCTCCCCTCCCTCCTGGAAAGCGCTAAGTGCCGCCAAAGACCTGTTTGGTGGCGGGAAGCGCCTGGAGGTAGGCAGAGGAGCGGGGACGCGGCGCGCTGCGGGGAAGGGGAGCTTGGCGGCCGCAGGAAATAACTCGGGAGGGGGGGTGCGGGGAGCTTGGCGGGCCACAGCTAATAACTCCACGGGCCACGTGTTTGAGACCCCAACTGTAAGCTTTGGTGATGTAGCATATTGACTACCATGTACGTGTACAATGCACGCCAGTGCTCAGAAGAGCACAACTGGATCAAGTGTTCCTCGTGGCAGGCCTATGAAGTGGATATAAACCTGAATTCCAACCACAACAATGGGGGATGCGCCTTTAAATCCAGCTTATGGGAGACTTTGATTTTAACGCTGAGCCCAAAGTTTTGTGAATGCATGAGCTGACTTCCTGACAAAGAGGAAGTAAAGCGAGTATCTACACAGGCTCTGAGCTAGCTTGAATCCAGCTAGTGCAGGTAACATAGCAATGAAAAGAGCTCAATGCAGGCAGCATATGCCCAGCATGGACCCTGGATATGTACTTGACTTGCTAGCCTGCATAGCACAGCCTTCACTGCTATTGTTACCTGTGCTAGCTGGATTCAAGCCAGCTCAGGTAGGCTAGCCCATGCACAGCTCTTGCTGTGTGGACATATGCAAAATTTTGTGATTAGAGTACAGCATTGGGGATTCCCTCCCTGTCACTGACTCCATCTGGGAGCTCAAGTTATTCACACTCTCTGGTTTTCAGTTTCCCCATGTGTGAAATGGGAACGATGATATTTACCTCCAATGGAAGTGACGAGGCTTAATTCCTGTTTATAAAGCACTTTACAAATCTACCAATGAAATGTGCTCTACAAAGAACAGAGCGGTGTTGGCCTATGTTATTGCTGTTGTCTCCAAATGTAAAAGGCTAGGGAACTTAGTTGCCCCGACCACCACCTATTCCCTAATGAGACCATTATGTCATAGGAGTGACCCTATCCCTATATAGTAGTTTATAAGCAATCTTTCGCATTTGACCCCTTTTTAGCATAACTGGACTTTCATGCATCAAAAGGAGGCTTGCCACTGGCGAAGGGGATGACGAGGTGTTTAGAAGAGCTACTTAAATAAAGAAGTTTCCTGTCTGTTTCTGAGACTGCATCTGGGCTATCAGTCTCAGTGGAGGAGTTCTACATTTCACCCACACACACACAGAGACCCTCCCCCTTTTTATTCATATCCCGAGAATAAGGAAAAGAGTCATCCAGACAAGGGCTGTCTCAGTCAGTAATGCTATTATGTGGAAGTGTGTGGTCATCACAAAATGCTTCATTTCCCCACTCCCACCCATCTTCAGAACAGAAGGGGGAGGGGGAGGCACTAACTAGTGCAAGCCTTGAAGTATGAGCCCTTAAGTAAAGTCGGATATTTCTGTGTTATTACTCTGCAGTTCAACAGTCATGAGCAATTACCGGAGCAACTTCCTCATCCCCATGAGTCACACAGACCCTCACTACATTCATTAGAACAAAATAATAAATGAACTGGACTATTTCCTCAACTATTACCACCCAAAGAGAGAAGAGAGGGCTTGGCAGGGGGGATGACTGAGGAAGATTGTAAACAGGATTTCTTTCAGTAGATACCTTAATGGTGCAAAGAGGCCAAATTAAAGTTTGTGGGCAGATTCTGCTCTCACTCACACTGGTGTAAACCTAAGTAGCTCCACCAAAGTTTCCTAGGCTTACACCAGCGAGAGGGGGATCTGAGTCTTGCCCTTGTCTCCACCCATGATTTTCACTCAGCCACCACTCAAAATATGGCTTGCTTATTCCCAACACTCATGCCTGCTGTGGTCTTTATTTGGGCACAGTTCTGGTATCCCCCCAGGCCAGTGGGGGCAGGACTGTGCCCTTGGGGAGTAAGATCCAAAGAGGGGCTTATGCCCAAATAAATCTAAAAGTGGCACAAACTTGGGGGAAATTATTGTTTATTTTAAAATAAATTGGCCTGTCATTAATTTTCTCCGTTCACATATGGTTCCTGCACTTGTCTAGCCGTACTGCCCTCCACCCTTTCCCACAACTTTGCCTGCAGTCAAGTCACAGTCCTGCATTTAGGATATTGCTGTGTTGCCATTGAAATTATTGTGATTTTACCAATTCATTGTGATGGCTCTAATCAGGAAGCAAACTTCACCTTTGAAAAAGAAAAAAAGAAAAAAGAAAACCTGCATAAACCAAACTGTCTGACAACAACCCCACATCTAGTGTGGGTGCTAATGTAACGTCACAGCCAGAGCAGAGGCCTGGGACTCAGCACTCCTAGGTAGAGCTGGTTGGGAGCTTTCTGATGAAGTGGCATTTCATTGGAAAAATACCGATTTGTCAAACCCAAAATGTTTTGTGGAAATATATTGGGAGCAGTGAACTTTCAAAAACTACAGGCAGGGTTCCACCAACAGAACTGTACCTGCTTTCCTGCCAGGGAGCTGGCACTTCCATGTCCCAGGGCAGCCCCACCACGCAGATTGCCCCAGCCTAAGGAATCCAGACTTCCTGTTGCCACAGAGCCAGGAAATCCCAGGAACCTGAGCTGGGAGTCCGGAAACCCCGAGAGACCCAATTTGAGCTGGAGCTATCAGGGTTTCCAGGCTTCCTGCCACAGAGCCAAGAAGTCCTGAGATGGGCTTCCAGAGCCTGCAGCTCTGGCACAGTCTTGCCAGGTAGACTGCCCTGGGTTCAAAGACCCCAGGGCTTCTAGACTCCTGGGGCAGCTGGCTCCCCTGGCTGTGGGAGTCAGGCAGTCCAGGGACCCATCGGCCCAGGAGTCTGGAAGCCCTGGGGTTCCCAATCCTGGAGTAGTCTGCATGGTGCTGAAGATCCTGTCAGCTGCTGACTGAAACTGAGCTGATTCTCATCAGTTTCACTGCTGCCCACCACTTAATAGCAGCAGTCAAACTGTCAAGAATCATCTCAGTTTCTGGTCCTGGGGAGCGCATTTCATTTCGGAAACACCGGGTGTCAGAATGAATCCAAATTTCACAGTGTTGAAATTCCCTGCAAACTGTGATGGTCACATAAACACCACCCTATACCGGAAACCTACTGACTGCTATACTTACCTACATGCCTCCAGCTTTCATCCAGACAACATCACACGATCCATTGTCTAGAGCCAAGCCCTAAGATACAACCGCTTTTGCTCCAATCCCTCAGACAGAGACAGACACCTACAAGAGCTCTATCAAGCATTCTTAAAACTACAATACCCACCTGGGGAAGTGAGGAAACAGATTGACAGAGTGAGATGGGTACCCAGAAGTCACCTACTACAGGACAGGCCCAACAAGGAGAATAACAGAACACCACTGGCATCACGTACTGCACCCAGCTAAAACCTCTCCAGCACATCATCAACGATCTACAACCTGTCCTGGAAAACGATCCCCTACTCTCACAGGCCTTGGAAAGCAGGCCAATCCTCACTTACAGACAGCTCCCCAACCTGAAGCAAATACTCACCAGCAACTACACACCACACCACAGAAACACTAACCCAGGAACCAATCCCTGTAACAAACCTTGTTGCCTTCTCTGTCCCCATATCTACTCTAGTGACACCATCATAGGACCCAACCACACCAGCCACACCATCGGAGGCTCATTCACCTGCACATCTACTAATGTGATATATGCCATCATGTGCCAGCAATGCCCTTCTGCCATGTACATTGGCCAAACCAGACAGTCTCTACGTAAAAGGATAAACGGACACAAATCAGACATCAGCAATGGTAACATACAAAGGCCTGTAGGAGAGCACTTCAATCTCCCTGGACACTCAATAACAGATTTAAAAGTAGCCATCCTTCAACAAAAAAACTTCAAAAACAGACTTCAAGGAGAAACTGCAGAACTACAATTCATTTGCAAACTTAACACCATCAATCTGGGCTTGAATAGGGACTGGGAGTGGCTGGCTCACCACAAAAGCAATTTTCCCTCTCTTGGTATTGACACCTCCTCATCAATTATTGGGAGTGGACCACATCCACCCTGACTGAATTGGCCTTCAACATTGGTTCTCCACTTGTAAGGTAACTCCTTTCTCTTCATGTGCCAATATATATTTATGCCTGTATCTGTACTTTTCACTCCATGCAGCAGAAGAAGTGGGGTTTTTACCCACGAAAGCTTATGCCCAAATAAATCTGCTAGTCTTTAAGGTGCCACTGGACTCCTCGTTGTTTTTTTTTGAAGATAGGCAAATATTGTGCACACACAAAAATCTTCTGTTCATATTTATATCAGTTTTTAAACAAGTTTGTTTCTGTGATATTTGTGCCCTTTGGTGTTTGCTTTCTATAAACATTCTAGTGAGCTAGTTTTATTGGCCGGAATGTTCATAAAACAATTAATTTTAGCAAATATTGGAAAATATTCCAGGAAANGCCCTTTGGTGTTTGCTTTCTATAAACATTCTAGTGAGCTAGTTTTATTGGCCGGAATGTTCATAAAACAATTAATTTTAGCAAATATTGGAAAATATTTCAGGAAAGCAATTTTTGTATTTGTAAAGATTAGCATTTGCATCAGAAACCGTATCCCAAGAGGTCCCATTCTAACGCAACAGAAACATATTTCGTGACTTAGGTTTTCAGTCAAAAACTAAACACAATAGCACTGGTTTTGAACGTTTGCAATGAACTGCTGGCAAACAAAATTATCCACAGAAACTATTTGGCAAAAGTTTTCCAATAGCCAATAATTCTGAGTAAGTCACAATCTGCTTGTGAACAATTTACCAACAGAAAGAAGTGACATTTGAATACCTTATTTGTCCAGCTGTTCCTGGTACATTAGGTAGTACTGGAGAGTCTAAATTCAGATCTCCATCTGGCCCCTCTACAGAACTATCTGAGCCTCCCCTTTATTAGTGTATTTTCCCTCACAACACTCTGAGGGAGGGTTAACATCATTAGTCACAGATGGGGAAGGGAGGAAGTGAGAGACTAAGTCACTCAGCCAAGCTCACACAGAATGTCTGTGGTGGAATTGAGCCTGGGTCTCCAGAGTCCCAGGCTACTGTTCTACCCACTGGATAATACTTCTCTCAGCTTTCCTTTAATCATTGTAACATTGCCATTTGCACAGTCACAAATAAATGCTTTACTGCAGCACCTTTTTTAAACTACTTGTTCCATTCACAGACTTATTGCAATACTGATGCTACTTTTCAAAGGCCTATCTCACCATCTCCTCAGCACAAGCAGTTTTTCCTGTACAGATTTTAGTTTCATCATCCTATCTGGGCACAATACGCTGGCTCGTCTTCTGCCAACATTAAGTACGTTGATTCAGACACACAATGACAGCTGTCCATTAGAATCTCACAGCAGAGGACTTCATGTCACAACCCGGCATGAAGTGCATACACCTTCCTCGGTATTTTTGTTCCCCTTAAGGTGCAGGTTTCACACTCTCCTGCTTCCTATGTGGAAATACAGGGCCTGCTTTTCAAAGGTACTGAGTCTTCACAGTGCCAGCTGAAGCCAGCTTTGCTATTCATGCGTGCCCCTCCTAAGCACTGGTGTCAGCATGATTGGTATTGTACAGCTTTGTGATGCAGACAAATGTCTAAGAGCGGAGAAGGTTAAAGAGATACAGTCAAAATTGATGGGTCTATAACAGGGGTAGGCAACCTGCGGCACGCGTGCCGAATGCGGCACGCGAGCTGATTTTCAGTGGCACCCACACTGCCAGGGTCCTGGCCACCAGTCCGGAGAGCTCTGCATTTTAATTTAATTTTAAATGAAGCTTCTTAAACATTTTAAAAACCTTATTTATTTTACATACAACAATAGTTTAGTTATATATTATAGACTTATAGAAAGAGACCTTCTAAAACGTTAAAATGTATTACTGGCACNATTATCCACAGAAACTATTTGGCAAAAGTTTTCCAATAGCCAATAATTCTGAGTAAGTCACAATCTGCTTGTGAACAATTTACCAACAGAAAGAAGTGACATTTGAATACCTTATTTGTCCAGCTGTTCCTGGTACATTAGGTAGTACTGGAGAGTCTAAATTCAGATCTCCATCTGGCCCCTCTACAGAACTATCTGAGCCTCCCCTTTATTAGTGTATTTTCCCTCACAACACTCTGAGGGAGGGTTAACATCATTAGTCACAGATGGGGAAGGGAGGAAGTGAGAGACTAAGTCACTCAGCCAAGCTCACACAGAATGTCTGTGGTGGAATTGAGCCTGGGTCTCCAGAGTCCCAGGCTACTGTTCTACCCACTGGATAATACTTCTCTCAGCTTTCCTTTAATCATTGTAACATTGCCATTTGCACAGTCACAAATAAATGCTTTACTGCAGCACCTTTTTTAAACTACTTGTTCCATTCACAGACTTATTGCAATACTGATGCTACTTTTCAAAGGCCTATCTCACCATCTCCTCAGCACAAGCAGTTTTTCCTGTACAGATTTTAGTTTCATCATCCTATCTGGGCACAATACGCTGGCTCGTCTTCTGCCAACATTAAGTACGTTGATTCAGACACACAATGACAGCTGTCCATTAGAATCTCACAGCAGAGGACTTCATGTCACAACCCGGCATGAAGTGCATACACCTTCCTCGGTATTTTTGTTCCCCTTAAGGTGCAGGTTTCACACTCTCCTGCTTCCTATGTGGAAATACAGGGCCTGCTTTTCAAAGGTACTGAGTCTTCACAGTGCCAGCTGAAGCCAGCTTTGCTATTCATGCGTGCCCCTCCTAAGCACTGGTGTCAGCATGATTGGTATTGTACAGCTTTGTGATGCAGACAAATGTCTAAGAGCGGAGAAGGTTAAAGAGATACAGTCAAAATTGATGGGTCTATAACAGGGGTAGGCAACCTGCGGCACGCGTGCCGAATGCGGCACGCGAGCTGATTTTCAGTGGCACCCACACTGCCAGGGTCCTGGCCACCAGTCCGGAGGGCTCTGCATTTTAATTTAATTTTAAATGAAGCTTCTTAAACATTTTAAAAACCTTATTTATTTTACATACAACAATAGTTTAGTTATATATTATAGACTTATAGAAAGAGATCTTCTAAAACGTTAAAATGTATTACTGGCACGCGAAACCTTAAATCAGAGTGAATAAATGAAGACTCGGCACACCACTTCTGAAAGGTTGCCGACCCCTGGTCTATAATTTAACCTACCATTATATATATATATATATTAAAAAAAAAAAAAAAGAGTGAAGTGTCTCGTTCTTGAAAAATAACACGTCCCCAAAAAGAAAGTGCTGACAGAAATCACACTGGGTGATCTGACAATAAATGTGGTGAGCCAGGTTTAGGATTACAAGCACTGTCCCTTGTCTGCCCTCTTCTTCAGATTGATCTAAATCCCACTCAAATGAAAGGAAAGACTTCCAATGACTTGAATGGGCAGTTCATCAGTTCACAAATGAGCAGCATAGTTTTGAAATATACAAGAATTCTGTGGTCTGAAGTGCTTGGAGATACTTGGGTGTTTTAACATCCTGTCTTTTCACGAGAAAATATCAGAGTGGCAGAGCAAAAGAATGGCGTGATGCACACACTTGCTCGAACTAGAACAGCTGGTAGGCCTAAAATTAGGTCAATCAACTTTGCGGGTATTATTTTCACTTACGATTTAAGCTCATACAGTAGAGAGGTGAAAGGAGAGTTCAGCAATCTGCTGCATTAGTTAACTCCATGAAAATATATATTTTTCATTCAAGATTTTACACTGTCTAGTGTTCATTTTGGGTCCACTTAGAAGCTATTTAGTGCCCAATCCCAAGATGCTTGCTTCAAAGTTTATAAGGAATGCCATGCAAATAAGAAATTGCCTGCATAATTTATGTGGTCAAGGCAAAAGGAATTTTAGCACTGACTGATTGTGTGTGTCATTTTCACGGGCCTTATTTGCTGCCCAATACATATTCATATAGCTGGTTTATCTCCATGACTTAGACCTGAAGTTGTACCTAAAAAAATAAACATTAAATACTTGTTGACTTCTCACTATTTCCCATCTACACCTCTTGTGTTTTCTTTATTTTTTTAGTTCGAGCTAAAAAGGTGTCAGATTTATATCAAAACAAGACCCCCACATTTATTATTTTGAATTCGTGATTTCTTGGGGCCTGATTTTTGAATGCTCAATGCTGGCAATACTGCTACGTATTGACTCCCTATTGCACCCCCCTCCATGTTCTTCTTCTTGAAGATTAAAACAAAAGAAGTTCAGGTGCCTCTTCCTCCCTTGATTTCCTGCTGCAACCTAATACTGCTACCACATTTTCCTTCCCTCCTTTCTCTCTTCCATCAAAGCCACTAGCCCATCATCGACCTCATCTCTGCTGAAAATAAGTAGCTTCTATCTGGCCCCCTTCCCAACTTCATGGCTAGCTTCCCACCTCTCTACCCTTGCTACTTATTTACTACCGACATTAAACATTCCCTCTGTGGGGATTCCCTTCCATTGACATTCAAAATAGGGCTTTGGTGGGTGTTTAGTGGTGCAGATACCTTGTGCTGTCCCTCCAAAGAAGGCTGGATTTATTTTTCATCCTTGCTTACTACATCACTATCCTGTTTCCTCAGCAAGGCTCTGAAGAAAATGGCCGACATACCTCCACCCACACCACTGCCTGCTTTGCTTTCAGTGTAGTTTTTTGAGCCTTTCATGTGCTGAATCTGCTTTTCTCAGGGTGGTTAATTCCCTACATCTTGCCTCTAGTCCCAGAGCTCGTTCGCTCTTCTGATACTGCTAGATTACCGTGCAGTTTTTCAATATTATTGATTGTGCTGTCCTGCTTCAGCAACTCAAGCATATCCATCAAATCTTCAAAGGGTGGTGGACTCCTTGTCAAGTAGCAAACAAGTTCACATTACTCAATCTTTAGTTTACTCCGATCATTTTCAAATGCATCAGACAAAAGAAGTCAATGTTTCAGCTTTTTTTTCGGGTGCTGGAGGCCTGTCCATAGCTGTAGTAGTGTCCGAGAGAGAGAGAAGAGTCTGCGGAGCCTCTTCTCAATTCACAAGCAGCAGGACAGGATCTGTTTGGGGCTCAAACGAGAGCTGAGGAAAAGGGCAGCTCACACACTGTACCCCTAAGGAGGCATGGTTTAGAGGGGAATACCCAGCTTATTCAGCTAGACTGGCAGCATCCCCTCCAGAGTGTGAACCCGCAGCCCACTCTGAAAGAGCTCTCCCATGACTATAGGATTTCTGTAGGAGAGGACACACCAGACAGCATCTCTGCTCCAGTTCACTGCATCAACCAGAGCAAGATTTGGCCATTAGTTGGTTAAGATAGTAATGAGAGCAAGACATTAGAGTCAGGAGGAAAATAGGAAATATTTTCTGCAAGTTTGGGTTTTGTTTTTTTTAATTTATTTATTTTTAAGTATTTTTGAAAATTGGGATTTTTTTGGTCAAAAAGCTGGAAAGTTTCAAAAGAAATAGAAATTTTCACTAAAAAAATTGTCTGACAAAACAATTTCCACTGTTACAAATGAGAGTTTACAGTTGCTATTTGTTTGCATGTTGTCCCACTTGCAAACAAGATTCTGCTTTAGCGAGGAACACTGCTTTCAATGGCTCTTGGGTGCTTCTAAAAATACATTGGATACTAGGGTAAATATGGTGTTGGATAGGAATAGAACCTCCTCAAACAGACTGCGGCAGGGCAGGAATAGCTTAATAGGGCTGTTAAGAGTTCTCACAGTGATATCTCATAGTAATAAACTTGCTGTGTTTCACACTCTGTGATATCTACTGCTGGATAGTCTCAATGTGTCCTATTGTGCCTAGTTAGTGAAGGCTATAGGCTGGCATCTGAAAAGGGGGGTCAGGAACTGTAAAGGAGAGGAATGGTTGTGGGGGACTAGAGCTTTTAAGTTGCTTGACTTGCTAGTGGTGCACTATATTAAACTGTACTGGTGATCTTTTAGGGTGTTAGTTTGTATGTATTTTTCAGTTATGTTAGGGGTACATAGAGCACCTCCTACCCATAGGCACATTTTTAGCATTGTACAAATATGCATAGAGGGGCAATTCCCCTCTTCCCTTCTTGATCTAAACATTTTCTAGCTTTACTCAATGTGTGTCACAATGCTTTAAGTTGATTATGTGAGAACTGCCTTTTTAGGCCCGGATCCTGCAAAGATTTACACATGCATAAATCTTTGTAGAATCAAGGTCTTATTTAACAATTTAATTTTTATATAGTCCAATAAATATTTATGGCATTGTAGTCTTAATATTTTCAGAAGAGGGTGTATGTATGTGGATTTTATCCCCAGTAGAGGTTGCTGTTTACCTCTCTTACTGCTGCCTTGTATCTATAGACAATTCTTAGTATTTATGCAGTTATACTCCTAAGACTTACATACACCACAGGCTAATCTACTCTGTAGCTATAACCATGTCTACTTAACCAGCTTCTGACATCCCCATCTGACAGCCAAACAGCACTGATGCAACCTACTGCTCATTCTACAAACATTTAGGCATAGATTTCAAAGTGATGCTCTTCAGGATTTAAATTCTAGTTTACCTCATTCATTGAGTTGGTAAGCTATATCAGACCTAGAGTAATTCCATCTTCCTCATGTCAGACACGATGCACCCGCCGTGTATGTTTGCAGCAACTGAAGAATTAGCTGTCCAGTGATCTTGTTATTTGGAGAGTGCACGCAACTAACACAAACTAATCTACAAAGTAATCATTCTTCCGAGATCAGTGTGATGAGCCGACAGAAAGTTTAAAATCTAGCACCGTCCTCCTCACCCATTAAGGCTAAAATCCAAAATAAAATGCAAAAACATATCAGCTTTGCACTGTACATAATGTAAGCAGTTTATAGGCAAATTATAAGTAGCTCCACTTAAGTGCAGTAGATGTGTACCAAAGAAAATCATGGAGCCACCAATCCATTTAAAACAAACAGAAATTAACATATTTGATAAAATCACTGAGGTTTACACATTTTCTGTTATATAAATTTAACTGGTTTACTAACCCTCCCCTTTAAGCCACTATAGACATCAAATCTAGGACTGACAACCCCAAGCATGAAATCCTGAGTCAAGCCCCAAAAATCAGGAGGTTGGCTTAAAAATCATGAGATTTTAAAAGATTAACTTTGGGGTCTTTTTATTTGCCTGCTTTATTTTGAGCTTCTGGGCTTCACATAGTCCTGCTCTTCTGTGCAAACATGAAGGTTACAAGCGCCCTGTCTTTTTAGATGGAAGTTGAGATACAGGACTCCACGAGCTGGGGCTTTAAGAAAAATACCAAGTAATTTGGGGGGGGGTATCATGCGAGTTTGCAACTCTGAAAATCCAATTTTTCAAGATCAGCTCAGAGTATTTGACTGCTACATCTGATCGAATGAAGAGAGAGTTTCTTAACTATCATATAAATATAGAAGTGAGGCAAGCAGAGGTCCCAAGTGGGCCTGTGTAGAGACCTCTCAGCCAGTTGCAAGACTGGGGCCTGAACCTGCAACTAGATTCTCCCAAATTCCATATCCATTGTCATCTCTTTGAACATGAGGAAAGTGCACCATCTCCAGCCATATCTGCCACAAGCCTACGAAATACCCTCATTGGCTCATTAAAATATTCCAAATTTTGATATTTTGACAAAATATGATCAAAAATCAAAAATTTGACCTCCACCCCCCAAAAAAGGGACAAGCTTTCTTGAAAAAATAAAAAACATGAAAAAATTATGTGTTTTTTAATCAGCTCTACCCTTTGCTTCTATATTTCCCCAGGATCCAATGAGATATGTACAGAAATCCTCTAAATGTCAAGTTCAGCACTGTTTGTTGCACTGTTTATCGTAACAGGTCAATCAGCTTTCAGCTGAACACATTTTAAACAACATAACTCACTCAGTGCTCATTGGTGTCCACGGGACTCCTTCCCTTGATTTCAAAAAGGATTGGAGCAGGTCCTTATGTAATCTCGAGGCAAATATATTAAATTCCACAACCGAATGTATATAATAAGCACATCTCAGAGTTAAACAAACTAAATATCCGGTTAGCAATGATGTAGAGACATAAAGCAGTCAGGCTTGCCATCTATAGGAAAAATGTGTCTCAAGGCTTTTTTCTCTTCCAAATTAAATAAGCGGGTCTGACAGAATGGGGAACCAACTGAACAGCTCCAGAGCTAGCCCTGGTTTGTAGGGGAGATGATCATGGGTTGGAGAGAAAGCCACAGGTGCAGAGACGGGAGAGGGCAAAGGGCATGGCCCCCTAAACAGGGGACTTGCCCTCCACTTTTGAGAGCCTGCCCCCTGGCAGGGAGTGTAATGGGGGAGGGAAAATCAACCCGGCCCTCCCCACACACACTTGGCCCCTGACTGGGTGGTGGAAGGGCAGGCCCCCTTCCCTGCTGGCATGACAGAGGGGTGGCCAGGCCAGATTTGGTTGGCATTGTGACCATATGCACCAGATGACATCACCACTCACTCAGATTTGGCCCAGATAGCGCTTAGTCATGAAGGAGGAGGGTGGCCGGGCCAAATCTGAGTGCATGGTATTGTGACCATGCACAATGCCACTCAAATTTGGTTCCTTCACCCCCTCCCCACCCTTTTAGTCTTCCCTCACCACGCACACATGTCTGCAGTCCTTGCAGTATGCCTGGAGAGAGCTGGATGGAAAATCATGAGCTGTGGGGAGGAGCTCTCAGGCTCTCACACAGATCATTAGACTAACAAATCAGTGCCACCTACCTCTCCATGCTACTGCCACATGGGAGAGGTGTCAACACATGGTCCCCACAGCCATGGCATTTTAAGCATACTATAAATTCACCCCTTCAATGTGTTTTCACAGGGACACAGAGTCCTTGGGGGTAAGACAATTTTAGCTCCAAGAGACCCTTTCTGTACCTGTCCCCCTCATGGAACAATCACCCCCGTGTGAGCTCAGCCCAATCCTTCCCTCCCCCACCATGACTGGTTTCTAATGTGATCTCTGCAGTAAGTGAAAACACCTGTTTTCACTATCCTGCTGATAGATACAGTTTTAACCCTCTCTCCACCAAACTGTGCACCCCATGTGAAATCTATCTTAATGGAAGTACCTGGGTTTAGAGAGGCCAAGAGTTTCAGAAAAGCTAGAGGGTGGGCATTTGCATTGGGTTTGGTTTTTAAATAACTTTACAAATATTGTGATTTAATTTTAAATGATGAAAAAAAGTTTAAAGTTGATCATCTTGTTATAAAAGACCTTTTTTCCCTGCCTGTGCAACATACAATGGTTACACCACCTCAGTCAATACACTCAGATTGAAGCACCTTCTCTCCTAGAAGTTACAACATGCTTTAGACTCCTGTGACATCCTAAAGCCTGTAGGGTACTTACAGTCAGTAAAATGAGTCGAGGAAAAATAAAGTACCATGCTGCCCCCATAGGTGCAGGGTATACAACTTCCTCATCCATGCTGGAAGGTGGATTCACCAACTTTCCCAAAGATTTCTGCATGAGAAGGTAGCTTTAATATCCACTTGATTGTGCTGGTTGAAAAATGCTAATGTGGTTTTGTGGGAAATTTGGGGAAAATGTCTTTTCCTCCCATAGTCTCTGTGACAGTCTTCCCCCATATTCATCATAAAGGCATGATTATGATATGATTATGACATAATTATGATGCATCTTGTATAAAATGTGTCATGTAAGGTGTCAATGGAAAAGTTATGATTTGCTGAATATGATTATCCTATTTATAGGCATGTATCATTTTTGTATCTAAAGTTATGAATATTGACTATATATCTGTATTTCAAATGTGCTTGCACTGGGTAACACTCACAACTAGCCTTTCAGGTACAACAAAGAAGAAGCCAGACAGTGCTAATGACTCATCAGCGGAAACAAAGGGCCATGGAAAAGGCTTGTCCTCACCTGGGGACGCTTCAGACAGCCTATGGATAATGGCTGCTATGACTCAGCAAGGCATACAAGGACATGTGACCAGACCACATGATACTGAACTCCATTTTGGGACTTGTATGAACTTGGCTTGGAACAAGGAGGTTCCTGCCATATGGAAGAAACTATAAAAGGGGGAAGTGACAGCACTAAGGGGCCCTCACTCCCTCTACAGCTCAACACCTGGAAACACCTTAGGAACAAAGACTGACTTGAGGGAAGTGCTGGTCCCAGGCTGGAAGAGAGAATTCCTGCCTGTGACAAACTGCTTGTACTAGCTAACATGGTAAGACACTGTTTGATTCAAATCCTATCTAGTATATTAGGCTTAGAGTGTGTATTTGTTAGGTAATCTACTTTGATTTGTTTGCTATCCCTTATAATCACTTAAACTCTATCTTTCTGTAGTTAATAATCCTGTTTTATGTTTTCTCTTAACCAGCGTGTTTTTGAATGAAGTGTTAGGGAATCTTAGCTCTGTTAACAAAGGCTGGTGCATATCTTCCCCACATCAAGGGGGAAGTGGACTAATTAATGAGCTTGCACCATACAGATCCCTGTCCAGTGCAAGATGGTATAATTCTGGGTTAAATACTCCAGTTAGGCAAGGCCGAGGAGCTGGGGGTATTTTGGCTGAAGCCTCTCTATTGTTGGTTCATGCAGTGGCTAGCAGAGCATTCATGAATACAGCTGGGAGTGGCCCCTGCCTGTGGATGTTGGTGTGAGTGCAAACTTGGAGGGCTTTGCATAATGTCACAGTGCGAGAGGGAACCCAGATTGGTAAAACAGGGCTCAGCTTTACTCCAGTTCCAGGTGGCACCCTGGGGAGACCCTTCAGTCTCATCCCCCACAACATGTTGGATAGAAAACAATAATAACAAAAAAAAATTTGTTTTCAAACAGCACTTTTGGGGAACATTTTGGTGGGGTTGGTAAAAATGTTTTTTTCCCCAAAAACTGAACATGTCACACCGCCCCCCCCACCCCAAAATCATACCCCAAACCTGAAGTTTTTTTATTTTTAAACCAAAATACAGGGGGAAAAATGCGCTCTGGTTTTGCCATTGGAACCTTCTCTTCCCCCATACCCCCAGAAAATTGATCATAGTTAGTTTTTCATAACATTTTTAATTTTGGTCAAAAAGCCAATTTTTGTCACAAAAAATAGTAGTTTTGACGAAAACACTTTGGCCAGCCCCACCAGGGGAGGTTCCGTAGCTGGAGGAGGCTGCCTGAGAAAGGAACTGAGTCAGTACATCTCCTGGTCCTACCTACTCATGGGCTAACCAGCTTTGGGGCTTGCTCCAGCCAGCTACCAGGGCTCTGAAGTGGGGTTTGCAAGTAGCTTGTATCATCAAATGTGCTGAGCAGGTAATAAGGATCCCTGTCTTCATTCTGCCTGCCCAGCTACTGGTTCACTCACTACGCTGGGGTTAAAATTGGGAGGACATGCCCAGAACCATTGACTTGTGCTCATTCACTCTCCTCCTAGCTCTGCATAGGAGCCCATCCTAATGCAGGGGATGGTGTGCACCTGGGAGAGGCAGAGCCTGATTGGAGGAAAGAAGGGGTCTGGGTTTGATAAACTGGGGAGAGGAACACAAACAGGTGTAGGAAAGGGTAATGCTGTTGTGCAGACTGGCTGACCGAATGAGGGTAAAGAATGAGACATGATGGTTGAGGGGAAAGGAGATACGAAAGAAACTGGGACCAAGGGAGATGGGGGTCGTGAGAGAAGAGAAACAGTGAAGGTAAAAATAGGGCTAGGATAGTCATGCAGATAATACACTGGGCTGAGCATAAAGAAACCTGGGTGAAATCCTGAATCCCCCCTTGAAGCCAATGGACAAGCTCCCAGTGACTTGAGCAGTGTCAGGATGTCACCTCAGACCTTGATTCCTGACTCAGTTAGTACATAGACATTATTATAATAAATATTTTATTATTATTTATTATTAAACGGGGCAGCAGGCTGAACTGGAGAAAGTTGTGTCATTTGTGAAAGTTGTCACCTGAAAACTGACATCGAATTTGGCAGCTGTATTCTGGGGGGACAAGGTCTGCCTGCCCATGCCCTTCCCTTCTCACTTGTTTAAAAATACCCAAGAGTAAAATCTTGTTAACATAATTAACAGTGAGAGATTTTCCTCTGTTTGATGATGAGGTCCCAGCCCTGCACTGCTGCAGTTGGTGGCTAGGCTTCAGTGGGTAATCAGTACCTGACTTTGGACAATCAGGGTCCAGTTAATACCAGCTCTGGTCAAAAAATGTGGGGATTGTTTCAGTTTAGCAAAACCAAAAGCAGTATTGATTCTGACAGCAGTCCCGTTTTATCTGAGCCCCATGTTTGGGGAAGTGAGAGAGCTGGAGAACTGTCCAGGTTTTGTCCCCTCTGTAGTTGACATCCTCATCTTAAAAATTCTTCTGATTGAAAGTGTTTTACCTACCATTGTGACAAGTTCCAGAATTTTTTTTTTAATTTGTTCGCTTTGTGCCTTTGCAAGCGGATTGTCTATAGTCAATTCTGTTTGTTTCCTTGTGTAATAAATCATTTCCCCTAGTGTTTATATAAGCCTTTTACATAACAACTAGGAAGACGGCATTAAAAAACAAAACAAGAAGTGTATTGCAAAACTGCGGGGGAGGGAGGCATGTTTTAAAAAATAAAAAGAGGGAAAAATACTTTAAAATTCAATTAGCCTTGAAGATTTGTTTATCCTGTCATAGTATCTGTGGCAGACAATTTACTATTGCATTATGAGATTCCTTAGTTTTCTGGAATAAAACACAGCACACAGTACTAGGGAATGAAGGAAGGTGACACAGTAGTTTGTAAGTGGACACATTTCAAGAGGCTTCACTTCATCACTCCTTTTACTATAAAGGATGATGGGGAATTCTTCTCCCAAAAGCACTTTGCACAGGAAATCAGGATGTGGCCTTAATAGATATTAATCTCCAAGGAGGAAGTTAAGGAGCAGCCTGAGAAACTCAAGTGCTGTAAATTACAGTAACCGGATGGTATTATTCTGAGAGATCTGATAGAAAAGCTATCTGGGGATATGCAATACAGGTAAAATTTGCCCAAGTGCAGAGGGCCCACTTAAGGTCCTACTTATCACTTAAGCGTTTAATATGGGGCTTAAGATGTGGGAAGGGTCTTGTGCTGGCCTGTACTGGGATGAATTTCAACCTTAAGTCTTAAAATCAGCTGTCCTGAATATCGAGAAGTTGCTACTGTTATTTGGCTTCAAAAAAGAGCCCAGGACAATCTTGAGGTTTGCAGACAGGCAAGCTTCACCTCAACTCTAGGCAAACTGACTGAGTGTCTCAGATTAGAATAGTCAGTGTGTGCTGAGCAAATCTTCCCATGGGCCTTCTGTAAAAGAAAGTGACCACTGTATAAGCTCTTAGAGCTAAATCCACAACGAGATGTCAGTGTTTAAGTCCAAAATTTAGGTCTTCTATACCCCCATTCAGCTGCCAGCTAGCCCTGCAGCCACCTACATTCCCTAGGTGCCCAAGTTTCCACTGGTAAATCTCCCAGGCACCTACATTGCTGCTGCTGGGCATGTGCACAGCAGCCTCAGTCCTGGCTTCCAGGTGCATAGCTCATGCCTAAGCCCAGCTCAACCCTCAACATAGCATCAGGCCCTGGCTGTTTCACCTGCAAGCCCTGATCCAGTAAGCATGCTCCAGATCAGGCTTTGTAGAGAACACAACTGCTGTTACCTCCCTACTAACCCAGCGGTTGGTGCAGTCACCCAAGCAGACCTGGGTTCAAATCTTCCTCCTCTGCTTTATGTGGTGAAGAGATCTGAAGGTGAGTCTCCCACCTCACCCAGGAGTGCAATCACCACTGGGCTATAGAGTCACATGCACTCGTGCTTGCCCCCTCTCTCTCTCTCTCTCTGGCCCAATGAATATTTAATTAGTTATACACAGTGGAACAGCTTAACAGGAGAGAGTAAGAGACCCACCCCATAGCCCAGGGGTTAGGGCATTCAACTCTGATATCCCCTATCCTGGGTAAGTGCTCTCACCCCTGGACTAACAGTTATCCAGGGAAAGGAGTGAGTGGCATGCAAGGGCACCACCCCAATTGTTGTTTTTATTTTTTTGAGAAAGAGTTTAAGCACCTAACTCCAGGAAAGGGCTTGTGGCTGTGAATCCCAAGCAGGGGGAGGTGCCTCCCTCCAGCCCAGACATAGGTACCTAAGTCCCTCCTTAGCATTTCCTAATGGCTACCTTAGGTAGCTCCCTGCTCACTTTTGGGGATCCCATTCTTAGGTGCCAAACTCCATCCAGGCATTGTCTAGGGAACCTGGGTGCCTAACTCACAGGTGTGGACCTAGACACACGTATTGCAACCCCTAACACCTACGCTCCTTCTGCGGATCTAGCTCTTAGAGTTCTTTAGCCAATCTCTGTGTGTGCATTCATGCCCTTGTATTAAAGGAACATAATTTACTTGGATTTTCCAAAAGGTTTTCTGTCTGTGATCAAAGATAAAATCTTGTGCCTTAAAATATGGTTACTGTGTAGGCCCCCAATTTCCCTTATATAAGTTTTAGAATTGTGTTACTAAGCATACAGTGATTATAATCATACCAATTGAAAAGCCATTGGTTTAAAGTAATGACAAAACAGCTAGCAGCCAATAGAATTGTGCCATTTTTTCCAACCCGTTGTATAATTGTATACTTTTGTTGGTGGTGAGAAGTATGTAGACTTTACCTTGTTAATGCTGAATACTCAGATAACTTTTTGTTTTAGCATTCCCTCTCTGAAATCTCTAAATGACTCTCATGTTATCATGCTTTCAGGAAGTTTAAATGTCAGGACTAATTAATGAAGACAGTTTGTCTTCCCTTATTCATCCCTTAAGTACTAAGAACCCATTCCTTTCTAATCAGAAACAGCTGTGACTAGCTTTGCATGAGGGAGGAAAGACATTTTACTCAGTCCAACCAACATTTCCTATGACTACCAATAATTGGAATAACTGTTACTGTTCTTTCTAGTAATAACATAAAAGCATGTCACCAAAATTTCATTCTCTGAGATTCCAGGAGAATGATTTATGAATGTGTAGTGTGAAGACCTCGCCATAACATTGCTTGTGAAATTGCCATCTCTCATGCTTGGAGAGAGAGACTTCCTGAGGCCTCAGTTCTACAACAGGCTCTCTGCGGAAGCAAGGATGTGCCTGCAAAGTACTTATTGAAGGATCCATCCCTTAATTTTTAACTATCAGGATTTTACTACTGAATTTCCTCTTTAATTTGGTAATTGCTAAGCTGCCAGTGTCATGGTCACTTTAAGCAGAGTACTGACTTTTCTCTGGACACATTAGCATTTTGTTATCGTTCCTTCACACTGTGTAGCTTATGATAATCATGTCTTATGGAAAAACAGACTACAGTTTTCACACTATATTTCACCATGATCTTACTTAGTTTTTAGTATTTAAATACAGTGGATCTGATAGGTTAGGGGTTTGTTACAGGAGTGGGTGGGTGAGATTCTGTGGTCTGCGTTGTGCAGGCGGTCAGACTAGATGATCATAATGGTCCCTTCTGACCTTAGTCTATGAGTCTATGTTTATATGAATACCAATTTTAATAAAAATAGCCTTATCTGAACTACATTCATTTTGCTGAAATTGTTTTGACTGCTGACTTTCCTCATTCTGAACGTATTTAATTAACTTTGGACCATCACTGACTCAAATACACACACACACACACACACATATGGCCAAACTTTAGGCACCTGAATAAGTGACCTACTGAGCAGCCGCAACTTGTTGACTTCGGTGAAAGTTCTGAATGTTTCTGAACATGTGTCTGAAAGCTCCAAAAAATTAGGCCACTTATTTGAATGCCTAAGTATTGATTTTGGTGCCTAACTTCAAAAACATTGGCCTGGGATCCTGTAGAACAGTACTACCTATCATGTCCTGTATGGTATGTCCACATGAAAGACTTGGTCCACTTTTATTTTAGACAACATATTTAATACATATTTGCATATTAAGGGCCCAATCCTGCAAACTTTTATGAGTTACGTTAGAATTGCAGAAAATATTAATCGACTCTTCATATTTGCTGAGATATATCTAAGCATTGCATGCTGGTGCCTGATTTAGACAACACAGCAAACAACAAAAGAGACTATTAGAGGGCTAGGAAAAATGTAAAGGAGAAAAGAGACTTAGTGAACAATGGAGACAGTTTTTTATTTTGTAATACAGTATATAGAAATGTTGCTCTTATTTCCTCAGTTGCTCTGTGTTCTGCACTTATTTCCTTGCTGGACAGAAAGATACCCCTCCCCCACCTACCCAGTCCTGTTCCTTAAGGAAGCATTTGCGAACTAGCAGGAGTGAGAATTACACCAGGTGCATGGGATGGGGAAGGCAGGGCAGGCATATTCACCCCTAGTGTCTCAACCATCCTGCCGCCAAGCAGGCAAAATGAAAAACGGTTACCTACCTTTCGTAACTGTTGTTCTTTGAGATGTGTTGCTCATGTTGATTCCATTGTAGGTGTGCGCGCTCATGTGCACGGTCGCTGGAGATTTTTGCCTTAGCAATATCTGTAGGGTCAGTTGTGGTGCCCTCTAGACTGCCCCACTCATGCGTCGGTGTATCAGGTGCCGCCGGCCCTACACCCTCTCAGTTCCTTCTTGCCGGCAGCTCTGACAGATGGGCAGGAGGGCGGTAATGGAATGGACATGAGCAACACATCTCAAAGAACAACAGTTATGAAAGGTAGGTAACCTTTTTTTTCTTTCAGTGCTTGCTCATGTCGATTCCATTGTAGGTGACTCACAAGTAGTATCCCTGGAGGTGACCAGCTTACAATACTGCTCTACCAAAGCCAGAGTCGTCTCAGGCTCGCTGGGTAAGCGTGTAGTGAGATGTGAATGGATGACCGGGTAGCGGCCCTGCAGATATCTGGAATTGGCACATGGGCCAGGAAGGCTGCTGAAGAGGCCTGCACCCGAGTTGAGTGGGCGGGTACAATCGTCAGTGGAGACACTTTCACCTGATCATAGCAAAACCGGATGCAGGTGGTGGTCCATGATGAAATTCTCTGGGTGGACACCAGACAACCTTTCATCCTATCCACCACCGCAATGAACAGCTGCGTCGACTTACAGAACATTTTGGTCCTTTGATGTAGAAGGCTAGTGCTCTCCTGACATCCAGGGAATGCAACCTATGCTCCTCCTCAGACTTATGAGGCTTTGGGAAAAAGACTGGCAAGAATATGTCCTGGCTCATGTGAAATTGTGAAACCACTTTGGGCAGGAAAGCTGGACCTTGTCCTTGAAAAACACTGTATAGGGCAGTTTCAAGGTAAGTACCCTAATCTCAGAGACCCTTCGGGCAGACGTTATCTCCACCAGGAATGACACCTTCCAGGAGAGCAGAAGAAGGGAACAGGAAGCCAAGGGCTCGAATGGAGCTCTCATGAGCCATGTGAGCACTGTTGGGGAACATTCCTGTAGTCTAGCTGACTACGATCAAAGTCGTGGAGAGGGTCGGCGGGAGGATGACTGGTGCCGACAATACGGCGACCAGGAGCATGGTGCCAGTGATCTGAATTGGTGACCTGGGCTGATGTGGAGACCAAGGGCATGGCGACAAAGCTCTCTGCCTCAGCTGCGGAGACTGGCAGCATTCATTCGCCTTCTGGGGGCTTTCACGGTTGGCTTGCCCTCGTAGGGAGCCTTTGCCAGGTCCATCGCAGCATGCGGTGCTGGCTGTGATGGGAAAGTCCTTTGCTTTATGGGAGGGGCTGGGAAGGCATTGACTCCGCCATGATTTTGGGTCTCCTACTGCTTCCTGGAGTCGGTGGCAGATCCATTGGGGAGGGTAGGAGGTCCCCTCGGGAATGTAATCTCCCTATGGCTCCAGGGTGGGCGGGCGGCCCAAACAGGGTCCTTTACCCAATGCCCCTTGGTCCTTCTTGCTTGGTGCCGGGTCCCGCTTTTTTTTTACTTTTTCTTGGGCACCAGAGAAGGGGATTGGTGCCAGGGAGAGCCCAGTGCTGGTGGTGCGCTATGCACCGAGGCCGAAGTACAGGCAGTAGGGTCCAGGCAGAATGTAGAGCAGCCTCCATGAGGAGGGCTCTCAAATGGATGTTGTGTTCTTTTTGTGTCCTGAGATGAAAGTTCTTACAGATGTGATACTTTTCTTTTACATGAGTGTGACACTCTGTATCTCAGGGGAACACCCTGCACTCCCATGTTCATCCTAATACGATTGTGTGGTATCCAATGCAAAGTTTGTTAAGCCGGGTGTCTTCGGAAGGCTCATGATGCACTGAGCACTGTTATAGTTATGTTATGGGTTATAATTTCATGTATATAGTCATGAGGCTGAAGATGTGTCCTCATGGCTTAAAACAAGCCCACGCAAAACTCTCCAGGAACAGAGAGGGGCTGGTCACACCTCATCAGGGCATGTATGGGACAACCCCAGCCCAGCCTCACAGGAACAAAGGACACTGGCCTAGGCAGCAATGAAGGATCTGTTGGACTCGTGAGTGAGTCACCTCTCATTCCCTTGGCCAGTTTGGGACTGCGATGAGGTAATGCTCACCTGACCCTGAAGGGCGGGCGGGGGGGGGGGGGTAGGGGCAAAGCCAAGAGGGAAGAAAGAACATGATAAAAGGGAGAGATGTTTGCCATGCTCTTCCTCTCTCTTCCACCTCCATCTATAGACATCACCACCAAGTGACTGAAGCGCTGATCAAAGGGGAGAGCCTGGCTGAAGGGCAACCAGCCAGCCTGTGGTAAGAAGCATCTAAGTTGGTAAGGGCACTGGAAGTGTTAAGATCAGCTTAGAATGTGTTTTGTTTTTATTTCATTTTACCAAATCTGACTTGTTGTGCTTTGACTTATAATCACTTAAAATCTATCTTTTTTAGTTAATAAATGTGTTTGTTTATTCTACCTGAAGCAGTGCGTTTGGTTTGAAGTGTGTCAGAGACTCCCCTTGGGATAACAAGCCTGGTACATATCAATTTCTTTGTTAAATTGATTAACTCATATAAGCTTTCAGCGTCCAGAGGGCATAACTGGACACTGCAAGATGGAGGTTCCTAGGGTTGTGTCTGGGACCGGAGATATTGGCTAATGTCATTCGGTTGCGCAATCCAAGCAGTGGCTGGCCAAAAGTGCTCACTCACATAGCTGGGAGCAGCTTACATGCCAGAGGCTGTGTGTGAACAGCCCAGGAGCGGGGCTTCTCACAGCAGAGCAGGGTAAGGCTGGCTCCCAGAGTCAAGGATTGGAGTGACCTAGCAGATCACCGATACAAGTAACACCAGGGGAACGTCACAATGAGATTCCCCCAAGCACTTCAGACAGCTGCCATGGGGTTCACTAACAGGCATAGGCCTGTTACAGTCAGCGCAGGGCTTAAAACCCGGGGCATGCCCTGCCTGGGGCAAAGTCCCTGCCAGGACCCTAACTTTCTAACTACAGTGCTTAACAATTACAACTACAGTAAACAAAACTATTTACAGCTCTAATACATGAAGTTAAGAAGGAAACCACTGACTACTTGCTAGGCAAGGAAGAGAGGCGCTCCGACCACCCACCACAGGCAGTAAGAAGGAACTGAGAGGGTGTAGAGCCAGCAACGCCAGATATACCGCGGCAGTGGCACTCCAGAGGGCACCACAGCCGACCCTACGGATACCGCTAAGGCAAAAATCTCCAACTGTGCACGTTGGCACGCACACACCTAGAATGGAATCGACATGAGCAACAAAACGTAAAGAATCTACTTCCTCCCTGGCAAAGTACCCATCCTCCCAGTGGCCCCAAACAAACCCTAGGAAGTTAGCCAGTCCCCATGTGATGTTCATATGAGGATTTGACAGTTTTCTACTGGTTAAAGCAATTTTTGTGGAGGATGGGAAAGGCCTCTTCCCTTTTAGCCCTGCCCCTCAAAGCTCATGTGGCCTGGGGATCCTTCCTCTGGCTGAGGAGAACTGGAGGCATTTTTATCCAGAGGAGTCACTTAAACATGAAAGACATGACTTCCCACTGAGGAGGCTGAGCCTGCTGCTTGCCAGTGTTCCCAGCTCACAAGCAAGCTCAGCATCTGAACCCCAATCCCTAACTCCCTCATCAGTTGGCTGCATGGCTGCTTGACAACCAAACCGACTGAAAGAAATCTCAAAAACAAAGATAAAAAGGGTGGATGAAATATTTGTGTTTATTGAGACTGGCTGTATTTTAAGCTAAGAACTTCGAAGTTCTGGATACCGTCATATTCCTGGGATCATCCATATTCATTTTTGGTGCACCATCCCTGCTGTAATTAAAGAGTCTCTAGCAGCATTTCCACTCAAACTCTTCTCTGAAAACTTCCTATAAAAGTTCATGCTAGACAAACTTTTTTCTTAGTAAATTCTACACACCAAAATAACCCAATCCCCCACCCAATCCTCCCCACTTAGTAGAAGTGCAAAAATTTAGGAGTTACAAATTTAAAATGCTCCTTTAACTCTCACATTTTTATTGTTTAGAAAATAAATGTTGCAGACTTGTCCATAACATATATCAAGTCCTCTGGCTATCTACAGTATTTTCTTTTAAAAAGGTAATGCAGTCCAGTTATTGTCAAATGTCAATCAGCTACCATAAATGTGGCATAACCTTTTTCATGTCTTTAAGTTTGTCTTAAATGCTGATAATGCTAGTACCACACAACACTCATTGATCTTATACCTAGCAACGGTGATTTTATCAGATCTGTATCTTTATAACTGGTTTAAGTACTTATACAAGAGATGGCAATGGGTCCAAAAGGAGCTCTTATTGTCTACAAAGTAAATAAAGGTTTTTACAAAACTCAAACAGTGAATTTATATGGTAAATTACCTCCGCTCCAAAAGGGGCCAGTGTGATCTACTGCATACATGATGTGAGACGTAAAATGTATTTAACATATATTTACATAAACTGGTAACTATGGCTCACCTCAATGAGAATTTTTAATACGCAAAAACCACAAGACACACTGAAGTAACATTAAAAATCGAATTTAAAACCACAAAAATAAGTGTTGTGCTTTGGCATTGCAAGAGCTTCAGAACAGTGTAAAAACAGATGATATACCATAGGCACAGGCTGATTCAAGGACACTCTTAGGCTTCACTTCACTGCCATACTAACTAGGACGATGATCACAGTAAAAAATCAGAGTGAGTTTAAGCCAGACTCCGACTGTTATCCACAATCTCATTATTTGTCATATTCCAGTCTCCACATTCTGTCATCTTAAATTGTTACATAGACTGTTGTATCTGCCATTATGCTCTTTGACAATGAATACAGTTTATTATTGTGTGACAAATACGTTGATTTTATTTATTCATGTGCTCACACTATAGGTAGAGCTGGTAGTGCCACCTATTATTAAGGCTGCCCAACACTTCCCATTATGAGAGACCCTTTTTTCAGCTACTTATAGTTTGGCAAATTTATAACTCTTTGGGCTGAAATTTCCCATACTAGGTGTCTCCCTCAGGAGAACTACTTTGGAAAACTTTAGCCAAAACGGTGCAGCTATTTCCAAGAACAAAACTAGGGAAAAATACATTATTTTGGCCATGTTTAAAAATTCTAGTGACTTTTTTTTTAAGATGCTTTAGAATCCCCATGCATTAGAGCAGAGACTTGAAATTTGGCAGAAGGATGGCCTTTGTGTCAAATCTATACATTTTGCCAAATTCTTGTGCAAAACAGAATGTGATCATGTAATTAAAAATTGCATCATAATGCATACACATAAAGGGGCCAAATATAGGTTGCATGGGAATTCTGGCCTTTCCTAACTTTTGAGTGCTTGACTTTGCATCTTTAATGTTCTTTTAAAATGGTTTTCTCTGTGTAAAATATAAACACATACCTTCATGCACACACAAAACTGTGTATTAACTTCATTTTGAAATTGCAATATTAATAACTATGGTGTTAGGTACAAATGATATTGGGTCAAATTTTCAAACATTTCCATTCACTTTCACTGGGACTTAGGCTCCTAAGTGGCTTAGAAAAATGGGACTTTGCTGATTTTGAAAATGGTACTCAATAAGCGAATAAAATTTCAGACTAGTGTGTTGCTTAAAACTGAATGTAACTTGGCAGAGAGCCAAAGTAAAAATACAACCATTCAAAAATCCTGGCCAATAAGTAAAAATACAATCTATGCCTTTTAAAAAAAATTTAAGGAGAATAAATAAAACTTGGCATCTTTATCTAGAAGCCACTAACACAGGTATATTGTGGTATAATTCTCTGAAAGTAAAGGGTGCTGATAGTTTTCAAAATCCCATCAAAATAAGCTGCTTGCTTTTGCCATGTCTACAGCGTCCCTGGATGTTCGAGACCGTCTACTCAAGGCAGTCACTGAACTTCAGGCTTAACAGCAGAGGGTAGTTCAAAGACATCATCTTCACCACTTTCTTCTATTGGTTTCATTTTTGCTGAAGTTCTCATATAGGGAGATGTGCGGCCTGCCACAATTTCAAAGAGAAGAACAAAGTTAAACTGAAGAATGCACCCCCGTGATAGACTCATTTGTGATAAGGACGCAGCAAATCTGATGATTCTCCCAACTGTGAAGAATTTATATTTTCCCGGTTAAAGTCAATTAAGTTGACATCTGTACTATAGCATCAGCAAATCGTGGATGCCAGGTAAAGGGGATATGAATCATTATAATATTTTAGGGCCAAATGCTACTGTCCATACTCAAGGAAAAACTCCTTTTGTGTCAATGGGAGTTTTCTGCACTTCTTACTCAGGGAATTGTGTTCCCGATAGGTATTTTTCTTATTGCTGTATTCATCCACGAATTGGCCCGAAGAAATAGAAGGATGATTTAAGCACAGAAGGTATCTTTGAGTACTCGCCTCAGGACACACAGTCATGACAAAATTCTTAAGTTTACTCGGGCAGATCTCAGCCAGAGTAACTGATCATAGCTCCACTGCCTCATAAGCAACAACACGGGATAAAACATACTGAGGGGTAAGATGTAACTCCCACTGCATAAACAACTGTAATGAAAAACAAGTATGTCATGTTGTTAACAAATGTAGGGCTAAATAATGTGCACCATGTAGCCAATGACTGAAACTGGTTCACTGCTCTAGCAGTAGGTGGCAGCCTTCAGGCAAAGCAGCAAAGAATAAAACCTGGCAAAGCAGAGCGTACAAAAGCACACACTCAGTTGGAAGTTAATGGGCATTTTGCCTGAGAATGGACTTCGAGATTTGAGTCTATATGAGTACATATTGTGGAGGGGATTTAGTTTCATAACTCTCCTTAACACTCATCTGACAGGTAAATCTCTGTCCTCCAATCTGAAAATTGTATTTAACTCCCTGTCTTCTCTCAGTTCCCTAAGAGTTCAGCAGTCCTGCATTCATAACTGGTGCAGGCTTTGGACTGGCAGAGTTTATAAACAGCCTGCATATGATGACTGAAAACCGTATGAAAATCTTTCAAATGTTAAAATATTATCCTAGAAGAAAAACAGTAAAAGACAAACAGTCATGCCAGCCAGATGCTCTCTCTATATATGCAGATGAGAAAAACATTTCCCTTCAAGAATCTTTGCAGTCATAACATATGGTTAGTAAACTGACATTCTTATTACACAAACTACTTAAACTTCAATCCATCATCTATGCAATAATTAATAATGTTTTATTTTTATTACCATGGCACCTACTAGCCCTAGTCATGGACCAGGACCCCATGGTGCTTTGTGCTGTACAAAGACAGAAGAGAAAGATGGCCTCTGTCCCGAGGAGCTTACAATTCAAGTGTATGCTTTGCATTACTGTGTTCAGATTTAAAAATTACACTCATGCAAACACTGGAAGGTATTAATTAATGCTTTTAGAACACCACATGTAGTAAATGTATTCTGCAGTACTTTTCCCCCCCCCCCCCCCCCAGACTATTTACAAACTACTTAATTTACTCAGCTGGCTTTATACAGAGATTAGTATGTATATTATTAAATACAGGGACTACAAAGGCCTTGTTTTCAGATACTTATTTTTGTGAGTAAAAATTGCAAGTGCAAGTTAGGCCACGTAGGATACATCTATACTACAACGAAAACTCCACAGCAGTGAGTCTCCAAGCCCAGGTCCACTGACACGGACTTGCACGATGAGGCTAAAAATAGCAGTATAGACAGTACTGCTCAGGCTGCAACGCAGGCTGAGACCCTCACTCCTCACTGGGCTTCAGAGCCCGGGCTCCAGCCCAAGTGGGAACATCTACACTGCTATGTTGAGCCCTGTAGCCTGACCCTGATCAGTTGACCTGGGCTCTGAGATTCGCTGCCATGGGTTGTGTTTTTTGTTTGTTTGTTTTGCAGTGTAGACATACCCTGAGATGTTTAAATCTGAGATTTGTGGGTGAAGTTATGGATTTAGATATCTAAGTGACCTACATAGCGGGCACAAATTACACCCATAAAAATTGAGGCCTGAAAATTTAGGCCTAAAGTTTCAATTTCATTTTTAGATGTCACTAGTAGTTGTTAATAATTTTGAGGGTGATATGAGCAAAGATGATTTTCCTTTGTTCAGAAGAGCCCATGTCTCTCCATAGTAGTCAGAAGCACGGTGGCACAAGCCTGCTGAACAGAGTTGGCAGTCTGCTCTCATACTGTAAATTTCTTCTGCACCACAGAAGACGACTTTCGAAAGTGCCAGGGGGTGCTTGACCCCCGGCTCTGTCCCAGGCCCCACCCCACCTTTCCCCCAAGGCCCCACCCTGCCCCGTCTCTTCCCACCCAGTTCTGCCCCCTCTCCTGAGTGCGCCACATCCTCGCTCCTGCTCCCGCTCCCCCTCAGCCTCCTGCATGTCACACAACAGCTGATTGTGGTGGGCGGGAGGCGCAGAGAGAGAGGAGGAGGTGCTGATCGGCAGGGCCTGCCTGCGGGCAGAAGGTGCTGGGGGGAGGGGGAGGAACTGATAGGGGGGCTGCCAGTGAGTGCTAAGCACCCACCATTTTTCCCCCATGGGTGCTCCAGCCCCGAAACACCCAGGGAGTTGGCGCCTATGTTCTGCACCACTGTCATGCCCTTGCTTCCTCCAAATGCTGAAGAGTCATCTAGGCATGCCTCTATCCTTTGTTAGGAGGACATACAAAAGCCTGAATGAGCCTCAAACCTGGGCCTCCAATACAGTAGTCTATATTGCACTGTCTCCAGTTCCTAAGTTCAAATGCTTATAAAAAAGGTATTTCCTGTGAAACCCAATCCTGCTTTTAACCACAAGCTGGGTATAACATTGAACATATTGAGTAATACCAATGAAAGCATTACTGAAAATAAATCCTCATACTACCTTCCTCCTTAGCTTAGACCTTAGAGACATTAGAGGGTTGCAAATACAGAATTTGTAGAGACCAGCAACACTCCTGAGTGAGCTAAACCAGATACTATTTTTTTAAAGAGACTCCGTCACCCTGCTTATTAATTACTGTTAACCATTAGGCTTATTTTATAGCAATAACACTGAAACACCATCAAAGATAAAATTAGCTGAAATTATTTGTCTGCTCCAACTCATTTTTTGCACTTACTTATGTTTTTAAAAATGTTACTTCACAATTTCATTTACTAATAACTTGTGCACAGATGCATTGTGTATTTCAAGTATAAGTACCAACCTGGCATAAGCAAACTTCATTTTAATACCTTTTTGAGGATGTTTGGTTAATATGTGATGTTATCAACAGAAAACATCATGCTGCAAACGACCCACTCCATAAGTATTATAGAACTCTTGTTGGTTATTTCCTTAATATAAAAGCAGACAGTTAGTTTTTTGTTTTTAGTTATTTAAACTTAAAACAGTTTATTAGTACATGAGTAGATTGGTTCTATTAGCAAGAATGTTTTCCCTCTTTCTGTTATACAACTTTGCTAAAGTCTTTATGTGGATTTCTTTTTAGAAATGTACTAGAGAATTTATATTTTTGGAGCACAGCAGCAAAGTCATAACTTACAAAAAAAATTCCTTCAACTCATTCAAAAGATGAAGTGCTAGTTTTTACAAGTGTATTCCAGTAAGTACATGAAACTTAGGAGAGTAGGATTTTTCTACATTGTAGTAGCCAAAAATAATCAGATCTTTGTACTGGGAAGCTTATATCTACACAAGAACTGATCACATAAGAGATTATAATTTATGCAGAGCCGTATCCAGATAAGCACCCTTTTATTGTTTTCTCCTGTGGCAGAAGACACTTGCTTTTCACTTGTTGCCCTTCTCTAAATAATCTGTTGGAGGTTTTGCTGCTGCTGTTTGTTTTTACTAAAAAAATGTACATTGGTTTATGCTCTAGGCTGCAGCTGGAAGGGGAACTCAATATTGGTACATTTATGCCACAATTGGAGGCATACTGGCATACATCATTGGACTAGTCTGAAAAGCAATTATTGAATATGCTGCACCTACGGGTGCGACAGGGCTATCTGAAACATAGACGTGGAAAGCTAAATGTCCACCTTTTTGTTCAGATTGCTTTTGGGACCTGAGGGAAAGAGAGCCATGGCTAAATCTTCTATCTCAATACCTATATTCAGGCAATGCTAACTTGTGACTGTGGAACTGTGTCATATAGACAGTGTTATATAGGGGTAACAGACTGCCCAGCTGTCTAGGCAAAGAATCATATCAATGAGACAGCTAATCCCCTTCTATCAGTTTTGGAAGCTCAGACACTTTATTAACTAACACAAAGAATCTTGTTGAGAGAAACAAAGAGATGGAATAGCAGGAATACAATAGAGAAGAGGACTTTACCAAGTATTATTAAGCTCAGGTTTATCTTAAATGGGGATTAATATTATTTCTGAAAATTGCAAGCCTTTAGATTAGTTTCTCCCAATGTTGAAATACTGGAGTAAACACTCTGAAGCTGTTAGCTAGAAGTGAGGTTCTCTTCCAAACTGCCCATGACTGTCTCCGAATTGCACAAATATAATCAAGCAGTTTCCTACATAGGAAAGAGAGGAAGTTGTATGCGGGACAGCTCAGACATTAATGTCCCCCAAAACCAGGACTTTCTGGAAAAAAGATCATAAGAAAATCAAACCTGACCTGCCGCTAACCCCCCCAAAACTACATCCTGTCAGTCACCCTCTAACAATCAGAGTGAAACGCTCCTAGGGCTTGTGCTCCTATAACTGTGATGAATATATCTATATCTATATAGATAGATATAGATATATCTATATAGATAGATATAGATATATCACTGGCAAAAAGTAGAAAGAAAAGGACTCTCCGAATCTGGAGGCTTGAAAAAGAATTGTAAGGGAGACAGTGGAGAATGGATAATTAAGGTGGTGCCTTAGGGTTAAATAAAAATTGTTAAATCATCTGGGTTTTTTTTTTACATATTAGAAGAGAGAAATTTAGTATTGGTGAACCACTGACAAGTTCTTATGTATTAAGATCCTAACAGCTAAACAGTGAGATCATGAGAGCCACAATAGTTAATTCTGTATGACCCTGTTAAACTAAGAGCCTGTGCCAGCTGGGTTAGGCACATGTACTTTTTTTTCCCAAAATCTGATTTCAGGTTAAAATTATTACTAAAGTTAATTTAAATAAAGTGGGAGACAAAAGGAAAGTATTGAAATGAACACATATAACCCAAGTACACTTGATAAACTATTTTGGGTGAATGTAAATATCATGGTATGAGAGGAGGGATAGCTCAGTGGTTTGAGCATTAGCTGGCTAAACCCAGGGTTGTGAGTTCAATCCTTGAGGGGGCCATTTAGGGATCTGGGGCAAAAAATCTGTCAGGGATGGTACTTGGTCCTGCTGTGAAGGCAGGGGACTGGACTCAATGACCTTTCAAGGTCCCTTCCAGCTCTATGAGATATACCTATTTTACTAAGCAAAATTTGTTAGATTCTATATGTTGAAAACAAGTAATATAGTATGATCATGGAACCTGATGATTATAAGAAATGGTTTTTTAATAAAAAAAAATCTGGATCTAAAGCGTATATTTGGAAAAAAGCAAAGAAATTCCCGATTTGTGTGTGTGCCAGAGGAAGTGACCATCTAGTCTGGTGCCCACATAATTTAGGGATTTGGGTGCTCCTGTGATAGTGAACGTGAAAGTAACCACACAGTTGTGGGCAGGTCAGCATAACATAGTAAGACTTTGTGTCTTTAAAACAGCTCCAATAAACTTCCTATAGTTCTACATGTAACACAGAGAAAAAAGCCAAACTAAATTGAGGTATTTAAAAGATTTCTATAAGGTACACCTCTACCCCGATATAACGCTGTCCTCGGGAGCCAAAAAATCTTACCGCGTTATAGGTGAAACCGTGTTATATTGAACTTGCTTTGATCCGCCGGAGCGTGCAGCCCCTCCCCCCCCCCGAGCACTGCTTTACCGTGTTATATCCAAATTTGTGTTATATCGGGTCGCGTTATATCGGGGTAGAGGTGTATAAGATCCTGATGCAAAAACACAGAGCCTGATCCTGGCTTTCCCCATTCCACCTACTTTGTGCTGCTGTAGGGGTTTGGAGCAGATGGAAAGACAGTTTCCCATGTGGCACAGTGCAGGCATTGGTACCTCTGTGTCACAGCCCCCTCTATCTGGCAATAAAGGGTATGGTGGGAGGAAACAGCATGACCAGGGTGCTGCTGTGCTCTGACAATTCCTGGAGAGCAGAATTATCAGTAGTATTTAAGTGCCTTAGGATGTCTACACTACCAAAAAAACCAAAACCCATCGGCAGCGAAACTCAGACCCTGGGTCAACTGACTCAGGCTCGTGCTGTGAAGCAGTGTAAATGTTAATGCTCAAGCTGGAGCCCGGTATCCAAGACCCTCCCTTCCTGCTGGGCTTCAGAACCCTGGCTCCAGCCTTAGCCTGAATGTCTGCATTGCTATTTTTCGCCCCACAGCACAAGCCCAAGTCAGTAGACCTGGGTTCTGAGGCTCACTGCCTTGGGTCTCTTTTTTCTGTGTAGATGAACCCTAGGAGACCTAGTCATAGACCAGGGCCCCCTTGTGTTAAGCGCTGGACAAACAGAGAACAAAAAGATGGTCCCTGACAATGACTCTTCATAGGCATTACCAGCCAGCACAACGTAGGACAGCCCTGAGGCTGCTCTAAATTGCACTACGAGCCAAACCAGCCCCAGCATCAAAGAGCTTGTAAAGGTAACATAAAACCACCATTGCCCACCCTGCACCAAGCTCTGTCCAGTGCAGCTTAGATGCAGATAGAGGCTGTAGCCCCTGTGTACACGATTCATGTATTATTTATACTGAATATAATTACTGAAACTTTCAGTGTTATTTACACATGTGATGTGCCTCCCTTTCTCAAATATTATATCTGTTTGATATTATATAGATCTCAGACATTATAATATAGGTCATTATTTCCAGTATTAGTAACACTCCCTAATTTTTAAATGAAGTAGATTCGGTTGCCATCCAAAGCCACTATACAATGTCTCAACTTCTCTACAGCTTAGTACAAAAGCTCCTTTTATTTACAGCAACACACAAATGACCCAAATCTTGCTCCCATTGAAGTCAATCAAAGTTCTGAAATTGTCCTTAATGGACCACAAGACTGGGCCCAAGATTTGCTTCACTTTTTTTGAGGACTCACGAAGAGAGGAAGCGGTGGAAGACCCACGAAGAAACTGCTGCAAGCCATCTTCACTGTCACTGGAACTAGCCATGCTGTTTCTCATCTGCATCACAGAAAGCTGTGAGCAAAGGCTGGGCTGCTGCTCCATTTTTTTGGAAGTCTGAAATAAAAGGTTTTAATATATTACAGCTACATTTAAAAGTAAGAAACAAAAGCTAATCTTCCTCCATCGTAGACTGTTTGGGCTAACGTACGGCAGGATAGCTCAGTGGTTTGAGCATTGGGCTGCTAAACCCAGGGTTGTGAGTTCAATCCTTGAGGGGGCCATTTGAGGATTTAGTTGGGGATTGGTCCTGCTTTGAGCAGGGGATTGGACTAGATGACCTCCTGAGGTCCCTTCCAACCCTAATAATCTATGATTCTATTAAAGTCAGAGGTGAGCTGGGGCAATGGGTTTCAGAGGTGCAGTTCCTATGCCCTATGCGTTAGTGGCTGTGGGCAATCCATGCAAGTGAGACTGAGGAAAGCATAACAATTCTCTAATGAGAGAAGTGAGCTTGATTCATTGCTCCAGAGGCAAAATGGGGAGTGAGCTTGGAAGAGACACTTACTATACTTTTAAAAACCATGGAAATATGACATTAAAGAGAAAAAGTATGCTGCATTCATTCATATTGCCCACACTGTTGTGAATAACACACTCTAACACTCCATTAAGATTTCAGTTCCATCTCCAACAGATAACAAAAAAGCAGCCAATACCCAACTTTATCCAACTTGTACTCCAACACCAAACCTTAACAGCCACTTCATACACTCTCCTGGCTAGATAAGCACATTGGACTGTCACATGCTGCAAATATTTGGAAAGAGAATCCATTCTGCCCCACAGTGCCACTATGAGAACCATGAGAAAGTCAAGAGAGACAAACTTTATCTATTACCCTATCCAGCATTCATACTGCATTTTCAGTCTTACTGTGTATTCATGTTGTTTGTGCTCCCTAGTGACATGAACCTGTGTGAAGGAAGGCTAAAGTAGTCTCTGGGTTTCTCATTATTATCAGGATGGCACTACAGGGCAGAATTATTATGTAAACAACCATGACCCTAGATGTGCATTTGAATACTTTCAAATATTCTGGGGGTTTTCTGTAAAGCAGAACTGTTAGTTGGAATTTCCTGGCTGACATTTGCATTTGAGGCTACTGAAGTCTTCCCACTCCTCCCCCATCCCACCACCTTTTGGCAGATATAAATGATACATTCATTCAACCTTAACTCCAGGCTAATGAACTGCTGCGCCTGGGAATATATTCACCAGGTGTTACAATCTAGCTTTGGGGTTTATTGAATACAGATGAAGTGTATGATCCCAGGACCTTCACTTGCTTTGAGTACTCTTCTTGAGAAGGCTTTGGACTATAAAGTTTATATGAAATAATCACGCTCTATCCTCTTTTAAATACTACTGTATGTCACAATGATATGTCAAGTGCATATGAGAGGTGGTAATCAGTGACAAAGATGTAATGAGATGGCACTCTGTTCTATTGTACTTTAATATTTATGATTTAGTAGCTTTCTCATAAAAAGGATAATGAATCACCATTTTCTGCACAAATAACAAAGGCACCTTTGAGAGAGAATAGGAATTTATAAATGTGCATTTGGCAGTGAATCCCATCCAGGTTGAAACACATACCTGTGGCTCTGTGTTATATGGAAATGAAGACAAACTACTTGACTAATCATTTTGTTTTACAGCCCTCAGAATGGTTTGCCATCAAGGGGTTCAACTTTGAAGAATAAAAAGATTTTTTTAAATCCCCAAAACCATACATTTGACTTTAATTTTTTGCTAATGTAATACATATTTGTATCAGTTGTACTAAAAATATAGTAGTAGCAGCAGTTATAATAATCTTAAACAAATTCATATTAGTATTTCACTATCAAAAGAGACAATGAACAAAATTATACATAAATTTACGTTTTTAAAAAATTCCCCTTTCTTTGGCAACAAATAAAACCTAATTCATATTATCAATCTGATTCTAATCTTCTGAAGTGACCTGGAAAACAACTATTAAATAAGCATCCATTGTATTAAATTGAAGGCTGTAAGATATAACCTCCAAAATGGGTATTAGCCAAAACACATTTACACTAATCTTTTCTCTTCATACTAAATGCATTTGTATTTAACATAGGTGTATTTGAACTAAGCAATGCTTGTTTACCATTTTCAATGTATGGGGGGGAAGGTGCAGAACTTGAAAAAGTCACTCTAGAGAATTATCTAGCCCTGCCTACAGTGCTGGGAGCCCAGTCAACACTTCATTCCCATCAGTCGCAAGGAGCATTTCAACAACAGACACTGCAGTGTGGGAACAGTGATGAGAATAGGCCCAACACGGTGGGAAGCAGGAAGCCTAGGGGAAGGATGGAGAGCTCATTACTCCAAGGTACCCTACAAGAAATATTGGATTATATGCATTTGTATTATTATTAAGGTGATGTAGAAAAGAGCAGAAAGGATGGGAGGAGGAAGTAAAATGAGAAGGAAGGGCAGAGAGAATGGGAAAGATGGTGGTCAAGATGAAAGACAAAGAGGAGAGGAGGCAAATGAAAAGGGTGGGGGGAGAGAGGAGAAGCAAGATAGGAAAAATCCATATTAAAAGAAAAGCTTATGGCCAAGATTTTCCAAAGTGCCCAGTAGTTTTGGGTACTCAGTTTTAGGTATATTTGATATCTTGTGAGGTCTGTTTTTAAGGAGTCAAGTGCTCCGCAATTTTTGAAAATAGAGTCCCGTTGGAAGTGTCTCAGATGGGGCACCTGAAAACTAGAGGCATCCAAAAATCACAGGTCAATTTTGAAAATTGTGTCCAAAGTCACAAACAGGAGGCAGTAGTTCTCACTGCTTGAATCTGCTCTGCATGGGACAGAGGTACCAGAAGTAATAAGAACACACTAATTCAGATGAACTAAGCTAGAAAAAAAACGAAGAATGGAAATATGAGACAAAGAGCAAGAAGAGATTTCTTTTAGCATTTAAATGCTTTTAGATTGTGTGTAGGTTTAAGATTTTCGACGGGATGGCCTGAACCTCAGATGACGTGAAGCTCAAATCTTTCAGTAAATCCAACTTAACCCTCTGATTTCTCCTGTAATTTGCAAATCCCATACAATGCAATTCCAGTTATAGCTTCCTAACAGATGTTTGTAGCTGGACCTCATTAGGGCCTAAGCAGCCAGAGTACAATAACCATCTCTCTTGGATGTCTGTTTAAAATATCCCAGTAGGGAGAGTAAGAGCCACTTGACTTCCAAACACCAGCTACACAACTTGGAGCAAATGGACAAGTACTCCATGTAACTTTTTATTTAAGAAGGACTGATACCAAGACTTTGATCCTACACGTCCTTGCATGATGTACCACAGGAAGCACATGCCTGTTTCAAGTGAGGGCTGCAGTATGCACAGTACCCTACGCCGAACAGAAGTCAGCCTCAAATTCCTGTTTCCATGCTCTGAAGAGTGCACAAGAGAAAATGGGTTTGCCTGAGGGAATTTAGCATGCAAAGGAGGCGCTTAGCTATGTGTTCTCTCCTTAGGCCCCACTCCAGATAGGCAAAAAGCACTTGCTGGCTGTGCAGCACCATCCTCATTATTGCAATACAGAGTTCCCCTGTGTGCTCCCTGTCCTGTTCCTCACTTTTTTCACCCTGCTCTGATATGCCCAAAACCCCAAACCTGTCCTTACAGGATCAGGCCTGTGTCTTATATTCTAGCTGACTTTTAGCAGCAGAAAGAGTTTGTATTCATGCATTTATTGGCCAGGTATAATGTAGCAGGGAACAGTATAGGCACTGCTATATTGGTAAAACAAAATATATATATACTATAATGTTGTTTCTCGAACGATTCTTGCAGATCTGGCTGGAGGCAGAGAAGAAACCCAGTAGAATTACTGATGCTGAATTCCAGGGATGCTTTTGGAGTGAAATTTGTTGTATAGTATGAGTGGCAATTAATTCATTTTGGACTATTTTCCACTAAGTTCACAACTTTATTATAGCAGCTATAATATGACCTAGTTAGGAGATTTTTGATGAACAACCTGATAAGAAAGAATTTTGGGTTGATAAATCAGAGTGGATTAAAATCATGAAGCCAGAGCTAAAGTGACTAATTGAGGTTGCTGCTAAACCTACAAGTAATTGGGAGTTGTATAAGCGGTGCAGAAGAAGTCCAATATTACTAGAGTAAATGTTTATCAAAACTCTGAAGCCACTACATAAACAATAAGAACCATAAGCACAACATAGCTCCTCTATCCAAACAATGCAAAGCCATGTAGCCATGTAAGGCGATATAATGAAAGTAACACAAGGTTACGTATATATTTGTCCTCATATAATACCTGAATCTACAGTATAAACTAAAATCCATGAAGACCTGTCTCCAAAAAGTCTAACAGTTGAAGTCAGAGATGGTAAAGTCCCCCTAGTCACTTAGTCCAGCCTCCTCCCAATTAAAAGATCTACACAACCTTTTTTCGTATAGCTAAGGCCCTACCAAATTCATAGTCCATTTCAGTTAATTTCACGGTCATAGGATTTCTAAAAACATAAATTTCATGATTTCAGCTATTTAAATTTGAAATGTCACTGTGTTGTAATTGTAGGGGTCCTGACCCAAAAAGGAGTTCTGGGACAGGGGGCACAAGGTTATTGTGGGGAGGGGGTTGTGGTGCTGCTACCCTTACTTCTTGGCTGCTGCTGGCAGCAGTGCTGCCTTCAGAGCTGGGCAGCTGGAGAGTGGCGGCTGCTGGCCAGGAGCTCAGCTCTGCAGGCAGAGCCGCCACTAGCAGCAGCTCAGAAGCAAGGGTGGCATGGTATGGTATTGTCACCCTTACTTCTGCGCTGCTGCTGGCAGGACACTGTCTTCAGAGCTGGGTGCCCGGCTAACAGCCGCTGCTCTCCAGCTGCCCAGATTTGAAGGCAGCGCAGAAGTAAGGGTGGCAATACTGCAACCCCCCTAAAATAACTTTGTGACCCTTCTGCAACTCCCTTTTGGGTTAGGACCCCCAATTTCAGAAACTCTGGTCTCCCCCATGAAATCTGTATAGTATAGGGTAAAAGCACACAAAAGACCAGATTTCATGGTGGGAGACCAGATTTCACCATCTGTGATGCGTTTTTCATGGCTGTGAATTTGGTAGGGCCCTACGTATAGCAAAATACTATACATTGTATTTCTGCGGTATCTTTCTATCAGTGGTGATTGTTGGTTTCTTTAGAATAAATAAATGAAAAATCTAAAGAAATAACTCATCTTGTTTTTTCCATAATAAACAAAATTAAGATTCAACACGATATATGGTTAAAGACAAAGAACAGTGTATTTATATAGCTTTCACATTGCACTAGGTACTTTAAAGATAAGGTTCCTGCCCTGAAGAGTTTATAGTGTAAATAGAAAAATAATGTACAAATGAAATACAAAGGGTGCAACAAAAAGCCATGTGATCCATCAGAGGAGAAGGCTAGCTGGCTCCATGATCTTTTTTAAATAACTTTTTTTTTGGGGGGTGGGGTAGGGGTGTTTCTAATATCTCTTTTTAGTACTTTGCTGAGGGGAAGATTGGGGTAAATACACCCTTTGGGGAAAATGTGCTTTAAGGAGGGCCTTGGTAGAGAGGGCGAGGGGCAGGATGGACTGGTTCAGGAAAGATGCACCAGGGTACGTAGGTGCTGGAGCTAAGGGTGCTGTCGCATCCCTTGGCTTGAAGTGATTTCCATCATATGCAGGATTTACTATTTGGTTCAATGGCTCTCAGCACCCCCACTATACAGATTGTTCCTTTACCCCTGCCAGGGTAAGTGTTTACATAGAAGGATGGAGGCAAGAATGGGAGGACACCAATGGGGCAGGCTGTAATGTGGTTGGACAAAGTGAAGAGGACAAGCTGAGGAGCAAAAAGAGCAGAGTGAGAGGCAAGATCTAAGTTGTGAAGGGCTTTGAAAGCTGGATGGGTTATTACTATTACCACTTTGAAACATGCCTAGGGAGGACTGGATGGCTCAGGCAATGGGATACAGAACCTTCACTTCTAAGTAGATGGGTCAAATCTAGCCCAGATTGTTAAAGACAAAGTAATTACCAGCTGGTGGATCCACAAAAGGACTTGGTCACCTAAACCCCAGACTTAGGCACCTTGGTCAAAGTTTTGGCTCCACTGCAATCCGCAAAACTCCCTGTAGTTGCCTAAACTCATTTGGCACCTAATTTTTTCAGCGTAAAAGTTCCCTAGGCACATATGTTTCTGCCTCTGGGTATGTGCACTGCTGCCTTCTAATAAGCTTCCAGACGCCTCTCTCCTACCTAAACCCCAGAGCAATCCACCAACTGGTGGGAGAAAGGCATTTAGCTGCCTTGGTCAGGCAAGGCCTAATCCAGAAGATGTACTCACAGGGCACCTACTGGATCAGGTCCCATTCAAAAGCAAGCTAGAGGAAAAGGAGGTGGTGCCCATCTTATAACTTTTAGCCCAGTCGTTAGAGTAATCACTGGGGATGTGGGAGACCCAGGTTCAATAAGCACCTGGAGTGGGAGAAGGGATTTGAACAGGGGTCTTACACCTTTCAGGAGAGTGCTATAAGTGTTAGCTCATGCAATACTCTGATGTGGGGTTTCCCTTTCCTGTTGAAGCTGATACATTGTGGATAAATAATGAAAGCGTGACTGGAGCCGGGGGGCTGTACTCAGGGTGTCTCATCTTCCAGAGGGGTCCCCTAACCACTGGGCTACCGAATCATGCTCTCTCTGGCCCAATGACTGTTCCACTGTGGCTAAATAATCCTGGTGGTGGGGCGAGAGAGAGAGAATGACTCCATATCCCAATGGTTAGGACACCGAGAAGGTAGGAGACCCAGGCTCCCGTCTCCACTGGTCCAAATCACTCTTTCATTATTTATCCACAGTGGAACAGTTTCAACAGGAGGGACAAGGGGAGCCCCACATCAGACTATCTCATACTGTAGTGGTTAGAGGTGGGAGGCCCCTGTTCAGATACTTTCTCCCCCTGTGGCAGAGAGGTGGGGGAACTGAACTAGTGTCTCCTACATCCCAGGCGAGGGCTCTAACCACTGGGTTGAAAGTTATAAGGTGGGCTTCACCATCCCCTCCTCCTTCTCTGGTTGTTTAGTGTGGAGTCAGGGAGGCCCCTAACTTATTCCCAAAGACAGACCTTAGGCACCTAAGGCTATGTCCACACTACCCGCCCGGATCGGCGGGTAGCCATCGAATTATCGGGGATCGATCTATCGCGTCCAGACGAGACGCGATAGATCGATCCCCGAACGCGCTCCCTTCGACTCCGGAACTCCAGCAGGGCGAGCGGAGTTGCGGAGTCGACGTGGGAGCCGCGGCCGTTGATCCCGCGCCGCGAGGACGCGAGGTAAGTCGCGGTACTTCGAAGTAAGATACTTCAACTTCAGCTACGCTATTCTTGTAGCTGAAGTCGCGTATCTTACTTCGATCCCCGCCCCTAGTGTGGACCAGGCTTAAGCCACTTGACGCCAGGCAACTGGTTCCCATTCATCGATTGCTAAGCAGAGCTAGGTTCCTCCCTGAAGCCCGGACCACCTGTCTTTGGGAGGGGGTGGAGCTTAGCACACACCCTTCTCATCGGCACCTCTCATTCACTAGCTTAGGTGGCTCTCCACCTACCGTGTTGGCTTTCTTAGGCACCCATCTCTCCCCATTCATTCCATAGGGAGCCTAAGCGCCTAACTCAGGCGTTGGGGAGTGGACTGTTGTTCCTGGATTTTCTAAGTGCCATGACACTCAGTCTTGCAACATCTAAGTCCCATTTGCGGCTCCTACCCTGTGAATTTAGTTGGTGATTTCAGTCCTTTTCTTATCCGACACGTGTCCACATCACTAACATCTCACCCTCTCAGCAGGCATTCCTTGGTGCCATTACCTGCATTATCAGAGACACCAAGGTTAAATGAAAAGAAGAGATGAGGCTATCTTCTCATTCCTGGAGGTTTCCCTACCAGCAGAAGGCAGAGGCACATTGGCTGCGTAAAACAAAGAAGCTTTTACTGCCTAGGTTGTGCTTATCACCCTAATAATTCATTCCACTGACTTCAATGGGGCTGCTCTTGATTTACACTGGTGTAACCGAGATAAGAGTCAATCCCATATCTGATGTTTAATCGTTGGAAGAAAAACTATATCCACAACACAAGAGCATTCCCTTCTGCTGTGGAGATGGCAATCAAATTATAACAATGATCACTTCCTGACATATCAGCTACTTGGCTAGAAATATTTATATCAGCCATGGATTCAGATTCTAAGGCCTGGTCTACATTGCAAGGTTAAGTCAATGTAAGCTGCCTCAGACTGACCTAGTTGTGCATGTGTCTACACTTAAATTTGTCTCCCACCCAGGTAAACGCCCTGTTATGGTGACATAGTAACACCATCTTCCTGAGCGGCATTAAGCCAGGGTTGATGTACTGAGGTTGATGCAGCACATGTGTAGACACCGTGTTACTTATGTCAACTCTAACAGTCCTCCAGCAGCTGTTCCACAATACCAGACACTAACCATTCTGGTCACCATTGTGAACTCCACTGCCCAAGGTCACGGGAGATCAATGAGATCCTGCAAGCCAGAGCTGTATCAGACCGTGAGCAAAGGGCCTGGAGGGTGAACACTGCACACAGCCTGAATGAGGAAAAAGCAGACAGGAGAAAGACCCAGGCATGGGTGGCGGGTATCAGAGGCTGGGGGAAGCTGCACCTCCCCAAAGAGCCAGGCGTAGCCTGCCCACACTCTGCCCTCAGCCCTCCTGCTTCCACTCAGCATGGCTCCAGTCTCCTCGAGTAGCCCCAGCTCGGGCTCTGCCACCCGCCCTCCCGGTGCTCCGGGGCTGGGTCTGCGCTGCCTGCTCTGGGGCTGGGAGCACTAGCCTGTGTGGGGGTGGGGGCCAGTGGCTGTGTGTGTGTGTGTGGGGGGGGGCTCTGGCAGGGGGCACAGGGCCTTGGGTAGAAGGGGCAGGGCTTGTGGCTAGCCTCCCCCAGCCGGCGGTTCACGCACTGCCCATGGGCCCAGGAGGCCCAGTAGGAAAAGGAGAGGGAGATACACCAGGACATAATGGGGCTTCCCCAGCAGCACACACAGATGCTGCAGACACTTGTGGACCCACAGGTTCAACAATCACAGTGTTGCCTCCCTTTGCAGTGCATGCAGAACTCCACTGCAGCACCTCCCTTCCCCCTCTACCCCCAACATTCCACGTGGCATCAGGGGCTATTACATCCCTACCACTGCACTCCGGGGGACATTAAGGACAACTACAGCTTCACATGCAGCAACGGTGGCTTTCACAGGTTAGCATGTAGGTAAGATGGACATGAATTTTCTTTCACTTGGTTAAGTTCTGTTCCATATCATTTATTAAGTTTTTAATGTATTTCCTTTTAAATTGAACAGATTTTTCTTTGCACTGGTTTTGTTAATGAATAAAATTCTATTATTTGGAAAATAATTCATCTTTATTAGCTCACAACATATGCTGCAGAGTGCCTAGAAGTTCTGATAGCACTCGCTTACTTGTTACTGTACAGTGTGACACAACTCATAGGATCAGTGCCATGGTGTAATAATCATAGATATACAGCAAGCACCACAAAATGAATAGGTGCACTGACAGTGTTATATTCATAGGTGTGAACCAACACCACACAATTCCTAACAGGCCCAAAACAGCAAGGCCGGTTGAGCACAGTACACCATAATGCATTACTGTGGCTCACTGTTAAAGTGCTCTTCCAAAGCCTCCCTGACCCATATAGCTCCATGTTGAGCTCTTCTAATAGCCTTTGTGTCTGTCTGTTCACACTCAGCAGACAGCCATTCCACCTCTGCCCTCCACCCCGGGGTGGCAGCTTTTCCCCCTCTGCTTCACAGGTTTGATGCAGGACATAGCAGGCAGCTATAACCACTGGGACTTTTTTTCTCATTGAGATCCAATCTTGTGAGCAAACACTGCTAGCAACCCTTCAATCTACCAAAAGCACATTCAACTGTCATTCTGCACGTGCTGAGCCGGTAGTTGAATCTTTCCTTGGTGCTGTCGAGGTGGCTGGTGTACAGCTTCATGAGCCAGGGGAGCAAGGGTCATTTCAACATCACCAGTGGTAATCTGCCACTTGGGAAAGGAAGTCCAAGCTTGCAGCTTTCTGAACGGTCCTGTGCTCTTAAAGATGAGAGCGTTATGCACCTTCCCTGATCAACCAGCACTGATGTCGGTGAAGTGTCCCTGGTGATAGACCAATGCTTGCATAACCATTGAAAAGTAGCCCTTTTTGTTGATGTATTCTGTGGCAAGGTGATCTGGTGCCAAAATAGGGATATGGGTGCTGTATATTGCTCCACAGAAGTTTGGGAACCCCATTGCTGCAAAGCTATCCACTATGTCCTGCACACCAGAGTCACAGTCCTGCATAGCAGGACATGATTAATGGTCCTGCATACTTGCATGACAAAGGTCGTCACAATGGATTTTCCAACTCCAAAATGATTTCCCACTGGATGGCACCAATACGGCATTGACAATTTCCAAAGTACTATTGCCACTTGCTTCTCCACTGTCAAGGCAGCTCTCATCCTAGTGTCCCCGTACTGGAGGCCTGGGGAGGAATGTGGCCTTGCGCATCCGAAAGTTCTGCAGCCACCACTCGTCATCCCAAGCCTCCATTACGATGTGATTCTCACCAGTCAGTGCTTGTTTCTTGGGCCCAGAAGTGGCGCTCCACCATCTGTAGCTGCTCCATGAATACCACTAACAACCGTGAACTGGCTCTTGCTATGGCCCACAGCTATCTGTCCTCCAAGAAATAGTCCTGTTTCCCACAATCAGTGGGTTCTTCTTACGGCTCTGCAAGTACCAGAGGATCGTGCGTCCTGTGCTTGCAACGCTTATGACAATAGTGCAGAGCTGTGTAGGCTCCATGCTTCTGTCAGAGATGGTGGACAGTGAGGAGGGCTGATTTTTAAATATGGCATGAAAATTATGGGATGTAGGTGACATTATGGGATGGAGACAGTTGCATACTGGGAAGTTGACCCCTTGCGCCCAGTCACCCTGATGACTTGTTTCTGCCCCACCATGCATTACCAAAACTTCTCAAAGTGCGTTGGATGGTGGCGGGTTGCACACTGGGATCCCTACCCACGGTGCACCACACTGTGCATCAACACAAGCACTCCCGATGAGTACACACAGCACCACTGCAAAGAGCCAAGCATGCATGGAAGCGATATACTAACTGCATCAGCTTTATGCCAATGTAACTTGCATTGGTGAAAGTTTGTAGTGCAGACGTGGGCCTTAACCATGCCTCTTTTCTCTCGAGCACTGACCTGACATTGATCAGCAGCTTTTACCATCCAAAAACCCCAAATATTCTGCATTAAGCACATTTTTGATACACAAAAAACAATTCCGTCTTTGGATGTGTGTGTGTGAATTTAATGGAATATATGAGCAGGATTAAGAAAATAAAATTAACCTGTCTTTATAGCATCTAACAATATAGCACAGGGAGGGGAACCCTCCCCAAAAACTCACCTTATCATTTAGTGTTGGATCATTCAATGAGTAGAGTTTGTTTGTAATATCTTTACCGATAAGATACCTAAATATTTCATAAAGGAATGGTTCAGATTCCAGAAAGTAAGTCAGTCGTTCCCTGGACCAGCACAGAAACTTACAGTTGTCATCTGCCGTAATGGTGACCTAAGAAAACATATGTACAGTATTAACACCGCTTTATTGTTTGAAAAACAGGTCAAACCAGATTTTAATTTGGGGATGCAGCAAAAATAACTAGTGCAGTCATGACTCAACCCATGTATATCCCATACCACCTACAAGTGTAAAGGCACCCAAGATGCTTCTTATTGTATTTTTAAAATTTCCATTATTTATAAGTGCAGTAAATGTTTTCAGCTGAGATTTTTTTTTTTCATTTTTCATTTGTTTAATGGACTGGCGGAAGTGTATGCCATGAGAATCCTTCCCTCACCAAATAGTGTTGTCTCCATAAATACAGTTAAGATCAGCATTTGTAATCTAGAGATATATTTAGGAATAAAATATAAGGAACACACCTTTTAATCCCATTTAAATTCATTGGACATAAAACAATCAAATTAAATCCAGTGACCTTAATGCAATTCCCATCTAATTACATGAGAGCTAAATTTGTTCTAGGAAGATTTTTGGAAGGATAGTGTGGAAAAATCTCTTTACTCATGTGAATAGTCCCACTGATGTTCTAAGACTAAAATTACTCATAGTTACTACGTGTTGGCACAGTTGGTATATGAAAAAGATATTATGAGTGATATTTTAATGTTTTGAAATCTCATACAAATTGTTACAGCTTGATTTGTCCTGTCATCAGCTACAACGGAATTCATGACCTTTTCATAAAGGCAAGCCTTCGACACTTGTGCTAAACAATCAAATCAATTAGTCATCAGTAGTACTGCTATGGAAGTTGCAGAAAGTTTACATCCCCTTTTCAGGAAGACAGTTACAAACTTATAAACACTTGAGCAGGTCTCACATTCTAGCCAGAAGAGGGCAGTGGCACCCAAAAACCACTATATCACAGTTCGGTACTGCTGTAGCCATATTTAAATCACTTATTTTACAAAAACAAGTAAACAATTAAAAGTAGGAATCATATGGCTACTTCTTTTCTAAGTTACTTGTAGCCTTTTTTTCTCCTTAAAATAAATTAAAGAGGTATAAGTCTCAGAAGGTGAGGGAACACTGCCACATACTATATACAGGTTTTAAGTGATACATTTTAGTCTCCATTTTTTGTAACAGTTCTTAAAAGTACAGGTTTGGGAAGAGTATTTGTTCATCAGCACAGCCAGCGGATGGAGCACAAAAGGTTCTATAGATCATTTAAATATAAGTTCTGCATGAACATTCCTGATGAGATTTTTTTATTTAAGGTCGGAGTATTGAGATTAAAAACAAAACAAAAACCTAGAAAGCGAAGGACATACCATACTAGATTATAATAATTTTAAGGTAGGTGAAATTTGATGCTAAACTATTTCCCTTCAATAGCATGAATCAATGTTTGATCTTCTTCTAAAGGAGAGACTGCATGACAAGGACTGCAAGTGTACAGGATTCCTTTAGTGAATATATCTTCACAACCATCTCTCCTATGCTGAGTTCTTGACTGGAATATATTATCTCAATCACTGACTTAGATGCCATACCAACCCTGCCTCCCTTCCTGGCATGATGAGAGTCACAGTCCAGTAACTATTGCACAATCATAGTTAGGAATAACAACATGTTAAGGAACTAGCAAAACATCTGGTACTGATTTTAGTATTTTGTGTAGAAAACCTTCCCTGCTTAATATTTTGTTATCTGCTGCACACCAATGTATAATACTTTCAGCCATCTGTTCATCTTGCAGAGCTTCTAAAGCAACATAAGCTAAACTGAGAAAAAAGCCACTGTTATTCTGCATAAGAGTGTCTGCATGGGGAGTTATACCAGTAAAACTATAGTGGTACAATTATACTGGTATAGTAATTCTGGGAAATTTCCCCAGGTAGCCAAGACCCTTAGAAACCATGATCACTGCACACAGCATGCAGATAGAAAGATAGGGAATTTCTGAGACAATAGCATTGTTCTATAACATGGCAGGAAAGGCTTGATCCAACTCCTACTGAAGTTCATGAGCGTCTTTCCATTGACTGTAATGGGAATCAGATCAAGCAATAGGATCAAGTCCTAAGAGATGTTATAGCCACACCATTTTCCTTCAGACGGCAAGGCCATCAACTGTCAGTCACGTTAATCTCTGTTGGCGTTACTCTGGATTCACACCAATGTCATGAGATCAGACTGTAAACTCTTTGGGGCAGGGACAGTCTTTGTGTTCTGCATTTGTACAGCAGCTAGTACAATGAGCTCCTGGTCCACGACTAGGGCTCCTAGATGATACAATAATACAAATAATAGTGTCGCTCTAGGTTATAGTATCAGATCGGCTAAACCTAAAAATGAGAACCCCTAAGATCACTCCCTCTCTCCAGTGTGGTACTCTATGGCATGTTATACTAGGCGTCAACGCCTGCAGCCCTCACTTATGTGATGCTCAGGAGTGAAAGTAATATAAAAGACAGACCAGTACGGGGGGCTGGCTCTGGGGCCCTGGAAGGGGCGGGGCCTTGGGCGGAAGGGCCGGGGCTGGGGTCATCCTCCCCCAGGCAGCCCTTCCATGCTGCCTGGCCCACGCCACCTGGGGCTCTAGCAGCGATTTAAAGCGCCCGGGGCTCCAGCCGCTGCTGCTGTAGTGGCGGCGGCGGCGGCCAGGAGCCCTGGACCTTTTTAATCGCCGGGCCCGGTACAACTACCCCTTTTGCGCCCCCCCACCACCATCGGTGGCCCTGAGGAGGGGGCAAAAGGGGCAGCGACGTTAAAGTGCTGTCGGCTGTGTACGGGCTGATACCAGCGGCCACGTCTTACCGGTACGCTGTACCGGCCCACTTTCACCTCTGGTTATGCTCCTGTTGAAGTCACTGGGAGTTTTGTCTGAATATAGACTAAGTTTTGCTCTTAATCATAAGGACGATTTTTGTGTGCATATGTTCAAAAAGGAGGCCTGCTCCTTAAAGACAACATCTCATATAATAAATTAGATTTACATTTTTGGGAACACAAAAAGGAAATAAATGCATAAAGTGACTCAAATATAAGTAATTACTGCTGAATGACAACTAATATATGCACACATTAGCTTTTTTTTCATTGAACACATTTAAAGGGACACCAACTTCATACTTGTAATAGTGTTGTTTTTTTAAAGCAGATACAACTAACGCCTAAAATTACTGTAACTAAAAGAGTTTAAAGGGGGGAAAATATTTTTTCAGATTGTTTTCTTTGTGCATTTGACAACATGTTGCATACAGCCAGTTTCATACTTTCCCAGTAGAGTCAGTTAAGCCCAGATCCCGCAAAAACCCACCCACAGGGACTACTCAGGTGCTTAAAGTGAAGTATGTGCATGTTTGCAGGATCACAGCCTTAATTGTGAGCGTGACACATACAGCAATAGTAGAAAGGGGAAAAAATTAAAAATATAAAAAAGTGTGATTGTAAACCAGGGGAACCAGAGGCAGCTGTAGTACCTGAAATTCACTTTTTTTAAAAACTTGCTAGATTTCAGTTCAATGGCATCTTTTTAACCTATACATATGTCACTCAACATTTTGTTGACAATTCCAAACCTCCTTCTAATTTATATGTCCTGCACAGGGAGTGCAGATCCTATTAAATAGAATTAAAGTATATGATGGGGGAAAAATGGCATAGAACAAGCCAATACTGAGGTTTGTCAGTGAAAAAACTAATACCATTTTGAAATGAACTACTAGTCAGGAGTATCTTTTAAATGGCACAACATTATATATAAAAAAAACCCTAGCAAAACTGTGTAAGTCAATAAATTCACTGTTCATTAAGTTCATATCCAGTGACAGCCAAATAGAAACATACCTGGAATTTCTCACCCCGGTTCATCTGAGTTGATCGAAATTCAGGAGAATCTATAAAGGCACAGGGGTAAATATTATGCAGAAAATGCCCTCGATAGGAGACCTTCATTCTGATGATAAAAATATTTGTTAGAACAACATATAAAAACCATAAGGTAGAATAACAATCTAAATTTGAATATGATTATTGACAATGATAATACAGAACTCAGAGAGGTCACTGCATCCATGTCTTGGGGAATTTTCACCAAGCATCTGACCTAGTTGTCAGCCAAATAAACTAAGTTTTGTCAAAACTCTCATTGATTCTAAAGGGAGCAGTATCACACCTTAAAACAGGTGACATGGTTTGAAATAATAAGGAGCTGTGTGAATAATGGATTTTTTTTTGGTTTGCTACCAATTCCAAAACAAAAACAAACAAAGAAACAGCACTGTTGTGGAAACAATTTTTTGGACATTTTTGGCGAACATTTTGTCTCAGTTTCAACCATTTTGGAGGGAACCTAGTGACAGAGGATGTGGAGAAAGCTAGTGTACTAAATGCTTTTTTTGCCTCTGTCTTCACAGACAAGGTCAGCTCCCAGACAGCTGCACTCTGCAGCACGGTATGGGGAGGAGGTGACCAGCTCTCTGTGGAGAAAGTAGTAGTTCGGGACTATTTAGGAAAGCTGGACGAGCACAAGTCCATGGGGCCGGATGCGCTGCATCCGAGGGTGCTAAAGGAGTTGGCCGATGAGATTGCGGAGCCATTGGCCATTATCTTTGAAAAATCATGGCGATCGGGGGAGGTCCCGGACGACTGGAAAAAAGCTAATGTAGTGCCCATCTTTAAGAAAGGGAAGAAGGAAGATCCAGGGAACTACAGGCCAGTTAGTCTCACCTCAGTCCCTGGAAAAATCATGGAACAGGTCCTCAAGGAATCAATCCTGAACCACTTAAAGGAGGGGAAAGTGATCAGGAACAGTCAGCATGGATTCACCAAGGGCAAGTCATGCCTGACTAACCTAATTGCCTTCTATGATAAGATAACCGGCTCTGTGGATGAGGGGAAAGCAGTGGATGTGCTATTTCTGGACTTTAGCAAAGCTTTTGATACAGTCTCCCACAGTATTCTTGCCAGCAAGTTAAAGAAGTATGGGCTGGATGAATGGACGGTAAGGTGGATAGAAAACTGGCTAGATGGTCGGGCTCAACGGGTAGTGATCAATGGTTCCTTGTCTAGTTGGCAGCCGGTATCAAGTGGAGTGCCCCAAGGGTCGGTGCTGGGGCCGGTTTTATTCAATATCTTCATTAACGATCTGGAAGATGGTGTGGACTGCACCCTTAGCAAGTTTGCAGATGACACTAAACTGGGAGGAGTGGTTGATACGCTGGAGGGTAGGGATAGGATACAGAGGGACCTAGACAAATTAGAGGATTGGGCCAAAAGAAATATGATGAGGTTCAACAAGGACAAGTGCAGAGTCCTGCATTTAGGACGAAAGAATCCCATGCACTGCTATAGACTAGGGACCGAATGGCTGGGCAGCAGTTCTGCAGAAAAGGACCTAGGGGTTACGGTGGACGAAAAGCTGAATATGAGTCAACAGTGTGCCCTTGTTGCCAAGAAGGCTAATGGCATTTTGGGTTGTATAAGTAGGGGCATTTCCAGCAGATCGAGGGATGTGATCATTCCCCTCTACTCAGCACTGGTGAGGCCTCATTTGGAGTACTGTGTCCAGTTTTGGGCCCCACACTACAAGAAGGATGTGGATAAATTGGAGAGAGTCCAGCGGAGGGCAACAAAAATGATTAGGGGGCTGGAGCACATGACTTACGAGGAGAGGCTGAGGGAACTGGGATTGTTTAGTCTGCAGAAGAGAAGAATGAGGGGCGATTTGATAGCTGCTTTCAACTACCTGAAAGGGGGTTCCAAAGAGGATGGATCTAGACTGTTCTCAGTGATAGAAGATGACAGAACAAGGAGTAATGGTCTCAAGTTGCAGAGGGGGAGGTTTAGGTTGGACATTAGGAAAAACTTTTTCACTAGTAGGGTGGTGAAGAACTGGAATGGGTTACCTAGGGAGGTAGTGGAATCTCCTTCCTTAGAGGTTTTTAAGGTCAGGCTTGACAAAGCCCTGGCTGGGCTGATTTAGTTGGGTTTGGTCCTGCTTTGAGCAGGGGGTTGGACTAGATGACCTCCTGAGGTCCCTTCCAACCCTGAGATTCTATGATTCTATGATTTTAAAAAGCTTTTTATTATTTTTTCATCAAAATTAAAGAGAAGCAATTGTCCAAAGAGAAATTTCAAAATGAAGTTGTTTTGAAATGAAAAATTGAAACACTGTTGAGAAAAATGTCAAAATGAAAAGGTTTGGGTTTTTTATTTATTTACTTATTACGGTTTATTTCCACTCCAACAATTCAGCAAAGCCTACACAAATTCACTAAACATTCCAGTGTTGTCGAATCTGCATATTTCACTGAAAAAGAGTTTTGGCCAAAAAAATTGCCCAGGTCTACCCAGAAGGCAGCACCCAGTAGGCAGAATACTACATCTATCAGATGTCCTCTGAATACCTTGGGTTTGATCCACCCGCAAAGTGACATAGGGTGGATCAAACCCTAGGGGAAGAGGATAGATGGTAGTACCACAACTTACAAGGGAATATCAGCTTTAAACTCCAGCTAGAACTTATGAATCCAGCTAGAATTTATGAAGTTATGAATCAGCGCATCTCCAATCAGTTCCTGGCCAATGGGAGCTGCAGGGGTGGTGCCTGTGGGTGGAGGCAGCATGCAGAGCTGCCTAGCCGCATCTCTGCCTAGAAGCAGCAGGGACAGGTCGCTACTTGTGGGGAGCCACCGGAGGTGAGTGTCCCCCCTGGATCCGGTACCCCAAAACCCCAACCCCCAGCCCCCCTGCACTCTGAACCCCTCGTGGCCATTCCTCCCCATGTCACCGCTTCCAGGGAGCCACGCAGAGCCAGGTAGGAAGCCTGCCAGCCCCATGCCAACTGGACTATAAACCTGACTTTCTATGAAGATTAGAAATGTTGGTTTATAGAGCTTTCCAGCTGGTACAGGGCCAGATAACACAGCTTTTACTGTATATTGTGAACAATTATTTTTAAAATGACCTTCTTTTGAATTTGTTTTTCATTACACCATCATGCAATACACAAGACTTTCCCAAACTTTATGCAGCACATACTTTCCCTTTAGCAGGATACTTAGTCGATCATCAACTGATGTTTTGTCCTCTGCAGCATATGCTTGACCTGTTTTTAAAGTCTGAATGTTGCAGAATTGTCCAGTTAATCTCTTGAACAGTTCTGGAGGTACGTGGAGTGGTTCAAACATTCTCTTGTACAGACTACTGAACTCCTTCTCTATCTTGATCTGGAATGCAACAACAGTCATCATAAAGGAGAATGAGTCAATGAAGAAACAGAAGTGCAGGATTATTTTTCAGTTCCACAGGTTCCTATAAAAGTTCACCCTTTGCCAAAATGGTTGTAGCGGAGATACCTCAGGTTTTGTCTACATATAGGGCAGGAAAGAACTGGCATCTGTCCACAAATGTTGACTCTTAGATGGTGACCACAGCACTTGTTTATGCAGAGCTAAAATTGGGTCAAGATGGTATGCTGGCACTTTAAGCATTTTTTCCATACCAGTAGAATTTGAATTGATTTAAATAGTCACTCTGGATTTACACTGCCGTAAGAGCAAATACAGTTTGGACCAGAAAGGCATGTGGAACATCAGGACCCCTCTGTCTTTCACTATGCATCCCTGCCTCAGGACAGAATGAGGGAGCACCTTTGGGGGGAGGGATAGCTCAGTGGTTTGAGCATTGGCCTGCTAAACCCAGGGTTGTGAGTTCAATCCTTGAGGGGGCCACTTAGGGATCTGGGGCAGAATTGGTCCTGCTAGTGAAGGCAGGGGGCTGGACTCGATGACCCTTCAGGGTCCCTTCCAGCTCTATGAGATAGGTATATCTCCATATATTATATTCATGGCTTGTATGCAGAGGGAGAGCAAGCCTGCAAGCCCTGAAAACAGAGCCAGCATGCAGAAACCCACCATAAGCACATGTCCTGAGTGAGGAAGAAGCCACTGCCAGATGAACATCCCACTCTTGGGAGCCCACCCAAACTTCAGCTGCAGGGAAGAGGGAAAGGAAGCTGGCTGAAATCCTAAGCCTGAAAGTATTTCCTGAACGAAGGCAACTGGGAAGGAGATAGCAGCTAGTGCTTTGGGTCCTTGTCTACCCCAAAACACAGGAAAGCTTGAGCAGAGGTCTGCTTGGTGGTGGAACAGGACACACAGATGAAGGGTGTGGACATCAGAGAATAAAAAAGGAAGTAAATATATTCAGAATGGAAAATAAAGAAAAAATGATAAACATTAATAATAGGTGGGGCTGGTAGCACCACCTATTATTAATGTTGCCCAACACTTCCCATTATAAGGCCCCAATTTCAGTCACTTATAACTTTGCCAAACTTAAACCACTTTGGCTGAAATTTCCCATGCCAGGTGTCTGCCTCCAGCTCAATTGTTGGGGAAAATTTCATCCAAAACAGGTCAGTCATTTCCAAGAATGAGACTAAGGAAAATAAAATTATTTTTCAATGTTAAAAATATTCTAGTGACCTTTTCATTGGAAAGGTCCCTATGCTTTGGAATAGGGACTTTAAATTTGACAGGGAGGTGGCCTTTGTGTCAGGGATGCACTTTTTGCCATCACTGTGAAAATCCGTCCAAATTTGGCCGTTATATTTCTGAAAGTCACATTTGCACATGTTCAGTTGAAATTTTCTATAGCTTAACAGCAAAAAGTCTTGAAAGATTCTATCCTCACTGAGCATGCTCGAGGCCTGTCACAGCTCCTTGTGCTGACCAGATAACATGTGCCAGCCCCACAGAGCAATGGAGCATGTTCCAGTCCAGGGGCAAAGCTAGGCTAGGCTTTTAGCTATGGCTGCTCCTGGCTAGGGTTTGTCCAGGCACTGGCACTGAGAACAGGGAAGTGGTCTCTCCTGTGCTCTCAGAGACCCCCGCCCCGTACTCTATTGGCACCCAGGCAACATAGTGGAAGGAATAGTCTGATTCTAATGCAGAGGGGACAAGAGACAGACATAAGGCATTGTGAGTGAGGGCCAGGGAGTAGATTGGGACATGGAGCCAGTGGGTGGAGACTGGGACTGGCTGGGCAAGGAGCCTGAGAACCCGTAGGGATGGGAAGGAATAAGGATGCTGGTGAGAAAGATCTGACAAGAAGTCAGTCAGGGTGTATCTGGCTGGGCAAAGCAACTGGGACAAGGAGCCAGGGGAGGTGAGGACACTGAGAATGGATGAGAACCCTGGGGAGGGAGATTGGGACTAGGAGCATTGGCTCCTATGGAGGCACTGGGAACATGGGCAGGGGAGTACTGGAGAAACACAGAGACAGACTGTGGAGGAGGAGAGAAAACTGGGACTGGATGGATGAGGAGACTAGGAGTGGGAAAAGGGGGAGCCTGGGGCTGGGACCAGAAGCCTCTCAGAAGTGGAGACTGAAACTGACTAGATGAGGAGAATGAAACTGGGATACAGAGGACTGGGGCAGAGACAAGGGGAGGAGGATTCATGGAGGTGATGGGACAGAAGGGGTCAAGCTCGGGGGGAATGAGCAGAAGTGTCAGTGCCCACTGCAGCACACATTCCTCCAGAGTCTGCAATGGAACCCATGATCCCTGTCCCTGAGTCTTACCATGTCTTTGCTGTCAGCAAATATCTTTGAAACCCACTGGCAAAGTGTCCCATCCCCCTCTACTGCTAGTCCACATAGAGGATAACAACCTAGTACTGCTATCAGTTATTCTGTTAGCTCAAGCGGCAGAGGTCTGTGCAGTGGATCTCAAGGTTCCAACCTGCTAATGATCCATGTGGGTGTCAATATAATGCCCCATGAAAGAACTTCCATTTTTCAGTTTGCTTTTTTAAATATCTAGAAAATTATACACAAAAATTACGCTAAAACAACTTTATTAAGGATGCAAAGTCAGGCCCTGAAAAGTTAAGAAAGGCCAGAGTTAACGTTGCCTGTGCACCTTTAATCTGGCCTCCTTGTGCATATGCATTATGATACAGCCTTTAAATTCCTGAAAGAGGGGTATTGGAATGGAAATGCTCAGGCAAGATTAACAATAAGGTTGTTAGCACTCAAGCTACAGTAACTATGTTTGTATGAGACTCAGGTTTTCAATTCCCCCGGCCCTGCTGCACATCGTAGTTCTTAACAACTAAAAAGGGCCTACGCACAGGCAAAGTAAAGCTTCAATTTAAACATACATGGTAGGGAGAAGTGTGCTAGGGATCATAATAGACCATCAATCACAGAATACCCTAAGGTTGCTAATATCTGCATATAGGTTCTGTGCAACTGTGAGGTTAGATAGACTGATTGCAATCGACATATCTTCTCCAGTCAGTCCCTCCTTTGTGTCAGCAATTCTAACTTAATGCTGTGTATCTCCCTGTATGTGATCTTACCCGTTCACAGACAGGGTCAAATTTTATTCTTAGATGTGTATGTGCAGCCCCCATGGACTGAGTTGGGAATTACACAAGCATTTATGAGGGCAAAAATGACTAAAGGAAAACAAAACAAAGTTTAGAGCTTTCATGATCTAATATGTAAATGTCTCTAAGCAGAAAGCAGGCATAACTGAAGTGCTGCTTTTAAAATGAGTGATCAGGTGGGAGGTATTATTCTAGTTTGCTGGCCCTCCCTCTCAAAGCAGTATTCACCCTAACCTAAGTTAAGCACCGTTGACTGCTTCTGCAGTCATCATTGTGGGCCATTTTCCAAATGAGCCATATGGGTAGGTATAAGTTTTGCTCCATGATAGATGAAGTGTTCTGGAGTACTGTCAAAGCCTCGAGCCAGAGCCCTGCAGAGGCACTGATTAGAATCTTTTAGCTTCTGAATTAGAGTGAGGTTCTAAAAGGAACCATGTAGGCTAAAGCCTCACTAAGCCAAAAACACAGAAGTAATATTTTGGTCAGGAAAGAACCCATTGTTTTTTCTACAGACTACATTTAATGAAATAAATATTTAACTGAAAATATCTATCAATTATTCATTCTGCAATACAGCTTGATTTTTAATTGTTTTTCCATTCTTTCTAGATTATGTGATATGTGAGGCTGAGTAAATAAAAATGATTCTGGGTGTGGTCAATACTTGCAGCTAGAAAATCTCATTCAAAAATTATTTTCTAACATCTTCTTTGCTACCTTCTGTGGTGATGTTTAAAACAACCAATTTTCAAGTTCATAGTAAAAGCAAAGTTACATTCACAGCAACTACAAAGAGTGGAGTAAGTAGCAGATGTTGCATCTACAAGAAGGGTTATTGCTCATAATGTATAATGAAGACAACACATATATTGTCTGGCATATGTTTTCTTGTTTCCATTTAATTTTACGGTATATTTAAAATTCACATGATGGATGTGTTTATGTCACAAGGTATTTAGAGCCTGATTTTTCAGAGGCACTGAGCATCCATAGCTCCCACTGACTACAACTGCAGTTATGGGTGCACAGAACTATTGAAAAATCGGACCCTGAGGGTCCAATTCCTCATTGTGCCATTGCTTCTCTTCACTTGCTAAGTTAACACAAAGGGGCAGCTGTAAGTCATTTCTCTGGGGGAAATTACCCTTTCTCCTGGGAGCTCCTTATGCTAGATGGAAAGTTAACTCTACCAGCTCTGTACCACCTCTTTGGACACTCTAAGGGTACGTCTACACTACGGGTACGTCTACACTACGGGATTACTCCGAACTTACGGAATTCGATTTTTTGCAACCGCTTGTATAAATTCGAGTGCACGCGGCCACACTAAGCAGATTAATTCGGCGGTGCGCGTCCACGTACTGAGACTAGCGTCGAATTCCGGAGCGTTGCACTGTGGGTAGCTATCCCACAGTCTCCACCGCCCATTGGAATTCTGGGTTGAGATCCCAATGCCTGATGGGACAAAAAACATTGTCGTGGGCGGTTCTGGGAACGTCCTCACCCTCCCTCCGTGAAAGCAACGGCAGACAACCGTTTTGCGCCTTTTTTCCTTGGTGAACTGTGCAGACGCCATACCTCGGCAAGCATGGAGCCCGCTCAGCTCAAGACAGCAGTCATGAACATTGTAAACACCTTGCGCATTATCGTGCAGTTTATGTTGAACCAGGACCTGAAAAACCAGGCGAGGAGGAGGCGGCTACGGCAGCGAGAGTGATGAGGACATGGACATGGACACAGAATTGTCTCGCGCCACGGGCCCCGGCGCTTTGGAGATCATGTTGTTAATGGGGCAGCTTCTCGCTGTGGAACGCCGATTCTGGGCCCGGGAAACAAGCACAGACTGGTGGGACCGCATAGTGTTGCAGGTGTGGGACGATTCCCAGTGGCTGCGAAACTTTCGTATGCGTAAGGGCACTTTCATGGAACTTTGTGACTTGCTTTCCCCTGCCCTGAAGCGCCAGAATACCAAGATGAGAGCAGCCCTCACAGTTGAGAAGCGAGTGGCGATAGCCCTGTGGAAGCTTGCAACGCCAGACAGCTACCGGTCAGTCGGTAATCAATTTGGAGTGGGAAAATCTACTGTGGGGGCTGCTGTGATGCAAGTAGCCAAAGCAATCGCTGAGCTGCTGCTACCAAAGGTAGTGACTCTGGGAAATGTGCAGGTCATAGTGGATGGCTTTGCTGCAATGGGATTCCCTAACTGTGGTGGGGCGATAGATGGAACCCATATCCCTATCTTGGCACCGGAGCACCAGGGCAGCCAGTACATAAACCGCAAGGGGTACTTTTCAATGGTGCTGCAAGCACTGGTGGATCACAAGGGACGTTTCACCAACATCAACGTGGGATGGCCGGGAAGGGTTCATGACGCTCGCGTCTTCAGGAACACTAGTCTGTTTAAACGGCTGCAGCAAGGCATTTACTTCCCAGACCGGAAAATAACCATTGGGGATGTTGAGATGCCTATCGTTATCCTTGGGGACCCAGCCTACCCCTTAATGCCATGGCTCATGAAGCCATACACAGGCAGCCTGGACAGTAGTCAGGAGCTGTTCAACTACAGGCTGAGCAAGTGCAGAATGGTGGTAGAATGTGCCTTTGGACGTTTAAAGGGTCGCTGGCGCTCGTTACTGACTCGCTCAGACCTCAGCCAAACCAACATTTCCATTGCTATTGCTGCTTGCTGTGTGCTCCACAATCTCAGAGTAAGGGGGAGACTTTTATGGCGGGGTGGTAGGCTGAGGCAAACCGCCTGGCTGCTGATTACGCACAGCCAGACACCAGGGCGATTAGAAGAGCACACCGGGAAGCGGTGCGCATCAGAGAAGCTTTGAAAACAAGTTTCATGGCTGGCCAGGCTCCTGTGTGAAAGTTCTGTTTGTTTGTCCCTGATGAAACCCCGCCCCCTTGATTGACTCATTCCCTGTAAGCAACCCACCCTCCCTCCTTTGATCACAGTTTGATTTGAAAGAAATAAAGTCAGTATCGTTTAGAAATCATGCATTCTTTATTAACGAGTAATAAACATAGGGAGACAACTGACAAGGTAGTCCGGGTGGGGTTTGGGAGGAGGATAGGAGGGAAGGAACAGGTCACTAAAAAAATTCAAAATAATGACAGCCTTTTGCTTGGACTGTCCACTGGGGTGGAGTGGCAGGGTGCACAGAGCCTCCCCCCCCACGTTCTTACAAGTCTGGGTGAGGAGGCTATGGAACTTGGGGAGGGAGGAGGGCGGTTATACAGGGGCTGCAGCGGCACTCTGTGATCCTGCTGCTGCCGTTCCTGAAGCTCCACCAGACGCCGGAGCATGTCTGTTTGCTCACGCAGCAGCCCCAGCGTTGCATCCCGCCACTTCTCATCTCGAGCATCCCTTCTCTCCTCACGTTGGTCCCTTCTCTCCTCACGGTCACTGGCATCTTTCCTGAACTTTGAGATTGTGTCCTTCCATTCATTCAAATGAGCTCTCTCATCGCGGGTAGATTGCATGATTTCTGAGAACATGTCGTCTCGCGTGCGTTTCTTTTGCCGCCTTATCTGAGATAGCCTTCGGGACGGAGGAGGGAGGCTTGAAAAATTTGCAGCTGCAGGAGGAGGGGAAAAAAGGGAGAGGAGTATTTAAAAAGATACATTTTATAGAACAATGCTTATACTCTTTCACGGTGAACAACACTATTCACATTACATAGCACATGTGATTTCAGTACAAGGTCGCATTTTGCATCTTATATTGAGTGCCTGCGGCTTTGGTGTTAGAGATCACAGACACAGGGCCGGGCAACAGAATTCGGCTTGTATGCAGCCATGGTAAGCCATTGTCTTTCGGCTTCTGCATTAAATCAGCGCCCTCCTTTCCCATAGCAAGCAAAGCCCATTAAGTGCTGCGGTTTTCCTGTTACC
>QXTE01000011.1:14057305-14081973 GCA_003942145.1 Platysternon megacephalum | reverse complement strand
AAGGATTTCTTTTCAGCTACAGGCAAACAGCCCAGTAGGAACGGGGCCACCTCTGTCCCCTTAATTACATTCCCGTATTTCAACCAGGTTACCCTGAACGATATCACTCTCCTGAGGATAACACAGCAAGATAAAGAACGGATGTTGCTTGAATGCCAGCAAACACCGGGACCATACGCTGCCAAGCTTTGTCATGCAATGATACCAGATTACTTGCTGCTAGCATGGCGTGGTCAAGTGTCCTACCATGGAGGACGGAATAAGGCTGCCCTGCCCAGAAACCTTCTGCAAAAGCTTTTGGAGTACCTCCAGGAGAGTTTCATGGAGATGTCCCTGGAGGATTTCCGCTCCATCCCCAGACACGTTAACAGACTTTTCCAGTAGCTGTACTGGCCGCGAATGCATCCCAAGTCCCCAGGGCAAATTAATCATTAAAAAATGCTTGTTTTTAAACCATGTTTGATATTTACAAAGGTACACTCACCAGAGGTCCCTTCCAGGGGGTCTGCGATACCGCCTTGGGAGGGTTCGGAGGGTACTTCAGTCAGGGTGAGAAAAAGATCCTGGCTGTTGGGGAGAACGGAGTGCTGTGTGCTCTCCGCAAGCTCGTCCTTGTCCTCCTCCTCTTCCCCGTCCGCAGAATCCTCATGCATGGATGAGATTAATCCCTCCTCGGAATCCACGGTCAGGGGTGGGGTAGTGGTGGCAGCCCCCCCCTAGAATTGCATGCAGCTCCTCGTAGAAGCGGCATGTCTGCAGCTGTGCCCCGGACCGTCCGTTTGCCTCCTTGATTTTCTGGTAGGCTTGTCGGAGCTCCTTCACTTTCACACGGCACTGATATGAGTCCCTATTGTGGCCTCTCTCCATCATGCCCTTGGAGATCTTGTCAAAAGTTTTGGCATTTCGTCTCTTGGACCGTAGTTCTGCTAGCACTGAATCCACTCCCAATATAGCGATCAGATCCAGTACCTCACATGTGGTCCATGCTGGTGCTCTTTTTCGGTTCTCGGACTGCATGGTTACCTGTGCTGATGAGCTCTGTGTGGTCACCTGTGCGCTCCACGCTAGGCTAACAGGAAATGAAATTCAAAAGTTCGCGGGGCTTTTCCTGTCCACCTGGCCAGAGCATCCGAGTTTAGATTGCTGTCCAGAGCGGTCACAATGGTGCATTGTGGGATAGCTCCCGGAGGCCAATACCATCGAATGTCGTCCACACTAACCCTAATTCGAACCGGCAATACCGATATCAGCACTACTCCCCTCGTCGGAGAGGAGTACAGAAACCGATTTTAAGAGCCCTTTATATCGAATTAAATGGCCTCGTTGTCTGGACGGGTGCAAGGTTAATTCGCTATAACGCTGCTAAATTCGAACTAAAATCGTAGTGTAGACCAGGCCTAAGAATAGGGGGAAGAAGGACACGGGTGGGTCATATTGAGCATGGGCCTGGGCAGTGTGGATCCCCCAGAGAGACCACTGCAGCAGGGGCACAACTTCGGTATCCCTGACCTCTGCCTCCACCACACCAACCCCTGCAGCCCCTTTGACCCTATGCCAGTGCAGCAATTAATTTGCCCCATAATTAGCACATAAAAAACAAATAAAGCCACAGAGGAGAAATACATATTTTATTCCAAATTCACTGCTGATTTAATTCTACTGATTTTAACAGACTTGGACCAAGGATGACTCCATATATTCTATTCCCTCTTGCTTTTTTCCCCCCACTCCCCAACTTTTTGCCATTACCATAAAGCAAACCCCAAACAATGCTGAGAAAACAAAATGAGTAGATATTAAAAAGGTATTTGTAACATTTTCTAAAGGCTCCTAAATCACTGGAGCACTGGGTCCCATTGTTTTTTCAATATGACATTGTTGCTTGGAAAGTTTAGCCCATTAGGTCGAGACAGCAAAGTCCTCTTAAAATGCTGATGTGACCATGGGATCTCCCCACAAAGTGACAGCAAACATCATAGCTGATTTTTAGGACTCTTCAAATTTGTTCTTAGGAGGTTGTACACTCAAACCCTGTGTGCTCCCTGCCAAGAGCCTGCTCATGGGCGGCAGGTATCACAGGCATGGGGAGGCTGAGCCACCCTACACATCCTAGTGTGGCCCCACGCTGGCTCTGCCCCCAGTTCCCTGCCTGCTTCCAGTTCCCACTCTTCCAATGGGGCTCGGGCTGGAGTGTAGGTAATCAGAATGGGTTCATTCAGCCCTAGAGTCAGAACAGATCCAAAACTTGGCCTAAATTCAGAACCAAATTTGGAGAACTGATCTAATTGGGCTAACATTATCATTCACTTTCATTTGTCTCTCCACTTCTGCTTCCAGCCCCATGCGAAACTAAGTACCACCACACTGCTGCTCATGTAGTGCTGGCCAGAAGCAGGACACCCTGGAACTCTTTCAAGTAAGACTGTTCTTCTGAGATTCCTACTTCAGTTTAGTAGAGCATAAAGGGTGGGATAAGAATTCAAACTATTAGATAAAGCTCACACAAAAACACCTTTATGAAAAATGCTGGAAAGTGACCACCTCATCTAATTGGAAAGAGTGGCGTTCATCAGATATGCAAGAATAAAGCTACTTTTAATTTAATATTGTGATGGCTGTAGGAGAGAAAACTGGAGAGAAGAGACATGGTTTAGTTGAAGAGGTAGAGATATGGCGGAAGGCTCTTCCCAAATACAAGAATTGCAGAGGAGAAGCCTCTCATACCAATAGAGGGGAGTGTGTGTGAAAGGCCACTGTTATGTACTCAGACTATTGTTTTCAAAGCAAGAAGGAAAGTTCTGAAGAAATGGTCTGCACTTTAAGCAGTCATTCACATCAATGCACAGTGAGTGTAAAATAGTACCTAATTAGGCAACATTTCACTCCCACCATCTTCTGGGTAAAGGACTACAGAAGGTGTAAGGCAATGGAGGAGTAGGACTGGGATCTTCAAATGAAGAGAGTGGAGTTGTTTAAAGATACAGTCACATTGTCACTTTGCTTTGTCTGTCACAGGAGGAGGGAGTATTCTAATCGTGATGGAAGTTTCTAAGCTGGTATTTACATGCATGAAACTACTTTTATACTGCTGAGTTCAAATCAAAGATTAGGGTTGGAAGAGATTTTAGGAGATCTTCTAGTCCAACCCCCTTCTCAAAGCAGGACCTAATCCCAACTAAATCATCCCAGCCAGGGCTTTGTCAAGCCAAGCCATAAAAACCTTGAAGGATGGAGATTCCACCACCTTCCTAGGTAACCCATTCCAGTGCTTCACCACCCTCCTAGTGAAATACTTTTTCCTAATATCCAACCTAGACCTCCCCCACTGCAACTTGAGACCATTGCTCCTTGTTCTGTCATCTGCCACCACTGAGAACAGCCTAGCTCCATCCTCTTTGGAACCCCCCTTCAGGTAGTTGAAGGCTGCTATCAAATCCCCGCCCCCTTCTCTTCTGCAGACTAAATAAGCCCAGTTCCCTCAGCCTCTCCTCCTAAGTCATGTGCCCCAGCCCCCTAATCATTTTAGTTGCCCTCCACTAGATTCTCTCCAATTTGTCCACATCCTTTCTATAGTAGGGGCCCCAAAACTAGATGCAATACTCCAGGTGTGGCCTTACCAGTGCCAAATAGAGGGGAATAATCATCACTTCCCTCCATCTGCTGGCAATGCTCCTACTAATACAGCTCAATATGCCTTTAGCCTTCTTGGCAAGAAGGGCACACTGTGGACTCATATCTAGCTTCTCATCCACTGTAGTCCCCAGGTCCTTTTCTGCAGAACTGCCGCTTAGCCAGTCGGTCCTCAGCCTGTAGTAGTGCATGAGATTCTTCTGTGCTAAGTGCAGGATTCTGCACTTGTCCTTGTTGAACCTCATCAGATTTCTTTTGGCCCAATCCTCCAATTTGTCTAGGTCACTCTGGATCCTATCCCTACCCTCCAGCATATCTACCTCTCCCCCCAGACTAGTGTCATCCGTGACCTTGCTGAGGGTGCAATCCATCCCATCATACAGATCATTAATGAAGATGTTGAACAAAACTGGCCCCAGGACCGACTCATGGGGCACTCCACTTGATACCATCTGCCAACTAGACATGGAGCCGTTGATCACTACCAGTTGAACCTGACAATCTAGCCAGCTTTCTCGCCACCTTATAGTCCATTCATCCAATCCATACTTTTTAAAACTTGCTGGCATGAATACTGTAGGAGACCATATCAAAAGCTTTGCTAAAGTCAAGATATATCAGATCCACCACTTTCCCCATATCCACAGAGCCAGTTATCTCATTATAGAAGGCAATCAGATTGGTCAGACATAACTTGCCCTTGGTGAATCCATGTTGACTGTTCCGGATCACCTTCCTCTCCAAGTGCTTCAAAATGGATTCCTCAAGGACCTGCTCCATGATTTTTCCAGGGACTGAGGTGAGGTGGACCGGTCTGTAGTTCCCCAGATTCTCCTCCTTCCTTTTTTTAAAAGATGGGCACTATATTTGCCTTTTTCCAATCGTCTGGGACCTCCCCCGATCACCACAAAATTTTTCCAAGGATAATGGCCAATGGCTCTGCAATCACATCAGCCAATTCTCTCAGCACCCTCGGATGCATTGGATCTGGACCCAGGGACTTGTGCATGTCCAGCATTTCTAAATAGTCCTTAACCTGTTCTTTCACCACTGAGGGCTGCTCAGCTCCCCATACTGTGCTGCCCAGTACAGCAGTCTGGGAGCTTACCTTGTCTGTGAAGACCGAGGGGCAGGAGGGGAAAAACAAACAAACAAACAAAAACCCACACCACACATACCACAGCATTCAGTACTCCAGGTTTTTCCACATCATCAGTCACTAGGTTGCCTCCCCCATTCAGTAAGGGTCCCACACTTTCCCAGACCTTCTTGTTGCTAACATACCTGTAGAAACTCTTCTCGTTACCCTTCAGATCCCTTGCTAGCTGCAACTCCAATTGTGCTTTGGCCTTTCTGATTATACCCCTGAATGCTCGAGCAATATTTTTATACTCCTCCCTACTCATCTGTCCAAGTTTCCACTTCTTATAAGCTTCCCTTTTGTGTTTAAGCTCACTGAAGATTTCTCTGTTAAGCCAACCTCACTAAGGCTTCTTTAAAAATACAGCAAGCTTTCCTGGACTCCTTTCCCCCTCATATTAGCCTCCCAAGGGATCCTGCCCATCAGTTCCCTAAGGGAGTCTAAGTCTGCTTTTCTGAAGTCCAGGGTTTGTATTCTGCTGCTCTCCTTTCTTCCTTTTGTGAGGATCCTGAACTCAACCATCTCATGGTCACTGCTGCCCAGGTTGCCAGCCACTTCTACTTCCCCTACCAATTCTTCCTGGTTTGTGAGCAGCAGGTCAAGAGGAGCACAGCCCCTAGTTGGTTCCTCCAGCACTTGCACCAGGAAGTTGTCCCCAACACTCTCCAAAAACTTCCTAGATTGTCTGTGCATTGCTCTCCCAGCAGAAGTCAGGGTGATTGAAGTCCCCCATGAGAACGAGGGCCTGTGATCTGGAAACTTCTGTTAGTTGTCTGAAGAAAGCCTCATCTACCTCATCCTCCTGGTCTGGTGGTCTGTAGCAGACCCCCCCCCACGACATCATCCTTGTTGCTCTCACCTCTAAACTTAACCCAAAGACTCGACAGGCTTTTCTCCAGTTTCATACTGGAGCTCTGAGCAATCATACTGCTCTCTTACATACAGTGCAACTCCTCCACCTTTTCTTCCCCACCTGTCCTTCCTGAACAGTTTATACCCATCCATGACAGTGCTCCAGACATGAGAGTTACTCCACAAGTCTCTGTTATTCCAACCACATCATAGTTCCTTGATTGTGCCAGGTCTTCCAATTCTTCCTGTTCGTTTCCCAGGCTTCTTGCATTCGTGTACTGGCACCTAAGATAACTAGCCAATTGCCTGACTTTCTCAGTAGGGATCAGGAGGCCTCCCCTGTTGCACCCTCCTCCTTATGTTTCCTCCCAGTATCCCACTTACCTTAGGTCACCATCCCACAGCAAACCTCCTCATTAGGTTAGCAAGCCTGCTTGCTAAGATGCTCTCTCTTCCTAGCAATCCTTCTTCCTGGAACATCCCATGGTCGAAGAATCCAAAGTCCTCTCTCAGACACCACCTGCGCAACCACACATTTACCTTCACAATTCGATAGTCCCTACCTGGGCCTTTCCCTTCAACAGGGAGGAAGGACGAGAACACAACTTGCACCTCAAACTCCTTTATCCTTCTTCCCAGAGCCATGTAGTCTGCAGTGACCCACTCAAGGTCATTCTTGGCAGTATCACTGGTGTCCACATGGAGAAGTAGGAAGGGGTAGCGGTCCGAGGGCTTGATCAGTCTCAGCAGACACTCAGTCACATCTTGAATTCTAGCTCCAGGCAAGCAGCACACGGCGTTTCCTGGTTTGGATAGTAGATGGATGACTCCATTCCCCCTTAGGAGAGAGCCCCCGACCACCCCTCCCCCAATCTCCTCTTGGGAGTGGTGGTCGTGGAACCCCCATCCCTAGGACAATGCTTCCTATGCCTTCTGGTCGATGGGGTCTCCCTCTGATCCCTTCCCTCAGATAACTCTTCCAAACCATTCTCTGCCATAGTACCTGTGCAGAAAGCCTGAAAATGGTTTCTACTTCTATCTGCATTGGGGTACAGGAGTTCTCCTCTTTCTTCTGGAGGTCACATGCTGCCAATTTTCTTCCCCATTCTGCACTGCCCTCTCAGATTCTTCAGCATGCTGTGCCTGCAGTACCAAATGCTGTCTTCTATCCAGAAAGTCAGCATTTTCTCTGATTCATTGCAGGGTTGATGCTTGGGTAGCTAGTCCTTTAACCTTCTCTTCCAACATGGAGACTAGTTTGCACTTCATACAGACGAAGTCGCTTCTATCCTCTGGGAGAAAAGAAGCATGGCACATCCTGTGCAGGTCACAACAGCGGATCGTTCACTATCCACATTGTCTTCCTTCTAAGAGCCTCTTTAGATGTTGTATTTACTGCTCACAGAAGCCTGAAAGGCAAAACACTCTCCCCAGGCGAACTCCCTCTGTTTGCCGCTCATTCGGTTCGCAACTGGCTGCTTTTTTATAAGGCTGCTGGCTTGAAGCAGTTGCCCCAGCTCAAAGCCTTCCCTCCAATCAACCACTCAAGGCTCACCTGGAACAAAGCACTCCCAATTCACACTTTTCAAACAACCAACCACATGGTCAAACAGTCACAAATATTAGTGATCAGTGGTCCTTATACATTTAACAACACTTAACTAATACTCTTTGGCTCAAGAAACAGACAGCATCTTCCATTACTGTGCGCTTATTTAGCTATTTTGATTAATTGCCTCTCCCCCNCTATGATAGATATTGTTTATGTTGGTCCAAATAGAGAATATTTGAGTTTGAAACTCAATTTATAAACTACCAGTCAATGAAAGTGTTAGAAAATTATCTTTCAACAGGTGGAAGGGAGGGGGAACTTCCTGCCCATCCTATAACTTTGCTAAATTCCTCTTCTGGGTCTAGTTGGCTGGTTATACCCAGATTGGGGAAAAGTGCAGCTGGCTATTCATATATGCACTGTCCCTTGAGTGCATTACAGTTGACAACTGCCTTTCAGTGGCGTCTGAAAGGAAAATGGTGGTGGTTTTTTTTTTTTTAATTTTTATCTTCAAATTGCATATGGCAGTAATGCAATGCAGCTGGGACTTCTAAGAGCAGGCCGTATTTGATTTTTAATAGCAGCTAGACCTTTGGATGGAATTGAGTGCTCAGGAGAGATGCAACACTACATAAGAACCTCCATTGAGCCCTAGTCTTCGGTTGCATTTTTAAACGGTGACCAGCATTAGTGTCCAGCTTTCTTCACACCCCAATGGGACACCTCTCACACATTGGCAAGAACATCAGTTTTGATTTTGTCATCTTGTCTTTCTACTCTTCTGTCTGTCTACATCCCTTTGATGGCACCCATCTCTGGTGTGTGACCACTCGCACTTGCTCTCTTAGCGGTAAAATACACACAAGCAAATACTGACCATGAAATTGCTCATTTCACCTCTGTTGCAGTGTGTGTGTGTGTGTGTGTGTGTGTGTGTGTCTTTCATATATATATATACACATACAGACAATGCTGTATCCACCCTTGGTCTAGGGCAGGGGTCGGCAACCTCTGGCACGCGGCTCGCCAGGGTAAGCACCCTGGCGGGCCGGGCCAGTTTATTTACCTGCCGCGTCGGCAGGTTCGGCCGATCGCGGCTCCCACTGGCCGCGGTTCGCCGCTCCGGGCCAATGGGGGCAGCGGGAAGCGGCGCAGGCGAGGGATGTGCTGGCCGCGGCTTCCCGTCGGCCCGGAGCGGCGAACCGCGGCCAGTGGGAGCCGCGATCGGCCGAACCTGCCGACGCGGCAGGTAAATAAACTGGCCCGGCCCGCCAGGGTGCTTACCCTGGCGAGCCGCGTGCCAGAGGTTGCCGACCCCTGCCCTAGACCAAGGGTGGATACAGCATTGTCTGTATGTGTATATATATATATGAAAGACACACACACACACACACACACACACACACACTGCAACAGAGGTGAAATGAGCAATTTCATGGTCAGTATTTGCTTGTGTGTATTTTACCGCTAAGAGAGCAAGTGCGAGTGGTCACACACCAGAGATGGGTGCCATCAAAGGGATGTAGACAGACAGAAGAGTAGAAAGACAAGATGACAAAATCAAAACTGATGTTCTTGCCAATGTGTGAGAGGTGTCCCATTGGGGTGTGAAGAAAGCTGGACACTAATGCTGGTCACCGTTTAAAAATGCAACCGAAGACTAGGGCTCAATGGAGGTTCTTATGTAGTGTTGCATCTCTCCTGAGCACTCAATTCCATCCAAAGGTCTAGCTGCTATTAAAAATCAAATACGGCCTGCTCTTAGAAGTCCCAGCTGCATTGCATTACTGCCATATGCAATTTGAAGATAAAAATTAAAAAAAAAAAAACCACCACCATTTTCCTTTCAGACGCCACTGAAAGGCAGTTGTCAACTGTAATGCACTCAAGGGACAGTGCATATATGAATAGCCAGCTGCACTTTTCCCCAATCTGGGTATAACCAGCCAACTAGACCCAGAAGAGGAATTTAGCAAAGTTATAGGATGGGCAGGAAGTTCCCCCTCCCTTCCACCTGTTGAAAGATAATTTTCTAACACTTTCATTGACTGGTAGTTTATAAATTGAGTTTCAAACTCAAATATTCTCTATTTGGACCAACATAAACAATATCTATCATAGTGTTTTATACTACTGCCCATCACTGTAGTATTTGAGTGCCTTTCCTGCAAGATCAATAGCAAAAGTGAAGTCCCTAGTGGACACCAGATTCTCTGGCACTTCTATACAGTCAAATTACTACTATGGCACAAAAAATCCCTGTGTTAGCATTCCATTAAGTCTCAGATTTTAGTCACTCAAGTCAGAGTTAAAGTTTTTACTACTATTTTAATCCTGGCCCTTTGCATACATCTGTTGCAAGAAGGTCTTTTGTTACTTTATCATATAATACAGTGGTTCTCTGTGTTTTCAATACCAGGATCTACCACCCTCCAACACCCTCTCTAATCTAATAGAAGGGTAAAATGGTCATGACGCGTGTTAGTGACACGTCTGGGGGTTATGACATCCATATTGGGAGCCTATAACATAATACATATGAAAATTTGTGTAGGTGCTTAGATACAGTAATGGGTGTGGCATAACAGACAGAATATCTGAGTTTATAGGCAAAGGTGCAGTTTCATCATAGTATCGTATCTTGAAGACCATGTATGAACAGATCAATAAAGAAAGGTTTTCTAAAATAATTGTGCAAGCATCTCAGGCAGAACAGTAAGAAACAAATGTGCCTACTCCCTTTTTAAAAACTCTTCAATTTAAAGGCAATGGGCAATTTAGGCTCATCTTGGATAGGCCAAATGGCTCAATATACTGCATGTAACTAAATGGACAGTTAGCAGTAGAGCAATATATCTAGTTTTAAAATAGTGATTTTTATCTAGCTTTGTCTAGAAGCATCATCAAGCTTACTTTGCCCCAAGTATAGTCCTGTAATTTCTCTTAAGATTGGACTTTATATTGTACAAAATCTAAGTGAGCAAAAAAGAATTTCCCCTTTTTCTTTCTAAGCCTAAATGTTTCTGAAAAGAGGCAAGAGGCTGCAGTCAGGACTAGCTATGTGCTAAAATTTAAAAATAAATGGTCATGCACAAAAAAGCATACGTAAGGGGAACAAAATAGAAACACTCCTGTGGTCCACTGGAGCCATGGAATAGACACATTTCAACCCTTACCCCCACCCATCCATTGAATTTGTGTACATGCAGAATGGGAAGATATCAGGTGGCAGGATGGATAAAGGAATGGGGATTCCCAAGGATCCTGGCCTCCAACCTCAGTGACTGTGCTCAAGTCTGTTGATTGACTCCTGTTCTACACTACTCTGCAGACCCTTCCAGATTATTGGCTCACTCCCTGGGCTGTTCCCTTTAATTCTATGGAGGGGAGTCACGGGGTGCACAGCCAGAGTTTAGGCAGTTTTAACTTTGCTGATTTGACCTGCAAATTATCCCCATGCTCCAAACTGGTTAAAGGCAGGAATCATGTCACTGAATGTGGCTCTTCTGTCACCCTGCCCACTTTTTCCTGCTCATTCCTGGGCATCCCAGATATTTGATAGCGAAGGGAGTAGTATTTCACTTATCACTTTTCCCATCTGCACGGTCTGACCAGGGTTTTCTTTATGGATTTCCTCCCCTCTGCAGGGCAGGGCAGGGCGAGAGAGGACACATGGACCAAAAAGGTATTTTTGTATGAATGGACTGCAAGAAGAACATTAAAGTTGTTTGTATATGGACACCTACATTTATTTCCATGTTTATAAAGAGCCAAAATGTACTCTCCCCTCCTCCGCACCAGTACACAAGATACTTCTGGGTTTAAACTAAGCAAGAGAAGTTTTATCCCCATAGAGGTCATGGCCTAATTTTCCAGGAATGATTCATTATGGCTGTCCTCCTTGAGATATGTGGACCTGATTTTCAGAAGTTTTGAGCACCTACCCTCTGAAAAATCTGGCCCCTTTGAAAAGCTCCAGTTGTGCATCCAAAAAAAAAAAAAAAAAAAACCACAATCACTAGTCACTTTTGAACTTTATGTCCTTTTCATTTAGATAAATAATTAAAAAAAAAATGCCTGACCAAAAAAAAAAAAAGTTTTAAAATGGAGGTACTATATCAGACCGTGATGCAAACAAACTATCAGGCTAAAGTCATGCTAATGATAGCTAGTACCTGGTGGGGTTGATAACTGACCCACCTGGGCAAAGCTCCAATAGAATTCAATGGGAGGCTTGCCAAGCACAGCCATAGGACTTTGTAGTGATTATACTCTTTACATACCGGTCTTCTCTTGTACAGTAGATATATAAAATGCAAGAAGTTGAGAACCAAGAACACCGAATTCCAGATCGTTATATCCAAGGCACAACGGTACAGCATAGCCCAGATGATGAAAAGTACACACCCTGTCAAAAATAAAATAGGAAGTTAAATGATACTGATCAATAATGTATAAAAATATTTCTCCCAGATTTTTTTTTTTATATACATACATACACCATTCTTTTGATATAGATAATACAGATCCCTATTTTAGATTACAGTGATTGTGTTCAGAAGTGATGCACTTCACAAGTTTCAACAGAGTTAGGTAATATGGATCAAGGTAAGCAATATTGTATTAAATGTAAGTGTAACAGTTAATTTTATTTAGTTACAAGAAGCCTTTTAACTAAAACACAACTGCTTCATACAGCTGGCATTACACTGATTTGAGACAAAAATGATAAGCATTAATTTCTAGGGCTGAAGCCTGTAGACAAACAAAACATGAATAAGCAAGCACTATTTGCCTGGAGCTCCCTAAAATGCCATCCACAGAATTTTCAGTTTTAAAAGAACCACCACCATAATATGTTATGAATCTGGCTTCCTGCTGTGAGTTATGCCATTGTTCAAGATATCATTGGTTAGGAAAACAGAATGACTGATGAGTATCTTCTACATAATTTTCAAATACTAATTCCTCTGCTCTGATTAGTGAGAGCTGCTAAACAAGATAAAGTTCTTAATTATGCATCTCTCTCTTACAATGTTACTCTTTCAAGTTGCCATCTCAGCTTGAAAAATTCATACTCCATACATGTTTGCCAGTTCAAAATTCAAAACTAGAGCCCAAATCAGTGAACCCTCCACATGCAGAACTCCTGTTTGATTTTAATGAGAGTTCAACAGATAAAAGGTCTTGCAAAAATTGAGGTTCCTGGCCATTAGAGAAACTCATTTTGGTAAAATAGCCTTTTGTAAGTGTGAAGAGAGATATGGAACAATTACTGTAAAATTCTGAATACAAGCAACATAAAGGTCTGGTAATTAAATCGATTCTCTCAAACACTGAACATGTTCTATTATAGTTATGACCCTGTAAGGTGTATTTTTGAAAAATATCACTTTTGTTATTTTTACAATATAGAACTTCTATATTATAAAAATAACAAAAGTGATATTTCTCAAAAGTACACCTTACAGGGTCATAACTTTTCACAACACTTCCTCAATGGGTCATGAAGACTTTGGTTCTACATACAGTACAATGGCATAGAGATAGTTCAGGAACCCTGTAAGTGATTTAGGTTAAAACTTTACGAACATAGTTTGGCCCCACTCAAATCATGTTTGAACTCTTCCTAACAATGCAGTTGAAAACAAGGTTTTGGCATCACCTACTGTCATGAGGCACTTACAATACTTCAGTGGTAAAAACCTAGCCCTATTCAAGTCAATGGCAAAACCCCTTTTGACATCAATGGGTCCTGGATTTCACCCTACCTTTAAAGCTAACACTATTTCTAAGCTAGCAGCGAATGAAATGAAATGCTAGAACAAAGAAGCATCCATTCTTAATGCTTTCAGATAATATAAGAGAGCAGGAGAATTCTACTTTCTCAGATTGCCAAGTGTGTTGTACTGCACGGTTCTGAATCCAACTACATCTTTATTAAATACAATAGCCCAGATGTTAGTCAGGGCATTTAAGGTGGTTAATAATGAATCAGGCCAAGACTCCAACCGTAAATTGCGTTTTTGACGATCAGAAAAAGGAAATTCTAGTTAGCTCTTTGCATTACAATAGTATTAGACTTGGAATATTATTAATTATTTGTATTTCCATAATGCTCTATCATGGAACAGAACCCGATTGCACTAGGTGCTGTACGAACAGAATTGAAAAAAAAAAAAAAATCCTGTCCCAAAGAGCTTACAATCTAAGTATAACACAAGAGTCAACAGGTGGAGACAAGCAGGGGAGTGCAAGGAAAGAATGAGACAATATTAGCCAGCACGATAGGCAGCAGTCTTAGCATGCCAGAAGCTAATGGTTGTCAAGTTTTTTGCAGGCTTCATGGAAAAGGAGAGTTTTAAGGAGGAATTAGGATAATGAGTTAGTTTTGCAGATGTTTAGAGGAAGCTCCTCCCAAGCAGGTGGGGCAGCATGGGAGAAAGCACAAAGATACTGGTTTGAAAATTTTGTAAGTGGGCAATGGAGGCTGGCATCACAGATAGATGGGAGTGAATATTTCAGTAGAAAATGAAAGATGACAGGCAGGCTTTCATTAGCTGTGAAGGGTCTTGAAAGTGACAAGTGGATGATGTTTGATGCAACAGAGAAGGGAAAGTATGGTCAAAGCAACAGGGTAGGAAAATTATCTTTGCAGCATCATTTGAATGAATGAGTGGGGCAAGACTGCACTTGTCAAGGCCAGTGACAACTGCAGAGATGTTACAGTAATCAAGAAGCAAGATAACAGCCTGGATGAGCGTTTTAGAAGTGTGGGTGTATAGGAAAGACCATATCTTAGAAATGTTACGCAAAAGGAATCTGCAAGATTTAGATGTAGCCTGGACATAAAGACCTAGAGAGAGGTTGGAAAGGATACCACAGTGTGGGCCAGAGTGACAGGCAGGATAGTGGTGTGATCTACAGTGACCAAGAAAGGAGGTAACGGGGGGGGGGAGGGGGGCGGAAAAGAGTTAAGATGAAGAGATCTGTTTTAGCAATGTTCAGCTTGAGCGGAAAGCTAGTCCTCCTCAACAAAATACATGTTCACGCTTCACTCCCATGGTGTGTGATGTCATCTCAGATCTCATATTTAAGAAGAGTTGGGGCTAGTCACTACATGAAGCTCTCCAAGGAAAACTTAAATATTGTAGGTGTAGGTGGTATTTACTATTATATCAGTGGTCTGAGAGTGCAAGAGATTTATATTGTAGAAGGTACAAGTCTATCTTGCTATAATTTAAATTGAGCTCTACTTTTTTCATTTACTCATAACAAAAAATTTTGGGGCCAATTTTTTTCCCCCATACTTTGTCCAAGCATAGATTTTTTTTCTGATAAGTTGAGAGAGTGTGGAGAAAAACAGACAAAGAAAGGGAAAACAAAACAAAATAGCCCACACCACATAAACAAACCCTACCCTTCCACAGTGTCAGATGTTTCAGCAACTGCACAGATGCTCAAAATTCTATATGCAGTTGTTGTGGAGTTTTATGAGACTGGGTCCGTATTACCTTATCCAATTAAGTTCTGCAATGTCAGTGTTGACCAGGCCCCAAATCATGCTAACACACCTCCAACAAAATAAAACAACAATTAAAATATATTGAAATACCACCAACGGAAGACAAGCGAGTCCAGGACAATACTTTCTATTAGGGCTGTCGATTAATCACAGTTAACTCATGCTATTAACTCAAAAAAAATAATCAGTGTTTTAATTGCGCTGTTAAACAATAGAATACCAATTGAAATTTATTAAATATTTTGGATGTTTTTCTACATTTTCATATATATTGTATTCTGTGTGGTAATTGAAATCAAAGTGTATATTATTTTTATTACAAATATTTGCACAGTAAAAGAAACAAAAAATAATATTTTTCAATTCACCTCATCCAAGTACTGTAGTGCAATCTTTGGCATGAAAGTGCAACTTACAAATGTAGATTTTTTTTTTGTTACATAACTGCACTCAAAAACAAAACAATGTAAAATTTCAGAGCCTACAAGTCCACTCAGTCCCACTTCTTGTTCAGTCAATTGCTAAGAAAAACAAGTTTGTTTACATTTACAGGAGATAATGCTGCCCTCTTCTTATTTACAATGTCACCAGAAAGTCAGACCAGGCATTTTCATGGCACTTTTATAGCTGGCATTGCAAGGTATTTATGTGCCAGATATGCTAAACATTCGTATGCCTCTTCATGCTTCGGCCACCATTTCAGAGGACATGCTTCCATGCTAATGACTCTCGTTAAAAAATAATGTGTTAATTAAATTTGTGACTGAACTCCTTGGGGGAGAATTGTATGTCTCCTGCTCTGTTTTACCTACATTCTGCCATATATTTCATGTTACAGCAGTCTTGGATGAGGACCCAGCACATGTTCATTTTAAGAACACTTTCACTGAAGATTTCACAAAACACAAAGAAGGTACCAGTGTGAGATTTCTAACCAACCCAAGATTTAAGAATCTGAAGTTTCTTCCAAAATCTGAGAGGGACAAGGTGTGGAACATGCTTTCAGAAGTCTTAAAAGAGCAACACTCCAATGCAGAAACTACAGAACCTGAACCACCAAAAAAGAAAAAATCAACCTTCTGATAGGGGGGGAATCTGACTCAGATGATGAAAATGAACATGCGTCGGACCGCACTGCTTTGGATTGTTACTGAGCAGAACTTGTCATCAGCATGGACACACGTCCTCTGGAACGGTGGTTTTAGTATGAAGGGACATATGAATCTTTAGTGCATCTACACGTAAATATCTTGTGACGCCGGCTACAACAGTGCCATTCGAACACCTGTTCTCACTTTCAGGTGACATTGTAAACAAGAAGCGGGCAGCATTTTCTCCTGCAAATGTAAACAAACTTGTTTGTCTTAGTGATTGGCTGAAGAAGAAGTAGGACTGAGTGGACTTGCAGGCTCTAAAATTTTAGATTGCATTCAAAAATAAAACAGGTTTTTTGTACAGAATTCTACATTTGTAAGTTCAACTTTCATGATAAAGAGATTGCACAACAGTACTTTTATTAGGTGAACTGAAAAATACTATTTCTTTTGTTTTTGACAGTGCAAATACTTGTAATAAAAAATAGAGTACTGTACATTTTTTATTCTGTGCTGTAATTGAAATAAATATATTCAAAAATGTAGAAAACATCCAAAAATATTTAAATAAATGGTATTATTGTTTAATCGCGCGATTAATTTTTTTTAATCGCTTGACAGCCCTACTTTCTATTGGTCAGTAAATGGAATTTCAGCCACAATAAAGTTGTAAAAAGTAAAATTTTGTTCAGCCTACCTGTAGCAAGCAAGCCTCGCAGGAAAATCATATGGAAATTCAAAGTGGTTGGAATAACCAATCCAACTGCAAAACAAATATTTGCCACATGAAAAACCAGATGATGAACCTCACTCCAGTTTTCACACGCAGTCTCATTGACAGGTACAAGGGTGGCATTTTTGAAATCTGGTATAAAACCTAATGGGGTCATGGTGAATGAATTGATTTCTGTAGTATTCATCTTGAAGAATCCTGTAAAAATACAAAAGAGGCATTAAGAGTAATGAGCACCAATACAACGGAAAAACAATTATTTGTGTCATGGGACTTACGGGTATATTCTCTCATTCATGTGCATACATATTTCTCCTTAATATGAACAAAAATTCTACACATACTTCAAAAGTTAAACTAAGTCCCTACATACAGTTGCCAACTTTTTAATCACAAAACCGAACACCCTTGCCCCACCCCTTCCGGTAGGCCCCACCCCTTCCCTTCTACAAGGCCCCACCCCCTGCTCACTCCACCCCACCCCCCTCTGTTGCTCGCTCTCCCCCACCCTCACACACTCACTCATTTTCACCAGACTTGGGCAGAGGGTTGGGGTGCAGGAGGGGGTGAGGGCTCCAGTTGGGGATATGGGCTCTGAGGTGGGGCCAGAAATGAGGGGTTCAGGGTGCAGGAGGGGGCTCTGGGCTGGGGGTTGGGTTGTGGGAGGGGATGAGGGGTGCATGCTCTGGGCGGCGCTTATCTCAGGCAGCCCCCAGAAGCGACCGGCATGTCCAGTTCCTAGGTTCAGGGGTGGCCAGGCAGCTCTACGCCGTCTCTGCACACAGGTGCCGCCCCTGCAGCTCCCATTGGCCATGGTTCCTGGCCAATGGGAGCTGTGGGTCCAGCGCTCGAGGCAGGGGCAGCGCGCAGAGTGCACATCTGCCTAGGAGCCCAGGGACACGTTGCCACTTCCGAGGAGCTGCGTGGAGCCAGGTAGGGAGCCTGCCAGCCACACCAACTTCACTTTTAACGGCCCGGTCAGCAGTGCTGACCGGATCCTCCAGGGTCCCTTTTCCACCAGGCCTTATGATCGAAAACCAGACACCTGGCAACCCTATCTCTACACATGAAAAACATTTTACAGTCACGTTTAGGTGAAAACTAAGGGCTTGAAGAAGGGATAAAGGTCAATATTCTGACAACCTGCACACACGATGTATTAACAGATACATACCCAGTGACTTTCATAAGATGTGAGGGTACAGGGGTCCACTCATGCTAAGCAGCTTGCAGGATTGGCACAATAATGGTAACTTCTGCTGGTTGTTAAATGGTCCTTAGGACCATCCAGGCAATCTACTTCCACTCCCTCATAATCAGAAGATACATGTGCATACCAAGAGCAGTATATAGCTTTGGTATCTGTAGAATAGCAAAGCTCAATACAAATTCAGAGGAACCTGTTATCATAATTTGCTGTTAAAGAAAGCTTGCCAAAAAAGCCAAAGAGCATTTATGTCTTTTAATTCTTCTTTATAAGGTATAAAGCTGTCCTAAGGATTTTCTCTTTCTTTCAAAAGGAGGGAGGAGAACTGATATTTATGAAATTAAAAAAAAGAAAAACAAACATCAAGTCTGATCTTCTCCAGTTTTGCTGTAGGACTCCCTGGAGATCAAAAATGTACGCCCAAGGCTCTCTCATTCCATACATGAGTGTTAGGGTAAAGATGAATAAAAACGATTTCCCTTCTCTGTTGATCAGGTTTCACTTGCTTGGTGTCTCTGATAACAAAGGCTCTAGCTCTCCAGTCATCCACAGTGTCTTTCAGGAAAATTGGGCAGAAAAGAACTGACTTTTTAACGTAAAACACAGACTCAGATTCCAAGACCAGAACAGACCCATTGTAGTCCTGTAATCTTACCTTAACCTTAACACAAGCCACCGAACTTCCCAGCACAAATTATCAGAACATATATTTTAGAAAAACAACCAATCTTGATTTAAAAATTGTCAGTGATGGAGAATCCACCATGAACCTTGGTAAATTGTTCCCTTAGCTAGTAACCTTCACTGTTTTCTTTAATCTTTTAGGCCTTTTTCATACAAGAAAAAGAAGCAATAAAGTTTGTTTCCCTTAGCCAATATCATTCCAAAACACAGTGAAATAACTCTGATTAAATAGGTAACTAAAAAGGAAGTTGGGAGATATTACCTTTTTTGAAACCTATTGCAGACAGTCTTTCATCAAAATTGAGCACAACTTGATATACCTAATAAACAAAGATTCATTTTTCAATTGAAAAAAAAAAAAAAGGATTCGTTTCATATTAAAAGAAAGTAAAGTAATCTTATTTTCAGCTAAGTATTTAGGACCCCTACTGGTTGCACTAAAGAAGGTTATATGGAGTTCTGTTTGATTCCCATTAATGAACTACGTTTGCATCAGAGAGTGAACGCTCTTTTCCCTTTACACATTATGGAGTATGCATTGTAACAAATCCTGTAGAGACATTCCCTCTCTCTTTCATACACCCTCCTGTGACATTATACTCCATATTCTTTATGAAAATATGCTTGAGATAGGAATATGACATAACTAAGATGTACTTTAAGCAAGATTGGCCTTGTAAGGTATCATTGGAAAGGTTATGATTTACTGAATATGATTATCCTATTTATATGCATGTATCATTTCTGTATCTGAAATTAGGAATATTGACTATATTTCAATTTGTTATTTTGGGTGATGCCCCCTGCTAACACTTCAGGTACAACAATGAAAAAGCTGGACAGTGCTGATGGCCCATCAGCAAGAGCCAATGGACTGTAAAAGAGCTTAGTCTTGCTGTGAACATGTGGGTCAGCCTGTGAAGAATGGCTACAGGGGCCCTACAGAGGCATGTGACCATGTTNAAGCTGGACAGTGCTGATGGCCCATCAGCAAGAGCCAATGGACTGTAAAAGAGCTTAGTCTTCCTGTGAACATGTGGGTCAGCCTGTGAAGAATGGTTACAGGGGCCCTACAGAGGCATGTGACCGGATACTGGAACCCATCTTGAATCCTGTACTTTACCACGAGAAGCTGGGGCGGGGGTCAAACTAGGAAACAAAGGACTCCCGCCTTATGCAAATCCTATTTAAGGGTGGGGAGAGAGGTAATCCTGGTCATCAGTTCTCCCCTGCTACCCCACCCAAGATGACTGCTGGAAACAACGAAGACTGAACATGGGGAAAGAACTGGACCCAGGCTGGAAGGGCGTCTGGCCTGTGAAGAAGATTATTAGAACCACATTTAGGGTGAGAACTTACATGTAACCAATTTCTTTAGTGAAACTAGCTTAGTTTGCGTGCTGTTTTATTTTCTTAGTAATCTGCCTTGTTCTGTCTGCTACCTCCTTAACTACTTAAAATACACCTGTTATAGTTAATACATTTATTTCTGGTTTACAATATAACCCAGTTTATGTGATTTCTAACTGGGGGGAGGGGGCGAGAAGTTGTGCATTGCCTCTTCCCTCAATGTGGAGGAGGGTAATTTCATACAATTTTGGGTTTGTACTCCAAGGGGGGGAGGGGGAGTGGACATCTTGGTGCTGTGGCAAGCCCCTTAAGCTGAACCTTCTCAGAGCAGATCTGTGTCTCTCTGTGCAGCTGGGAGTGGCCCTGCCTGTGTGCTTGGCTGGAAAAGGCTGGGGAGCCTAGCCCAGCAAGACCAGGTAAAAGGGGGCCCAGGCTGGCAGAATAGTCTGCCTCAGTGGCGTCCCAGCACGCCAGGTGACATCCCAGGGGGGGTCCAACCCGTCCCACCACCCACCCACACTCATACATTCATTACATCCCATCTCTAGCCAGGAGCACATGTGATGAGTGGGACCCCTTCACAGGTGCCTAAATATGGATTTAGGAACCTAACTTCTGGCTCAGTTTTCCTTTTAAAATCTCTCTAATCCTCTAAAGTTAAAGTTGACTTACTACTGACACACAAATATAGGAGCGCTACTGACAGATAGCAGAAGGCTGCACAACTTTTCTGATAGACTTCTAAGTGCCTGCAGAAATAGATGTACTCTATCTACAAAGTGACAGATTGTGTCACTGGGTCTTAAGCAAGACTGCCCACTAATTTCAACTGGAGATACTACTTAAACTAGGTATGCAATCTGGATATTTATCCATAGATAGTTACAGAAAAGAAATTGCTAGACATAATTCTGAAACTTATGTCTTTTCCTCTGGTCCTAGCTCAGATCCTTCAGTCCTAACTTGTTTATAACACAAACATGAAAAATTCTATTTCGGACCTTCAGTATTTCAAAATACCAAAAGTTCATAGTAAGTGGGAAGCTAAGGAATATAGTATCAAGCTTCTAGTGCTTTCAATTCAGCTTACTTATAAGCAGGGATCCTAAAAATCCATTTGCCACGGAAAAAACGCTGAATTTGCCTTTTTTTAAAAAGCAGAGATGGGACTCGGGCTGTCAGCCCAGGGAGGCGGGGTTCGGGCTGTCAGATTTCATTTTAATTGCAGAAAAATGTGGATTTATGTTTATAAGAGAATTTTGTTTTTTTATCACAGAAAACTAGGATTCCTGCTTATAAGAAAGATTACTACAATAGTGTAATTTTAAATATAACATGCTGTGTTAACATAAACTGTAATAAAGATATATTCTTTACAAAAACCCCTCTAAAACTGATCTTTAAATAGAAGTCATAAAATTTCATCTTCAGAAACTATTGTGTATTTGGAAAAAATGGATGGAATGTTGTCAACTTAAATCTGACAACGAAATTTTGTAAAATGATGCTTTTTACAAAACTTAATAAAATGTTTGATACATTTTTAAAATTCAAAATTAAAACAATTGCTTTTCACACACACACACACACACACACTCCCAGTTTACAGCACTCAGAATCGGAGACTGAAAACTCAATTTGTTTATAATTAAACCAATTTCACTGTTTTTCCACTGTCAGAACTAAGAGAAAAGCAAGTAGTAAATAAATAAACAGTGAAAGTAAATTGGATTTTTATGCTTAAATTGACAATTTCTCACTATGTCTACTACAAGATGCTATAATCAACAAGAAAACCTGTTGAAGTGTTATCTGGAAAGTGGTCAGAATATTAATACCAATATTAAACCGACAAGAGTGAAGATACTTTGAATTAAATATGTTTAAAAATTCATCCCTTTAACATATTTGTGTAAGATATTTAGGCAGCAAGAGATGCAGATAATGAGATTTTCAGAAATGCCCAGGGGCTAGACCCACAATGGGGATTTAGGCATTGCAATGCAGGGTATATGACTTTTAGGTGCCCTGCCACTTAGTGGACTCTATAGCTGTGAGTTAGGTGCCCAGGCTCCCTATACAATGCCTGGGGAAAGTTAGGTGCCTAAGAACAGGATCCACAAAAGCCAACACTCTGAGCAGGAGCTTCTTTAAACTACTTGTTGGAAATGCCACGAGGGATATGGACTCCCCCTGTCCCTCTAATGGACATAGGTGCCTAAATCTAGGCTGGATGGAGGCACCTCCTTCTGCTCAGGATTCACACCCATGAACTCTCCCCTGGAGTGAGATGCCTAAGCTCCTTCTCAGCAGAAGCTGTGCTGCTACTGCCACCATCACTACCACCCTTATACGCAATAGCCCAGTAGTTAGTGAATTTACCCAGGCCCAAATCCCACCTCTGCCTTATTTGAAGCAGGGATTTAAGCCCAGGTCTCCCACTCCCCAGGTGAGTGCCCTGCCCTACCACTGGGCTACTGGATATAAGGATGGCAGTTTTGGGCAAGACCTGATCCAATAGCACGCTTACCAGATAGGCTGGGAACACTATGTCTGAGGATTCTGCTGGGGTTTAGGGCACAAATCAAGTACTGGGCATCAGGGATTAGGTGGCTTTAAATATGCCCACTGACAGAAATGTAGGTGACTAGGGAATTTTATTGGTGGAAACTTATGTACCTAGGGACTTTAGGAGCCTACAGGGTTAGGTGGTAGCTGAGTGGGGATTTTGTGGATCTAAATTTTGGACTTAGGCACATGAAGTGGACCTTAGATCCCCAAAGGGCTCTAGGTGGCTAGCCCCCAGCCCCTAACTGCTACTGAAATCAATCTTATCTGAGTCTTTAGGTACCTAAATACCTTTTAAAAATCTGGTCCTGCAACTGTATCCATACAGATGGCTCCCCATGGATCTAATTACAGGATTGGGCCTCGGGTTTTTTTTAATCTAGCTCTAGAACTTTTCTTTACTCTACTTTGCTATGGTCCTGCAGCACAAAGAGCTGGCAACAGAGCCTTGACTGTAACTATTAATGTTGAGAGCTGAAAACAGACTGCTAGTGCTATTCTAATTAGGTGCGTTGTAGTTTAGTGTCCCAATTTTCTTTTACTACTGAAATAGGATTAAAGGGAGAAACAGAGGCATGTGAAGAAAACATGTATTTGGATATGCTATGCAAATGAAGCCCTGCACCCCTTTAGACTAAAATGTCTCTATACTGAAATATTTGTTAGCCTTGGACTGCGTAATATTCTTGATACAAATTAACAGTATGTTCATTCTATGTATTAAGAAAATGCATCAATGTTCCGTGAAATTCTTAATATGTGCTCACAGTATCAACAGTCATAAGGGTAATGATGTGTGCTGGGAATGGTGTTAACTGCAGATACAAATTTGTGTTATGGTTACATAACACACAGATGCATGGAAAAGATCTGTTAAGGGAAACATCTAACACTGTCACTTTCTAATCCTCAATGTCTCTCAAAATAACAGAAGCTTAATTTTAATTCACAATATGGAAAAACTATAAATAAGTGTCTTAAATCAGAGCCAATAAAATTATTATAAATGCAAATGTTCAATAACAAAATAATGTTCTTTCTAAAGCACCCATCCTATCAAGGCACTCAGGGTGCTGCTCAACAATTGTGTACATGCACACTTCCCTTCCCCCCCCCCCCCAAATAACCCTTTAAGATTAGGAGTATCTAAAAGGAAAAAGCAGGGAGGGAGAAGTGATGCTCTCTTTACCGTATTCAAACCTATATATTTAGGAAAAATAGCTTAAGGTTGTTTAAAAGTGGGAAGGGATGAAGGGACTCATTTCAGTTCCATAGTTTTAGGACCACTACAGCAAAGGCAGGATTGCTTGCCAATCGAAAACACTATGGTGGAATCCCTAAAAGTTGAGTGATGTCCAAACATACTAAATATTATCAGACTATGATGACTTTTCCTAGGATGTTTAGCACGCTAAGTTTTAACGCAAAGCCTATTTTACAAGAGTGGCAACCTCCTAAAACATGGAAATACTGATGCAACCTTTAAAAAAGTGCTAGTACTACAGTACTACACAAATGTTTTGAGTACGTCTATTTGAACCAATCCTACACCAAACGAATTTAAACAAGCTTCTATTGGGAAATGAAAACGTGTTCTGAAGACGCTCAAGTCACTCAATTGTCATCAAATGTTGACTAAATCCTGCAACCTCGCGTGTGGTTTATACTCACTGTTCCATTTGAATACTGCGGTCTTTGCTTGTCTCTCTTGGCTTTAAATACAATATGTTTTAAAGCCATTTCAGTAAGAGCTGATTTACCAAGAGCTACAACTTGCCCCAGAAAAAAACATTTCAAATGTTTGAAGCTGTTATATGAAATTAACTATTTTTCTTATTTGCCTTAAAAATCACCATCTAGCTAAATTTAACGATCATTTTACTAAACAGAAATTCTTTCCAAAAGAGAGACGTGTATGAGAACAGGACAGTCGGGGAGGGTTGCAGAGCTGCATTTAAATTCCCTGGTTTGATTTGAAAATCCTCGAGTCTATGTACGCCTACAGGAATATTTCTCACGCTAACATCGAAACTTTATGTGCCGTTTCAACCGCGCCCGATACAACTGATGGCCCATTTGCGAGATTGGGATGGGGAGGCTCTTGCAGAGTGGGGCTCTTACACTGTATTGGGACCGCTGCACTGGGCACTGTTTCCAAGAGACGCGGAGTGAGGGGAAGAGCAAGAAAGCGGATCGCTCAGGCTCCCGACCCGCTACTTCGGGGCCAGGACGCCGCTACGGGCGGGGTGTGGGTGCTGGGAGCGCAGCCCGCCCGGGCAGTGGAACCCGGCGGGGAGAGCAGCGCTCGGCTCAGCCCAGCTCTCCTCGCGGC